>JAVSCE010001349.1:0-85604 GCA_032199065.1 Smutsia gigantea | reverse complement strand
GTCTTGCTTTACCCAGATAAACGCAGGCTACCTGCCTGTGAAACTCTCCTCTCTGCCCGTCTCTCACTCCTTGGGCTGAAGTACTATCATGAATGAATTTCACTACTCATGAGGCACAGTGTCCATTAAATATTCATATTCTGCTCCTGGGATGATCATTACTATCCCAGTTCAGAACTGTTCTAATGCATTTAAAACATCAATATTTCTTAGCTTAATTCATCATGCATCCACTCAGGTAGGTGTTCATATAGCCAATCTGTACACATGCCAAGATCTCCAGTCCCCCTCCAAGAAGCGAAATGGGACACAGATGTTTTAATTTTTTTTAACTGTAAACATAAATTAGATGCTTGGCACACCTTAATGGTTTTGAAAACATCTTTTTGTAATGTAATCTGTCAGTGTCTTCATCAGCATGCCAACTGGAAGGACTTCACTGTTCCGGATAGGAAAGCTGGAAACGACTAAAAAGAAACCATATTTATTTACATCTTGGTTCCGTAGCGGTGGGGAGCAGGAAACAGTTTGGGTATATTACCTAGCAAGTGGTGAATGCAAAGTTGTCAGACCTGGTTATGTATTTGTCTGCCCTGATTGAAGAGCGATTATGCAGAATGCTGTCCCTCAGCCGTCTTGGGCCCAGGCCGCGAGGAGGTGCCCCGGCACAACCACGTCTGTCACAGCGCTGCTCAGGAACGCTGCTGTGCCTGCTTGCCAGTCAGCCCTCCTCCGGCAGACCTGCCCAGGATGAGACTTAACCCGTTCCTCTCCCAGCGTCCTTGTCTCCCTCTTGTTTATGCTACGACTGCTCTTGCTTTTCTTTTTCATTTTCTCTAGTTCCCTCCAATCCGAGCGATGTCTGTCTACAGACTCCCTCAAGGTCAGCCTTGTTACATGGCCTTGACTCAAGTACCCTTCCCTTCCCTTCTGCTAATAGCAGTCTTCCCCCTGCCCATGCCGAGAAACTCGCTGCCACCTCTCTGGTCACAAACCCAGCCCATGGAGTAGCTTGCTTCCATGTTCAGGATTGAAAGCTAGAGGTGCAGTTCTGGGCACAATGCCCAGGAATGTGGAGAGTCTGCCATTTGGACGGCACAGCTCTTCATCCGCCTCATCTGTCCGAGCTTGCTGTCGGCCTCCCCATATCTCCTGTTCCCTAAAAGAGCACAACACTGTGTCTACTGGACTCAACACTGCCAAGGACTAAGACAGGGTTTCAGAATTAAAATGCACTCACCATTGTCAGGGTAAGTACAGGACACAGAGAAAAACCAGACCCTTCCAACCTTTATTCATTGCCTTCAGTTTCTCTGACATTAAAAAGCATACTGGGCAAGGAGGGCTTTTTACATCCTTTTTACACAAGATAAAATTTACATGGAGCATTTGTCTCTATAATTCCTGAGAAATTTGGGAAATTAAGGTTCCCCCACACACACCTCTTCTCTTTCAGAAAGCGTGTGAAAGCATTCTTTTCCTACTAAATGGATTTAATCTAACTGCCTAATTCATTATGCTAAAACCATGAAGCCATTTCCTGTTCAAAGCCCCACTCACAGGCTCTCTGTTGTCAAGTATTTGAATTTCAGATTAGAAATGTGTTCCTCTGGACAGCTTGAAAGGAAAGCTTTGCTGTCAGCTCAGCTTTCTGTTCTGCCACAAGCCAAATCCCTCCTCTTGAGCAGTCACGAGGAAAATACCAGACCTCAACTCTGGACTCCATGTCTTGAAACAAACACAAACATCTCTGGCCTCTGTGGTCAAAGCAATGGTTAGTGGCTTACTTTCCCTAATAACACAGTTCCCTCAGATGGGCCTTTCTGAGAACGAGAAGCAAACATGCAGGGTCTCCCCTCTTCCCCCACCTATATTTATATCACTATCACATACCACACATTTTTTAAAAAGGGAGAGGAGTATTTCTGTCAGAATGTCCTCTAGAGTAGCTTAGCTGTATTTGTAGCTGAGGTGTTTGTTACAAGCAGTGAACTGAACTGGGGGCACCATTTTTCTCAACCCCTGACTCGTCCCTAGCTGTCATTTATTAATGGGCTAATTTATAGTCAATGAGCTCCAGATACTGGCTAGAAATTTAGGCAATCATTCCTTGTACAGATTTCTGCATTTTTGAATATGCAACATTCTACAGCACTGTCACAGCTTTGTATTATGAGTCCACTGTGACCATCTAATGGTCATTAACCAATAAATATTTACTGAGGCCTCTTAAGCCCCAATAGAGTCCTTATCTATAATGTCACCATGCAGTATTTTTGGTTATCACTTACTCATATTAATAACTAATATTTTTTAGGTGCTTTACAGTTTACAAAGTACTTTTATCAACATTACTTGACTTGTTTGTATTCTGTCAGATCAGTTTTTTTTTTTTACAATTTTTATTGACATAGGATTGACGTAGAACACTGTCAGTTTCAGGTTTACAGCAAAATATTTGTACAATGTTACAAAATGATAACAATAACTCCAGCTAACATCCATGACCGTACCTAGTTACAAATTTTTTGTAATGAGAACTTTTAAGACTTACACTCTCAGCAACTTTCAAATATGCAATACAGTATTATTAACTATAGACATGTCCATGCAATACATTATACCTCCATGTCTTATTTATTTCATAACTTGAGGTTTGTACCTTGGACCTCCCACACACATTTCATGCACTCCCCATCCCCTGCCTCTGGAAACTACTAATCCTCTGTATCTATGAGCTCAATTTTTTTTGTTTTAGATTCTACACGTAAGGATATTCTACTTACAAATACCCTGATACTTGACTTTATCTGTCTGATGTATTTTTCACTTAGCATAATGCCCTTGAGGTCCATCCATGTTGTTGCAGATGGCAAGATTTCCTTCATTTTTATGCAGCATAATATTCCATTGTGTATATATAGCACATTTTCTTTACTCATTTATGTATCGATGGACACAGCTTGCTTCCATTGTCATGACTGTTGTAAATAATGCTGCAGTGTACATGTGGGTGTATATCTTTTCAAGTTAGTGTTTCTGTTCTCATTAAATACCCAGAAGTAGAATTGCTGGATCATATGGTAGTTTCATTTTTAGTGTTTTGAGGGATCTCCATGTTGTTTTGAAGAGTGGCTACACCATTTATATTTCCACCTACAGTGCATAAGTTTCCATTTTCTCCACATCCTTGCTGTGGGTAAAATTGCAATATTTCCAGAATCTCTCAACCGGCCTTAGTGAATCTCCATGTCAATAGGTGTTTCCAAGGGGTGGAGAGAAGTAGCCATCTCCATATCAATAGGTGATTACAAGGGGAAGTGAGGGCATATCTGGACCTGAGAGGTTGTGGGTGGAGGGGGTGTGGGGGGGAGGTCCTTTTTCTGCAGTCAGGTCGTGAGAGACACCGGCAAGCAGAAGTGCACAACTGCTTGTAAGCATTAGGCAGGTTTCTCCACTTTATTTCTCTCTTGGACTGATTTTGGTTCAAAGGTAGTTTTCCCCAGGCTGGGAAAATATTTCCCCCCCAAAGTTACACTTGTCAACTCATTCTTTTCGATGACAGTCATTCTAATAGGTGTGAGGCAATCTCTCATTGTGGTTTTGATTTGCATTTCCGTGATGATTAGTGATGTTGGTCATCCTTTCGTGGACCCGTAGATCATGTTTGTCTTCTTTGGGAACATGTCTATTCAGCTCTTTTGACTATTTTCTAATTGGATTGTTTGTGTTTTGGTTTTGTTTTCTGCTGTTGAGTTAAATGAGTTTTTTCTATCTTTTAGATATATGATTTCCAAATATTTTCTCCCATTCAGTAGGTTGCCTTTTCATTCTGTTGATGGTGCCCTTTACTCTGCAGAAGCTTTGTAGTTTGATACACACATCTTATATTTTCTCAGTTCTGTGTTCATCCATTCTTCTCCTGAATTCAGTGAGCGTCATTATGTCCATTATCTTGAACTCTTTATTTAACAGGTATATCATGTATCTTTATTTCGTAGGAATTTTTTTCTGAGGTTTTACCTTGTTTCCTCATTCAGAACTTATTTCTCCGTTTCTTCCTTTCGCCTGACTCTCTGTTGGGTACATGCAATACATAAAAGAGCACCTGTCCCGATTCTGAAGGAGCGGCCTGTGTGGGAGGTGAGTCTTGTTGTTCGACCTGCCCTAACTCTTGGTTGCCTCTCAAAGCTTTGTAGTGTCCAAGGATCCACTTTGTTTTTAGTGGCTCCAAGTAGTGGAGGGTGTGCCAAGATGTGCCAGTGTCCCGGGGGGGAAGGATCTCAGTCAGCACCTAGTTTCAGTCTGATTGGAAGCCAAACCCACAGGTAACAGTTTTAAAGTCTGCAAACACATACAGCTCTGTGGGGCCACAGCATAAGCCCTGTTGGCCACCAGAGTCCACCAATCTAAAAGTGTTCCCTCGGTGGTAGCTGCAAAAATTGGGGTGCCAGACAAGTGTACAGGCTTTCTGGAAGATACCAGTGACCTGGGTGAGGCAGGAAGTGATGCAAAGATGGCATCCCTCCAACCCTGGGCAGCATCTCAGTAGGTCCTCGGATGTGTGCCAAACAAAAGTCTGTACTTCAGGCCAAAGCACAGGGATAAATAGAGAGGCCCCTTTTACACAAACACTAGGGGTGTGTTTCAATCTACTCTTCGTGCTGTGCCCTGGAGGTGGGGGCCTGCCAAGAACTGGTTTTCCATCTGTCACACACCTGTGGGACCCACAGATGCACACACTGCTGGCTGCCAGAGCCAGGCACCCACAGGGTGTTCCCTGGGCAGTGGTCATAAAAACCACAGCACCAGATGTACAAACTGGGGCATCAGACCTGTGTAAAGTCATCATTTTAATGGAAAGACTGGTCATTTCTGTTTCCTGCCTATTGCTACGCCTTGGGAGCGGTCGCCAGTTAAGAACTCTCTATTATACTCGTGTGGGACCTCCAAGAATAAGCCCTGCTGGCCAGCAAAGCTAGACAGCTTATAGGTGTTTTCTGGGCTGTTGCCACAAAAATCAGGATGCCAGGTGGACAGGAGCTCCTCTCCAGGACATACTGGCGAGCCAGAGTGAGGCAGAAGCAGTGTGTAAGTGTGTAAGCCCGCTGGGCTCCATGCCCCAAAGAGCATTTCTGTAGGCTGTTAGATGCGGGTGAAGTAGATACCTACCCATGAGGTCAATGCTTTAAGATAAGGAAACAAGCCTCTTTCACAGAACGTCTGGGTGTCTTTTGGTCTGCAGCCTCTGGGGTGGGTAAGTCTATGGACACAAGCCCTTTCAGAACAGTTTCTGAATTCTCCATAGCTTTGTGGGTCTTCTAAATGCAAACTCTGTTGCTTTTCAATGCTGTTTAGGGGGCTCACCTCTGAGGTGAGGTCTTTAAAGCTGGGGTGCTGGCTGTGGGGTTCAAACCCTTGGCTCCTTAAGGAGCTTGGTGTTTTGAGTTCTCTCTCAATTTTGAGTCACATACTAGCGGTGACATTTAGGGCAAGATTGTGTCTCAGCATCTCTTGCCTGCTTTGATGTGCATTTCTCATTTGCCCATTGGCAGAAGTCACTCCACTAGTTTTTGTTTTTGTTTTTTTCCCCCAGAGGAAACTGTTCCATATGCAGCTGTAGATGCAGTGTGTCCATAGGAGGAGGTGAGTTCAGGATCTTCCTATGTTCATCTTGTCATCTTGAACAGGAGCATGATCAGATGATACCCATGTTTGACAAGTGAGGACACAGGTTTTAATAGTTACATCACACAAGTAGAATTAAGTTGCACAGAGAGGAGTTTCAAACATAAAGCTGGCTCTAAATTTCCTGAATGTTTTACTAAACCACCCTACTCTGATACTGATTATCATACCCTTTCTCTGGTCTTCTTATTTTAAGGAGAAATATGATAGAATCTTTGGCTTTGCAATTATTTGGTTCATATCAGAGGATAAAATGACAGTGTTTTTTAAGTGTAACTGTTGCTTTCAGTTTCAAAATAGTAGTTATAATAGTTTGGTAGGGTTGCCATCACAGGGGCCTTAAGCCACAGCACTTGGCATCTTTTAGTACTAATGTGTCAGTCACTAGGTTCTCAGAGGAATAGAACCAATAGGACAGAGATGTACATATGCACCTGTGTGTATGTGTGTGTGCATATATATATATGCATGTATATGACTTATTGTAAGGAATTTGCTCAAGAGATTATGAAAGCAGAGAAGTCCAGATGTCTCCTGTTCACATACTGGGGGACCCAGAAGAGCTCATTGTATAGTTCCAGTCTGAGTCTGAAGGTCTGAGAACCAGGAGGGCAGATGGCATAAGATCTAGTCTGAGGCCCGTAGGCTTCAGACCCAAGAAAAGCTAATCTTCAGATAATATCCAAAGGCAGGAAAAATCTGACAACCCAGATTAAACAGTCAGACAGGAGGAGATCCCCTCTATTTGAAGGAAGGTTTTTGTTTTATTTGGGCCTTCGACTGATTGGGTGAGGCCCATCCACTTAAGGCAGAGCATCTGCTTTACTACCTACTGATTAAAATTTTTTGTTAATTTTTAATTGAAATACAGCTGACATACATTAGTTTCAGATGTACAACATAGTGATTCAACAATTATAGAAATTACAAAATGCTCACCATAGGTGTGGTTACAATCTATCACCTCACAAAATTATTACAATCTTACTTTTATCCTATATGCTGTACTTTTCATCCCTGTGACTCACTTATTTTATAACTGAAGTTTTTACCTCTTAATTGTTTTCACTATTTCATCTATCACCACCCTGGCAACCACCAGCATGCTCTCTGTATTAATGAGACTGTTTCTGGTTTTCTTGTTTGTTTGCTTTATTAGTTAGATTCCATATGGGATACCAAATGGTATTGTTCTTTCTCTGACTTAGTCCACTTAACATAATACCCTCTAGGTACATCCATGTTGTCACAAATGGCATTATTTAATTCCTTTTTATGGTCAAATAATATTCTGTTGTATATATGTACCACATCTTCTTTATATATGTATATATATATACACCAATCATCTACTGATGGACACTTAGGTTGTTTCCATAACTTGGCTATTGTAAATAATGCTGCAGTAAACACAAGGATAAATATTTCTTTTCAAGTTAGTGTTTCTGTTTTCATTAGGCAAATACCAGAAGTGGAATGACTAGGTCATGTCATACTTATATTTTTTAATTTTCTCCATACTGTTTTCCATAGTAGCCTCACCAATTTACATTCCCACCAACAGCGCACAAGGGTTCCCTTTCTCCACATGCTCACCAACACTTGTTATTTCTTGTCTTTTCAATATTAGCCATTCTGACTTTTTTTTTAATAAGTCAAGAGCTTTATTGATGCAGCAGGTACTTTACAATGAACCCAAGGTGCCTGCCTTCTCTGGGAGGATGGGGTGTCTGTACAAACCCTTGGAGCTTCTCTACCTCCAAAACACTCTCCCTTTTACCACAGCCCTTGAGTCTGCACCCACCCAAGCCACTCCCCACTGCCATTTAAACAGGCAGCACACACGGTTTCACCTCACCAGCACTGGCCAGCCCCTCTGGTAGACTGTCACAAGGTCCACTCTTGTGGACAAAGGCACAGGTATGGTATCTACTGGGTATGGTGGGGTTGATGCTACTTTGGATGGGCACCTGCTAGGTAAGGCAGGTTGGGGGGAAAGCTGTGCTAGCATATTAGATGGCAAGTATCAGAATTAGCTCCTGTAAGCACCTAGCCAGTTAGGCTTCAGAAGAGGAGGAGAAATATACCTTCCAGCATCCCCTGCCATGGGGAAAGTTCCTATAGATCCCTCTCCTTCCAGCACATGTTCCAAAGGTAATCACAGTATCTCCTTCATATATAACTCGAGTGCTCTTCAGACTACTGCTTCTGTGGGGGTCCTACACTGCTTCACACAGCACACCAGCTCTCCCAGAGTGGAGACTTGGCCTCCCACGGCCTTCCAGCTTTCCCAACATTAGGCCCAGCTGGTGTTCAAAGCCGGCTTCATGGGGGCTTAGCTTCGTGGTACAGGTCCCAGGACTGTGGGTGACCAGTGCGGGTCTTGATCCTCTTGCTTGTCTGCTCCTGTGATATCCCTGCCACCTGCGGGTTGCCACACTGAGGGCTTGGTTTCTGATCACATCTCTGCCTTCTTTCCTCTGTGTGGCCTTCCCTTTCATCTTTCTGTAGGATGTCTGTTCAGTCTTCAGGTTGTTTGCAGAGGAAGAGCATTACATGGAGTTGTTGCCTCAGTGTTTCTGAGGGAGGAAGTGAACTCAGGATCTTCCTGCTGCCCCATCTTCCCCTGCTCAAAACCCTTAATCTTTTCTTAAAAGGGCACCAGTCATGTTGGACTAGAGCCTAACCTAATGACCTCATTCGAATGTAATTGCCAGTTAAAGACTCTACCTCCAAATACTGTCCATCAGTCTTATCCTGGGGTACTGGGGGTTAGGACTTGAGCATGTGGCCTGGGGGGAGAGAGAAGGGAACCTGATTCAGTCCATAACAGTGGTGTCTCTGTGCATATGACCCAAACTGAGTCATGCCAGAGAAAAAGAGCATTTGTCAAGTCTGCTTTTTGATAGAGAATAGCAGTCAGTTGACTAATCTACTGTGGAAATGATCCAGGCCTGATTACAAAGAGAGGAATAGTAAAGTTAGGGAGAAATCTAAAACAATATGAGAGTTGGGATGGATCTTAAGAATGCTATTAGGGAAAGGAACTGTTATCCTCCAAGGTTGACTCATTTCATGGCTTTTGACCACATGATAACCCTTGGCCTCCTTTATTCTGTTGGGTCATTTCTGAAGCTTATCTTCCAGAATTGGTAAATATGCTATGGGGATTTTTTTTTTTATTGTAATTCTGATCCAAGAAGTTTTATGCTGATCCAGTACTACTTGATTCTGAGAGTGAAACCCACAATATTAATCATGTAAGGACAAATGTCTTAAACACAGGAAGAATATGGTTCCTACCAAAATACACAACCATTTTCAGGCATATATGTTGATGTTTTACTGAATTTTTTCTATCTCATTCTTTTTCTCATTTATAACCTTTGTCCTAAATTTCCTTCCTGAGTCACTCTCATCTTAGTCCTTATGATTGTTTTTCCTTCTGCAGAACTAATGTAACCCCTGCCAGCAGTCCCATCTGAAGTCACAACTGCTTCCTTTATGGCGGCCAGCACTGAGCTTACACTGTCCCATCCAGTCTTCAGTGCTTTATCACAGCCACCTTCCCCAAGGCCGCCCTCACTCACAGTGCTGGCCCACAGAGGACTTCCCTCCTGTGAACGTGGCACATGTGAAAAACCTCCTTTTTATTTCCTAGCACTATGAATATTTAACCTTCGATGACTGTCATCCTGCCACTGGATTGCTGCTCCTGTAAAACCCCTCAAAAGTGAGCAATTATAGACATAAATGCGTAATCTCTGGTCCCTCATGACTAGCATGGTAGAACTTGTGACTAACTTTCAAGTTTGGACAAGAACAGGCTAACTGGTCACCCATCTGAAGGGGGCTGGGCTGTAGCTGGGGGATGAGAAGGCTACAGCAAACATCTGCTGGAGGATCCACTTTCAAGGCTGACAGTCTCTAAAAGTCATTTGGACTTTCACATCCCTAAGGGATCTGCCAAGGAGTGGGTGATGAGGGTGTTTGGAAAAGGCTTAATTCACCTCTATAGAAAGACTGGCACTTTATCAACCTGGTTCATCTGAAATAACATTTCCTTGAATCCTCGTCCTGTATGGTCCCAGGCTAAGCATTGGCATGTCTGGGGAGACAGAAGTGAGGTGGCAGCCATTATTCTCTGCAGGTGCCTGTGGTCAATTTGGAAACCATTCGGAGGAGTCCGTGGGTGCCAGCTTGTCCTTCTTTCCCCAGCTTTTCCTCACGAACGGCAGCACTGCTGGCCAGCAGTGAGACCCAGGCTTGCCACCAGGGCTTTGGCTGAATACCTACAGAAGCAGTTGCCACCAGGGGTGATGGCTCTTTGCCTGCTCCCCTTCATGGTCCTACCTGGCAACGAGACATGCCTGCTCCCCAGATTCCTCACAAACTCTGACTTGCCCACCAGCCCCAGAGCTTCACAACTGCTGCTTGGTGACTTTTCACCAATCCTTTGTTTCTCCCTTCTCGGTCCTTCCCTCTCTGGCTTCTGTGACAGTTGCATAAGGTCTTATTCCTCTAATGAATCTTTATTTCATAATACTCTGCTTTGGTTCCCCCAGTTGAGTGCTGACAGATTCAGTAACATACCTAATAAATATGTCCTTCCTGATGAGCTGTGGCAGGGAATACTGTGCTGTCTGAGTGGGTGACAGAGGTAGAGGGGAGAGGTAATTTTGATTCAGCTCTGTTCTCTCACCCCTTTGTTACTTATGACCAGATGTACTGATCTGGGATAAAACCTGTTAACGGACATCACAGGTGTGTTGGGGCCACTAAAAAGGCTCACCAGTCATACGATTATAACAAGGGTCAAAGCAGTGAGCACTTTTTGACTTCCTCAGCCAGCTAAAATAATGGCATTATCAAAGACTAATGGCCAAGTGTCCCCACCTGCAAGAGCCTGGAATGATAAAAAGTGATCGTTCATATCATTAGCTTATGTACTAAAACGCCATTTATTTCATCTTGAAACACTGTCCATTTCTAGAATTTTGAGGCAGTCCCATTCTGAAGAAGAGTTTCCTTGTCAGTAAAATATGCCATCTTTTAGACAACTTTCCCTCACAGCTTTTCTGTGTGACCCTGATTTACAGGGAAAATCAATGATGGAAGTGAAGGTAAGCTACACTAAAGTCAGAAACAGTAGACTCTGAAAGTAAAGCTGAGGCATGGAAAAGAGGGATGAAGATACAGGACCCACTAGACCAGGGTAATGACCTCTGTTAGGGAACATCCTTGAGAATGGGTGGAACAGGGGAACTTGGGTTGGAGCCACAAGTAACAGACGAGACATCAGGCATAATAATCCACAGCTTGCTTTTATCTCTGAAGAGTGTAAAGAGAATACCTAATACTGACGGGTGTGTGCCCTGATTGTGAAGAGTGAGCACAGTGCTCTCCAGGTGTGCTGCGCACAAATGACAAGGTCCTCAGCCCACAGTAGGAGGTCAGGAGTTCAGTCAGTCTCATGTTTGTACCCTAGCCCATATGTAGTAGTATGGGTTATATAAGTAAGTATACAGGCACATCTAACAAATGTTCTTTAAGTGAAGAGATACATCCTTGGGCGAGATAAAAGTAAGGGACCTGAGACGCAAGGTTAGACTCAGACTCGTCTAAGAGATGTTCAGATATGCTGCAGATCTAGTCACGGCATCCTGTACTACTGGCTCCCCAAGACCCTTTTCTGGTGGCATCCGGCCATCTTACACGACCGCAAAGGATCATCAAAGGAGAAAACCGGATTGCTTTTAAGTGTTTCCTGAGCTTAATAGATTAAATACCTATAAACCTTGACAACAAGCGGGGATTAATACAGATACAAGTCCAATATTTACTCTCTGCAGTAGAGTTGCCAGGCAACCGTCACACTACGACACACAGGACCGTCGTTATGGAGCCATCTCCTTCTCTCATAACTCCTTTAACTGCCAGAAGGAAAAGCAGTGGCGGCCACTGTGTCACTCAGAAGGATACATCCTCCGGGCAGTCTCACTGGCTAGACCCTCCTCGTGCAGAAATCGGAGAGTGCTCTGGAGGTGGCGAAAACGATTCCACATTTTTAGAATATAAAATGCACTTACACTAAGAGATAGCTGTGACTAAAAAAAGCAGATTATTGAACCTTGCAATTAGTCAATTATTTATCATAAATTAATATAAAGACACCAGGGGTCCCACATACAGCTGAATAGGTGCCATCTTACTCTCTGCTTACTGTTCAGCTTTCCTCCACTGTAATTTCATCTACACCACTCACAGGATGACAATTTTATATCATAAGAGGTCCCCTGGTAGTGGATATTAATTTATAATAGAAGGGAACAGCAGGGAGAATTTTTTGTGTGCTCCTTCCCAGTAAAACACATAAACTGCTCCCTTGAGGCACATACAGTTATATATTAAAACATTAGTGATGGCACTAGAGTTAATAAGAGATATAATATACAACACAACCAGATATAGCATATATTAAAAATCCACAAAGAGATATTGTAGATACTAAAGGAAAGCTCCCAGGATAGACGATACTCCACACTTTCTTGTGGTTTAAAAATACACAGTTTCTAAACGCGTGCAATGCATCCTCAGTGTGATTCGCAATTATCTGAGGTCAAATATCTGAAGTCTGTGTTTTTCCCATAAAACATAGAATCATCTATTGTCTCTCAACCATAATAGAACCGCAAGTAACCAAAGAAAGAAAGAAATGTTTCCAACATAACAGAAAGCATTACGATAGATTAGTGGTTTCCATAGTTCCTGAAATGATTCCTATTCCACATGCAAAATATTTTCGACTCGGTTCCCTAAATGAAAAATACATAATAATACATGTTCTTCAGGCTATTAAGAAACACTGATGTAGGATCTATTTAAAGTAAGGAACCTCTGAGTTTTGATCAAAATCTAGACACAATCTTGTGTGAGACATTTCAAAAATCGATTCCTTCTAACTCAAGGACTTTGAAATATTTTGCTGAAAATAACTTTCTGACCAGAAAATACCATGCTTAGTTTAGGAACTCAAAAAGCACTAATTCCCAGGGAGAGGTTGAGTGGCATGTGAAAGGTCATAAAATAAAAGAGTGGCGGAGTCTAGAACAAATCAGGTCTGCTTCATTCAAGGCGGGCTATACCTTCAATAATGAGCTGGAGGTATTGTTCCTAGAGACTAATAACTTGTCAGAGCAGCTATCTATTTTCTTATTTTTGCTGAGGTATAAATGACACATAATATTTTATTAGTTTCAGGTGTATAACATAATGGATGATACAATATTTTTATAATACAAGCACATCTCAGAGAAATCATAGGTTTGGTTCCAGACAACCACAGGAAAGTGTGTCAAATGAATTGTCTGGTGTCCCAGCGCACATAAAGATTAGGTTTATACACTACTGGACTTGAGTAAGGGTGCAGTAGCGTTATGTCTTAAAAAAATGTATAGACATTCAATTTTAAAATAGTTTATTGCCAAAAGAAATACTAACCACCATCTGAACTTTCAGCAAGCTGTCGTCTTTTTGCTGGTGGAGAGTCTTGCTTCAATGTTGATGGCCACTGACTGGCCAGGGTGGTGGCTGGTAAAGGTTGGAGCAGCTGTGGCAGTTGCTTAAACTATGGCAGCCATGAAGTGGGCCGCATGGATGGACTCTGCCTTTCTCGACTGATTTCTCTGTAGCATGCAGTGTTGTTTCATAGCATTCTGCCCACAGTTCTTCCAGTCAATCCTGTCAAATCCCGCTGCTGCTTTATCAGCTAAATTTATGTAATATTCTAAATTCCTTCTTGTCATTCCAAAAGTCTTCACGGCATCTTCACCAAGAGGAGATTCCATCTCAAGAAACTGTTTCCCATGATCATCCATAAGAAGCAGCTCCTCATCAAAGTCTGGTCATGAGACACAGCAACTCAGTCACATATTCAGGCTCCACTTGTAGTTCTCTTGCTGTTTCTCCTGCATCTGATGTTACCTCTCCACTGAAGTCTAATTCCTCCAAGTCATCTGTGAGGGTTGGAATCAATTCTTCCAAACTCCTTTCTGTTTTGCTTATGTTGGTATTTTGACCTTTTCCTACGAATTACGAATTTTCTTGATGGCAGCTAGAATGGCGAATCCTTTCCAGAAGGTTTTCGATTTTACTTTCCCACATCCCTTAGAGGAATCATTATCTAGGGCAGCTATAGCCTTACCATTAGACTTCTTAAATAATGACATTTGAAAATTGAAATGACTCTCTGATCCATGGACTGCAGAATGGATGTTGTGTTAAAAGGCATGAAAACAACATGAATCTCATTGTGTATGTCCATCAGAGCTCTTGGGTGAATGATCAATGAGCAGTAATATTTTGAAAAGAACCTTTTCTTCTGAGCACTAGGTCTCACCAGTGGGTTTAAAATACTCAGCAAACCATGCTGTAAAGTCATCCAGGCTTTGTTCCATTTATAGAACTCAGAAAGAGTAGACTAAGCTTAATTCTTAAGTGTCCTAAGATTTCCAGAATGATAAATGGCACTGGCTTCAACTTCAAGTCACCAGCTGCATCAACTCCTTAACAAGTGAGACAGCTGTCCTTTGAAGCTTTGAAGCCAGGCACTGACTTTTCTAGCTCTTTAAGTCCTAGATGTAATCTTCTTCCTATAGAAGGCTGTTTCATCTACACTGAAAATCTGTTGTTTAGTATAAGCACCCTCCTGAATTATCTTACCTAGATTTCCTTAGTAACTTGTTGCTTCACCTTACATTATGGAGCCAGCTCTTCCCTTAAGCCTCATAAACCAACCTCTCGGCTAGCTTCAAACTTTTCCTCTGTAGCATCCTCCCCCTCTCAGCTTTCAAAGAGTTGAAGAGAGGGTCTTGCTCTGGATTAGGCTTTGGCTTAAGGAAATGTTTAACCAGCTTAAGGGCTATTTTGCTCTTCTATCTAGACCATTCAAACTCTGTCTATATCAGCACTAAAGTTGTTTCCCTTTTTTATCATTCATATGTACCCTTTAATTTCCTTTGCCTTCCCAACTTAGCTGTTTGGAGTAAAAAGCCTAGCTTTCAGCTTATCTCTTCTCAGCTTTTGACATGCCTTCCTCGCTAAGCTTAGTCATTTCTAGGTTTCGATTTAAAGTCAGACATGAGGCCCTTCCTTTTGCTTGAACACTTAGAGACCATTGCAGGGTTATTAATTGGCCTAATTTCAATATTGTTGTGTCTGGGAACAGTGAGGCTGAATGAGAGGGAGAGACATGGGAAACAGTGGGACAGTCAGAATACACACAACATTTAACAGTCAAGTTTGCCATCATATATGGGTGCGGCTCATGGTGCCCCAAAACAATTACAGTAGTAACATCAAAGGTCACTGTTCACCATACCAAATACAATAATAAAGTTCGAGATATTGTGAGAATTAACAAAATGTGACCCAGAGACAAAAGTGAGCAAGTGGTGTTAGAAAAATGGCACCAATAGACTTGATCAATGTAGGGTTGCTATAAACCTTCAATTGGTTGAAAAAAAAAAGGCAGTATCTGGAGTATAATAAAACTAGGTAAGCCTGTATTGAAAAATGATTCCCTGAAGTCTAGTTAACATCTATCACCACACAGTGTTCATTTTTTTCTTGTAACTTTTAAGATCTAATTTTTTATCATTTAAAATACGTACTATAGTAGTAGTAAGAATAGTGACCATGCTGTATATTATACCCTCATGACGTATTTATTTTACAAGAGGAAGTTTGAAGCTCTTGACCTCCTCCTGTCATTTGGCCCACAGCATCCCCCGTCTTCACCTCCCTCCTCCTCCACAGCGTGCCTCTGGCAAACACCAATCTGTTTCCCAAATCTATGAGCTTGGCCTTTTTTTTTTAGAGAAATCATACAGCATCTGTCTGTCTCTGTTTTACTTATTTTACTTAGCATAATGCCCTCAAGGTCCATCCCTGTTGTCACAAATGGCAAAATTTTCTTCTTTTTATGGCTAATAGTTCATGGCGCATCTATAAATACCAATTTTCTTTGCTCATTCATCCATCAGTGGACCCTTAAGTTGTTTTCTTATCTTGGCTATTGAAAATAAGGTTGTAATGAACGTGGGGGGTGTACTTATTTCTTTGAGTTAGTGTTTTCATTTTCTGTGGATAAATACCAAGTAATGGAATTGTTAGACCCTCTGGTGGTTTTTATTTATAATTTTTGAATAACCTCCATAGTGGCTGCACTGATTTACATTCCTACCAACAGTGCACAAGAGTTCCCTCCCTGTTCTCCATATCCTCACTGACACTTGTCTTGTTATCTCTTGTCTTTTTGATAATAGTTATTCAAACAGGCATGTGGTGATATCTCATTGTAGTTTTAGATTGGCATTTCCCTGATGCTTAATGATGTTGAGATCTTTTCATGTATCTGTTGACCCCCGTCTCTGTGTCATCTTCGGAAAAAAATGTCTACTCAGATGCTCTGCATATTCTTTTAATTGGATTAATTTTTTTTTTTTGCAAAATTGAATTGCCTGAGTTCTTTATATATTTTGGGTCTTCAGTGCTTAGGTATTTCATTTTCAAATACTTTCTCCCATTCAGTAGGCTGCCTTTTCATTTTAATGATGGCTTCCTTTGCAGATTTTTAGATTGATACAGTTCTACTTGTGGCTTTTCTTTCTTTCTTTTTTTTCTTGTGCTGTCTGTGTTTCTTTCAGTAGTAAATGCAAAGAGTCATCAAACCAATGTCAAGGAGATTTTTGGTTTCAAGTCTTATATTTAAGTCTTTAACCCATTTTGAGTTTATTTTTGCATATGGTGTAAGAGAGTGATCAGTTTCATTCTTTTGCATTCAGCTGTCCAGTTCTCCCAGCAGCACTTATTGAAGAGACTGTCTTCTCCCCCTGGTATTTTCTTGAATTCGTTGTTGTAAATTAATTGACAATATATGTATGTGTTTATTTCTGGGCTCTCTATTCCAGTAATCCCTGTGTTTTAATGCCAATGACATATTGTTTTGCTTATTAGAGCTTTTCAATATAGTTTGAAATCAGGAAGCATAATACCTCCAGCTGTGCTATTTTTTCTCATGATTGCTTTCATTATTTGGGGTCTTTTCTGGCTCTGTACAAATTTTACTGTTCTATTTATGTGAAAAAAATGTGATTGCAATTTTCGGAGGACTTACTTACATTGAGCTTGTAGATTGCTTTTGGGTAGTATGGATATTTTAATAATTTTTCCAATTCATAAACATGGTACATATTTCCCTTTATTTCATCAGTTTCATAGTTTTCAGTATACAGGTCTTTCACCTCTTTGGTTAAATTTACTCCTAGGTTTTTAGTCTTTTTGATGTACTTGTAAATGGCATCATTTTCTAATTTCTTATATTCATTATTAGTATATAACTTTACTGAATTCTTTTATTCCTACAATATTTTTGGTGGACTCTTTAGGGATATCAATATATATATATATATAATGTCATGTGCAAAGAGTTCTTTTTACTTCTTCCTTTCCAATTTGGATGCCTTCCTTTCACTTGCTTAATTATTCTGACCAGTAAAATGTTGAGAGTTTTTATCATAAATGGCTGTTGAATTATGTCAAATACTTCTTTTGCAGCTATTGAAATGATCATAGTGTATGACCCTTTCAATGTGTCATTCTACCCTGCTTACCAATATTTTATTGAGGATATTTGTATCTGTGTTCATCGGGGATATTGACCTATAAATTCTTATGTCCTTGTTTGGTATCAGGATAAGGCAGGGCTTGCAAAATTAGTCTGAAAGTGTTCCCTCTGAGGAGTGATATTAATAACTCTTTGAATGTTTGATAAAATTCACCTGTGGAACTGACTGGTCCTTGATTTTTTTGACGTGATGTTTTTGATTAGTAACCAGTCTGTTTAGAGTTAGTAGCTTGTATGTTTCAAGAAATTTATTTCTTCTGTTGTCAAATTTGTGGCATGTTAGCATTATAAAAGAGGTGGATGGGCTTTCAGGGACCCCTGTTCTTTTCAGGCTCCTTAAGGTAACATCAGCTGTTTTTAGATGGGTAGTCTATTTTCATTTCTGGGAGAAACTTTGTAATAAAATGGTCCATTTCTATTAAAATTTGTTGGCATACAGTTGCTTGTATGTCATAATGCCTCCTCTTTTATTTGAGCCCTTTCTTTCTGGAGGAGTCTAGCCAAAGGTTTGTCAGTTTTTATTCTTTTCAAAGAGCCAGCTCTTATTTTCATTGATCTTTATTACTTCCTTTTAGAATGGCTATTGATGCATTCCCCAACACCCATAAGTGTTAGTATGTTGTACCTCCATTTTCCTTTTTGTGAATGTATCATTCCCTTTTGACCCATTGGTTGTTCAGTAGCATGTTGTTTTTCTGCATGTATCTGTGACTTATCCAGTTTTGTCTTTATAAATGATTTTATTTTATACTATTTACATTTAGTTCCCTAATATAGGGTTTAAAACCTTTGCTTCTTGTTAAGAAGCTCCAGGGTCTTCTGCTGTTGCCATGTTGAACCACAGCCTCTATGATCCCCCAGCTTCCATGCCACATTGGATAGACCAGTTATACCAACAATAAAAATGACCTGAATAAATACTGAACCAACAGAACTAGTACCCTGATTGTAACTCTTACATGGAAAAAGTGCATGTCTCCCAAGTTTCTAGCACCAGTCCAGATCTGCCTCTCTCTCCCATTTTCCAAGAGCTTTGATTAGAACTCCTGGTATGCCCACTCCTGGTAAGCATTTTTATGTCTTATAATTAAAACTGAGAAAAACACCTGTCTCAGAGTTCATGAGATTTGTAATCTCATGTCAAGTAGGAAGGCACCCCTCCCCTCATCTAGCAGCTGCCTTTGTCACTCCTTTTATTTATTTATTTATTTTAATATAATTTATTTTACTATCATTAATTTACAATTACATGTGCAATATTACGATTATTAAACTACCCCTTCATCAGGTCCCCCCCACCAACCCCATTACAGTCACTGTCCATCAGCGTAGTGAGATGCTATAGAATCACTACTTGTCTTCTCTGAGTTGTACTGCCCTCCCGTGCCCCCCCAACATTACATCTGCTAATCGTAATGCCCCTTTTTCCCTCTTATCCCTCCCTTCCCGCCCATTTTCCCCAGTCCCTTTCCCTTTGGTAACTATTAGTCCGTTCTTGGGTTCTGTGAGTCTGCTGCTGTTTTGTTCCTTCAGTATTTTTTCTTGTTCTTATACTCCACATATGAGTGAAATCATTTGATACTTGTCTTTTTCGGCTTGGCTTATTTCACTGAGCATAATACCCTCTAGCTCCATCCATGTTGTTGCAAATGGTAGGATTTGTTTTCTTCTTATGGCTGAATAATATTCCATTGTGTATATGTACCACATCTTCTTTATCCATTCATCTACTGATGGACACTTAGGTTGCTTCCATTTCCTGGCTATTGTAAATAGTGCTGCAATAAACATAGGGGTGCATCTGTCTTTTTCAAACTGGGCTGCTGCATTCTTAGGGTAAATTCCTAGGAGTGGAATTCCTGGGTCAAATGGTATTTCTATTTTGAGTTTTTTGAGGAACCTCCATACTGCTTTCCACAATGGTTGAACTAATTTGCAGTCCCACCAGCAGTGTAGGAGGGTTCCCTTTTCTCCACATCCTCGCCAACATTTGTTGTTGTTTGTGTTTTGGATGTTGGCCATCCTCACTGGTGTGAGGTGATATCTCATTGTGGTTTTAATCTGCATTTCTCTGATGATTAGCGATGTGGAGCATCTTTTCATGTGCCTGTTGGCCATCTGAATTTCCTCTTTGGAGAAGTGTCTATTCATGTCCTCTGCCCATTTCTTAATTGGATTATTTGCTTTCTGTTTGTTAAGGTGCATGAGTTCTTTATATATTTTGGATGTCACCCCTTTATCAGATACGTTTTTTATGAATATATTCTCCCATACTGTAGGATGTCTTTTTGTTCTACTGATGGTGTCCTTTGCTGTACAGAAGCTTTTCAGCTTGATATAGTCCCACTTGTTCATTTTTGCTTTTGTTTCCCTTGCCCGGGGAGATATGTTCATGAAGAAGTTGCTCATGTTTATGTCCAAGAGATTTTTGCCTATGTTTTTTTCTAAGAGTATTATGGTTTCATGACTTACATTCAAGTCTTTGATCCACCTTGAGTTTACCTTTGTGTATGGGGCTAGGAGTGGAATTCCAAGAGCTTTGATTAGAACTCCTGGTATGCCCACTCCTGGTAAGCATTTTTATGTCTTATAATTAAAACTGAGAAAAACACCTGTCTCAGAGTTGATGAGATTTGTAATCTCATGTCAAGTAGGAAGGCACCCCTCCCCTCATCTAGCAGCTGCCTTTGTCACTCCTTTTATTTATTTATTTTAATATAATTTATTTTACTATCATTAATTTACAATTACATGTGCAATATTACGATTATTAAACTACCCCTTCATCAGGTCCCCCCCACCAACCCCATTACACTCACTGTCCATCAGAAAATCCAGTTTCATTCTCTTACATGTAGCTGTCCAGTTTTTCCAACACCAGCTGCTGAAGAGGCTGTCATCTCCCCATTGTATATCCAACGCACTTTTATCAAATATTAATTGACTGTCTATGTTTGGGTTAATGTTTGGATTTTCTATTCTGTTCCACTGGTCTGTGGGTCTGTTTTTGTGCCAATACCAAATTGTCTTGATTACTGTGGCTTTGTAGTAGAGCTTGAAGTCAGGGAGTGTAATTCCCCCTGTTTTATTCCTCCTTCTCAGGATTGCTTTGGCTATTCGGGGTCTTTTGTGGTTCCATATGAATTTTAGAATTATTTGTTCCAGTTCATTGAAGAAAGCTGTTGGTAGTTTGATAGGGATTGCATTGAATCTGTAGATTGCTTTAGGTAGTATAGCCATTTTGACAATATTTATTCTTCCTAGCCAAGAGCATGGGATGCATTTCCATTTGTTAGTGTCCTCTTTAATTTCTCTTAGGAGTGTCTTGTAGTTTTCAGAGTACAGGTCTTTCACTTCCTTCGTTAGGTTTATTCCTAGGTATTTTATTCTTTTTGATGCAATTGTGAATGGAATTGTTTTTCTGATTTCTCTTTCTGTTAGTTCATCATTAGTGTATAGGAAAGCAACAGATTTCTGTGTGTTAATTTTGTATCCTGCAACTTTGCTGAATTCAGATATTAGTTCTAGTAGTTTTGGAGTGGAGTCTTTAGGGTTTTTTATGTACAGTATCATGTCATCTGCAAATAGTGACAATTTGACTTCTTCTTTACCAATCTGGATGCCTTGTATGTCTTTGTTTTGTCTGATTGCTGTGGCTAGGACCTCCAGTACTATGTTGAATAACAGTGGAGAGAGTGGGCATCCCTGTCTTGTTCCCGATCTTAGATGAAAAGCTTTCAGCGTCTCGACATTAAGTATGATGTTAGCTGTGGGTTTGTCATATATAGCCTTTATGATGTTGAGGTACTTGCCCTCTATACCCATTTTGTTGAGAGTTTTAATCAGGAATGGATGCTGAATTTTGTCAAATGCTTTTTCAGCATCTATGGAGATGATCATGTGGTTTTTGTTCTTCTTTTTGTTGATGTGGTGGATGATGTTGATGGATTTTCGAATGTTGTACCATCCTTGCATCCCTGGGATGAATCCCACTTGATCATGGTGTATGATCCTCTTGATGTATTTTTGAATTCGGTTTGCTAATATTTTGTTGAGTATTTTTGCATCTACGTTCATCAGGGATATTGGTCTGTAATTTTCTTTTTTGGTGAGGTCTTTGCCCGGTTTTGGTATTAGAGTGATGCTGGCTTCATAGAATGAGTTTGGAAGTATTCCCTCCTCTTCTATTTTTTGGAAAACTTTAAGGAGAATCGGTGTTATTTCTTCTCTATATGTCTGGTAGAATTCAGAGGTGAATCCATCAGGCCCAGGGGTTTTGTTCTTGGGTAGTTTTTTGATTACCAGTTCGATTTCGTCACTGGTGATTGGTCTGTTTAGTTTTTCTGTTTCTTGCTTGGTCAGTCTTGGAAGGTTGTATTTTTCTAAGAAGTTGTCCATTTCTTCTATGTTTTCCAGCTTGTTAGCATATAGATTCTCATAATATTCTCTTATGATTCTTTGTATTTCTGTGGGGTCCGTCGTGATTTTTCCTTTCTCATTTCTGATTGTGTTTATGTGTGTAGATTCTCTTTTTCTCTTAATGAGTCTGGCTAGGGGTTTATCTATTTTGTTTATTTTTTCAAAGAACCAGCTCTTGGTTTTATTGATTTTTTCTATTGTTTTATTCTTCTCAATTTTATTTATTTCTTCTCTAATCTTTATTATGTCCCTCCTTCTGGTGACTTTGGGCCTCATTTGTTCTTCTTTTTCCAATTTCAGTAATTGTGTCTTTAGACTATTCATTTGGGAATGTTCTTCCTTCTTTAAATAGGCCTGGATTGCAATATACTTTCCTCTTAGAACTGCCTTTGCTGCGTCCCACAGAAGTTGTGGCTTTGTGTTGTTGTTGTCATTAGTCTCCATATATTCTTTGATTTCTGTTTTGATTTGGTCGTTAACCCATTGATTAATTAGGAGAGTGTTGTTAAGTTTCCATGTATTTGTGAGCCTTTTTGATTTCTTTCTAAAATTTATTTCTAGTTTTATACCTTGGTGATCTGAGAAGTTGGTTGGTAGGATTTCAATATTTTGAAATTACTGAGGTTCTTTTTGTGGCCTAGTATGTGGTCTATTCTGGAAAATGTTCCATGTGCACTTGAGAAGAATGTGTATCCTGTTGCTTTTGGGTGTAGAGTTCTGTAGATGTCTGTTAGGTCCATCTGTTCTAGTGTGTTGTTCAGTGCCTCTGTGTCTTTACTTATTTTCTGTCTGGTTGATCTGTCCTCTGGAGTGAGTGGTGTGTTGAAGTCTCCTAAGATGAATGCATTGCTGTCTATTTCCTCCTTTAATTCTGTTAGTATTTGTCTCACATATGCTGGCGCTCCTGTGTTGGGTGCATATATATTTATAATGGTTATATCTTCTTGTTGGACTGACCCCTTTATCATTATGTAGTGTCCTTCTTTATCTTTTGCTACTTTCTTCGTTTTGAAGTCTATTTTGTCTGATACAAGTACTGCAACACCTGCTTTTTTCTCTTTGTTGTTTGCATGAAATATCTTTTTCCATCCCTTCACTTTTAGTCTGTGTATATCTTTGGATTTGAGGTGAGTTTCTTGTAGGCAGCATAGTGGTCTTGCTTTTTATCCATTCTGTTACTCTGTGTCTTTTGATTGGTGCATTCAGTCCATTTACATTTAGGGTGATTATTGATAGGTATGTACTTATTGCCATTTGCTGGCTTTGGGTCGTGGTTACCAAGGGTTCAGGGTTTGCTTCTTTGCAACAATCTAACTTAACTTTTCTTGTTAAGTTATTGTAAACACCGTCTGATGTTTCTTTATTTCTCTCCCTTCTTATTCTTCCTCCTCCATTCTTTATATACTAGGTGTTTTATTCTTTGCCTTTAGTTAGTATTTGGATGGTCTGCTTTCTTTTGCTATGATTTTATTTTCTCTGGTGACATCTTTTTAGCCTTAGGAGTGCTTCCCTCTAGAGCAGTTCCTTTAAGATGTTCTGTAGAGGTGGTTTATGGGAGGCAAATTCTCTCAGCTTTTGCTTGTCTGGAAATTGTTTAATCCCTCTGTCATATTTAAATGATAATCGTGCTCAGTACAGTATTCTTGGTTTGAGGCCCTTCTGTTTCTGCGTTAAATATATCATGCCATTCTCTTCTGGCCTGTAAGGTTTCTGTTGAGAAGTCTGATGATAGTCTGATGGGTTTTCCTTTGTAGGTGATCTTTTTTCTCTCTCTAGCTGCCTTTAATACCCTGTCTTTATCTTTGATCTTTGCCATCTTAATTGTCCAAATCGGTTGAAAGTTAATTGTTGTCTTCCTTGGGTCCCTTGTGTTGGGAGATCTATGAGCCCCGATTCTAAAGACTGCTATTGCTTGAGGAAAGTTCAGCAGTATTTCTTCAAAAAGACACTTTCTATCCCTTTTTCTCTCTCTTCTTCCTCTGGTACTCCTATAATGCGAATATTGTTCCGTTTGGATTGGTCACACAGTTCTCTTAATATTCTTTCATTCCTAGAAATCCTTTTATCTCTCTCTGCCTCAGCTGCTCTGTACTCCTCTTCTCTGTTTTCTGTTCCATTAACAGCCTCTTGCATCTCATCCATTCTGCTGTTAAGCCCATCGATCGCTTGTCTGATTTCTCTATTGTCTTTCCTCAGTTCCCTCACTTCCTCCCTCAGCTCTTGCACATTTCTCTGTAGGTCCATCAGCATGGTTATGACTTTTATTCTGAATTCTTTTTCAGGGAGGCTGTGCATTTCCATCCCTTCAGACTCCCTCTCTGGGGTTGTCTGGTTGATTTTGGTCTGAACCATATTCCTCTGTCTTTTCATGGCTATATAATTGGTCACTGATAGTTGCCATGTATGTCAGCTGGGCTCTTTAAGACTTTAAAAAGAGAAGAAAAAAAAAGAGAGAAAAAGAAAAAAAAAAGAAAGAAAGAAAGAAAAAAAGAAAAAAAGAAAGAAAAGAAAAAACAAAAACAAAACAAAAAAACAAAAAAACAAAAAAATGCCCACCGGACGTAGATTCTGTGGGAATGCTCTAGGTGGCGCTATTGCCCCACTATTCCACAGCTGTGACTGTGCCGCTCCGCAGGGCCCTTTATCGCTCTGGCAGGGGTGGGAACGAATAGGAGGCTGTTGATCTCAGTGAGAAGTGTTAAGTATGGCTACGCTTCCTCAGTCGCCAGCTAAGGCGTCTGAAACTCCCCAGGACTCCCAGCCTGCTGGGCTGAGTGTGCTGGGACGATCCGGCTCCTCCGCTGGGCTCCTGTCTCTTTAAGACCGCTGAAGAAAGCGCGCGCTTTTTTTTTTCCTTCCTGGGAGCCGGCTGCAAGCACCCTGGCGCGTTCCCTGCTCAGATCCTGCCCCTCTGTCTCCCCAATCTCCGCTGCACTGCGCAATGTGGGTCAGCGCTCCCCGCGCAGATCACCGGGGCTGGCTACTTCGCGGGGTGCACTTCCACTCCCTCCCGGCTCTGAATCCTCTCCTCCCGCCGGTGCGCTGGGGTGGGGGAGTGCTCGGGTCCCGCCGGGTCGCGGCTCCGTATCTTACCTGCCTCTTGGGGTGCCGAGTCCTCTCGGGTGTAGCTGCATGCTGTGCGCTTTCCTGTGTATTCTCGTCTCTCTTTTAGGAATAGATGTATTTTCTGTGTTTTCGTAGATAAATGTAGTGTTGGGAGGAGATTTCTGCTGCCCTGCTCACACCGCCATCTTCCCAGATGTCTTGTCACTCCTTTTAAATAAATGTCTCAAATACTTTGCCTTTTTCTCTGCAAGTAATTTAGCAAATCTTTCTTCATCTCTGCCCTGAACTGTTACCACTCCCTGCCCAAAAACCAATTCCAAAGGCCTGAGAGCTTGATATGTAATACTTCTACCAAATGGCCCAACCCTAGCTACTTGGATGACGACGCACTCCAGAATGCTTCTCAAAACTTTTTGGTCTTTCACACCTCACTGGCTCTGTACATGCTGCCACCTCTGCTTACAGTGCTGTGTGCAATGACTTACTTGGTAATTCTGTTTCCTCTAATCCCACTGAGATCCATTCGCTCTCCTCCCAGAGGCTGACTGCTAAGGATGAAACCATCTGCATTGCCTTGCTCGTCTCCTTCCTGTTAAGTTCAGCCTATGGAAGCACCTGTAAGAGAGCCAAAGATAATAAGGTCAGTGTGTTTCCTCCCTAACTGGCAAAAGTTGAATACGGACTGTGATTACAAAAATACAAACCCGTTTTAAAGTTCCTAACTCTGATAATTACACCCTAATTATATAAGAAAATGTTCTTTTGCTTGGGGTCAAATGCGATCAGTGTCTACAAACTACTCTCTCAGAGGGCTGAGGTAAGTCCTGGAGCAGGGTTCTATTTCTCTCTGGAATGCAGGCTTTTAAGCCTGACACTGTCTTCCTGCTCTGGGCAATGTTCAATGCTCTCTCTTACATGCCATTTAGTGTAATACTGTAATCAGCTTTAAAATGATGTATACCTTCCTTTTGCTCCCCCCCCACACACCTAAAATAAGGTCTGACATGGAGGAGGCATCTAATACATTCTATTTAACCCAACAGTTGGTTTCCTTTTACTTCTTGAATTTTTGGTGACTATAAATTTCTTTCTTTTGGCCAGTCTACATAGCTGAGCAAGTGACAAGAACAGCATAGCAAATAAGTCTTACCTTCACCCCTTTTGAAAACTAGGACTTAGGTCTGACGGGGCAATGTTCTTGAACATTCATGTGCATGAACGTCTTGTTAAATACATGATCTGGGTCAGGCCCATGAGCCTGCATTTCTAATGAGCTCCTGGGTGCTGCCGTCCTGGACCACACTGTGCTGAGGGGAGACTCAGATATACTGGGCATGAATTTGACTTAAGGCAAGCCGGTATTTTGGGAAGTCTAATTACTGCTAACCACCCCTGGTTTTATCAGATAGTTAGGAAAATGAGATTTCTCCAAACCCACGCTATTAACAAAATGCTTGCAAAAGTAAAGTAATCTAAAGAGGTACGGAGTTATGTTACTGCTTTTGTAAGAACACACACAGTCCACGAAGCAAGCACAGCAAGAGAATTCTCTAAGCCGTCAAACATCAGAACACTAGCAAGGGGGGACGGGGCTGTGCTGGAAATCCTACCATTGCCAAGGGGAAAATTTCTCTAATAGGGAATATTTTTGTGGACTTAGTATTACCTTTCATCACACTGTGAGATAAAATCATCTTCTCATGTTGTAGAAGATGAAACAACAGATTAGATGGGAGGTAAGACTTGAATCCAGGATTTGAAAACACAAAGTCACAATCCACCACACAAACCTTTGGCAAGAAACAAAGAAAACAAGTTGGAGCAGGATGCCACGTTACGTAGGGTCAAGTGCCAGCCTAAGGAGAACTTTCTCTGGCATCCTCTCTCTCCTTTACCCTGGAAAACTCCCCTCAAGGAAATATGGGATGAATACATTCATACTAAAGTAGGAATGTAATGGCTAAATCTCCTGTAGCAGCTAACAGGGTGGGAAACAGGGCAGGCAAGCAACAGAGAAGAAATCTTGGCCCATCCCCTTGAAATCTTATCCCATTAGGCAATGTGAGGTTCCCTGCCTAGTTCATTCAGATGATCCTAAACTGGATTTGAGAGGAGCCTAGACTATCCTTTCTGCATCTGAGGGCTGATTTTTCGTTTGTTTTCTAGAAGTGTTTATTAATGAGCAGAGCCTTGAGAAAAAAGCTGGAGGTTGATCCCTATTTTCTCTCAGCTTGTGATAGGCAAGATGATAACATGTGAGGACAGCTAGCAGGCACAAGCAAAAGTAGATGTTACTATAGGAAATTTACAGCTCATACAAAGTTTCAAACACCACCCTAAAATAACCGCTTTTCTATTTCTAGATTTTGCTGGCTCCTTCAATGTTGTCATACTTGTCAAAAGGGACACAATGAGTGGAGAACTAACATTTAGCACTAAGAAAGCAGCAGATCACCTACCACACTTACTCAGCACGGACAGGATTCCAGTTCAGGCCACAAAACCCTTTACCCAGTGTGGCTCTTTGGTTTGCTTTTATGGAGAACCCAATTCCATCTTGAGGTGCAGTTCTACTCGCTGGAACTTCTGGAACGCACAGAAGAAAGGCCACAAGTGAAACTGATGTTTGCGTCGACTGCAAAAATAGTTTTAGCAGTAAGAAACAATACTTTCAAGTGTAGGGACCTTGTTCTCAAGGTCAAGTAGCTCTGTCAACACCCAGAAAACAACTTCATTCTAGCAGTACAATTTCAAATTTTCAAAATAAAGATTTCTTCCACAAACTCCAGATCAGGTCTTGCCTTATAGAAGACTCATGTTTCAAAATTGTGCCCAGCCACACATTGATCACCACCGCACAGAATTCGGAAATCCCCTTTCTCTACCCACCCTCAGAACTTTTCCTGGCTAGTAGGGGAAAATACAGCTGGAAAGTCAACTAAGTAGCAGTATAAAAGGCAGATAGCAAAAACGAAAGCCATGCAGATTATCCAAATTAAAAGCCCATGGTATGGACATAAAAACCAGAGTTGACCCTATCAAGTTGTCTGATCAACATCAAACCTTTCCCTGGGGAACTTGCTCGGCATTTGCATCTCAAAACAGGTGAATGGCCTGGTTCTAGATACATTTTCCCCCTAATGACATATTCTCTTCTTAAAGGAACATTGTCCCAGAATTGTTTCACCACTGATCTTTAACTCTGTTTCCTCTTACAACTCCACTTTTCCCTACGGAATTAATCTGCAGACTCTTCTACTGGCAAAGCTCAACAGATGCTTAAAAACAAGTAAAAATTGAAAGAAATACCCATGTTGCTTTCTCTGTATACTAATTACCTAATTCATTGTTAAGTAAAAAGGAAAAGAGGAGGAATAAAGGCAGAAGAAGAAACAGAATGATATTTTGAGCTCAATGCTCTTTTTGTAGATTAAACACACACACACAATGCCACGACCACTTCTACTACCAGCACTTCCTATTTTATGCAGCTGCCAAATTACTTTATACATACCTGGAGAGTGTAATTTTGTTAACACTTACTTCTTAATGTCAGTAATTATAGAGAAAAGCACTACAGATTAAAATAGATACCAATGAATTAAAACAATAATGAGATGCTGCTCCCCTGCATCAGAATAGCAACGTTTTGAAAAGCAGATAACATTAAGTGTTGGGGAAGATGTAGATATATGAGAATACACATAAGCTGCTCATAGAAGTTAAAATAGGTCTAGCAGTTCTGGGAAACAATCCAGCAATATTTCATGTAGTAACTTTGCTTAAGCCCTGCCAGTAAAGACCTTGGAGAAATTCTCATATGGGTTGGTAAGGAGCACATATGATATGTTCATATTTTATTTGTGAAAATAAAGAGAAGCCATCTAGATGAACATCACTAGGGGAATGGCTTACTAAAAGAGGATACATGTGTTCTGTGGACACTATGCAGCAATCAGAAGCAAAAAACTCAACGCTACAGCAATATGGATAGATCTAAGTGAAGAAAAGCAAGAATAAAAGAGATGTCAAGCTAATTACCTTTGTGTACATTTTTCTAAGAGTGCAAATTCCAGGCCATATGACAAGTACATCCGAGGGGCAGACTATGAGAGTACAGGAGTGGCAATCAGAGATGAAAGAAAACTTTTTTAAATTAATGACTCAAATTACTATCGTGTATTTTCCTTTCATACTGGGGCAATTTGTGTTACATTTAGTATATATCAGATTAATCCCCACGGCCATTAGTGGCACTTCTGACAAGCAAGCCCATGGCTCAGTTAGTTGGTTTATCATTCAGCTCAACACTGCCGGCCACCGAGATAGTTTTGGCCAGTACTCAGTTCAGAGTTGTTTTTATTCTTGGTCACATACTATTTAATTTACACTTAATACTAGTTAAAGGTGCATACAATTACTAATATTAAAATACAAACTAATGAGAAGCATTACTCACAGAACCACTCCTAAGGCTTGTGAAGAACAGAGCCAGGGCACAATGTCTAAATATTTAAAAATTACAGATCTACCTCATCATCTGAAATAAAATATGTTCTGATCTCTTACCTTCACAACTGTACCTTCTTAATAACCTGGAAGGTGAGGCTGTATTGCCGGTAGAATTCTTGTACTTCTTAGTGTGGTGCTGGAACACTTCTCTCCTGGATTCCCCCGTGCGCCCATATCTGTGGACACCCAGCCAGCACTTTAAAAATTCCGACCGTTCTTCCTCCGAATCCAGACTGCCACCCACTGGCCACAACTGAGGTGTCATGGGGAGAGGAGTTCCACAGTGGTGCTTCAGCAGGGAGAGGCCAAAGGGGAAAGGGCCTTGCAGGTCATGGAAGTGGGTGCAGGCTGTTTAGGCAGGAAATAATGGAGTCCCAGGCATTCAGTGTCACCTGGAAGGGAGACTATGGGCTTGGGTGTCCATGTCCTATTGACCCTGCTAGTCCCTCACCCTGTTAGGAGGTAGGACCCTCCTATCCAAGCCAAAGGACTTCTTTAAGTGGGCTGGGATGGACTGTAGGTTCACATCCACCCACCCACAAATCCCTACACTGAAGCTGAAGTCCTACCCCCCAGTGTGATGGACTCTGGACATGGGGCCTTTGGGTGGTACTTAGGGTCAGATGGGGTCATGAGGATGGGTCTGCATGACAGGATGAATGTCCTTATAAGAGGAAGAGATGCCAGAGTTCTCTGTCTCTCCAGCATGTGAGGACACAAGGTGGTGATCTGCACGCCAGGAAGTGGGTCCTTACCTGGGAACCAAATTTGCTGCCATGCTGATGTTGGATTTCCAGCCTCCAGAACCGTGAGAGAGACAAAGCCACCCAGTCTGCAGGATTTTGTCACCAGGTCTGTATGTCAGACACATATGCTCATAACATAGGCCAGCGGAAAGTCTCTGCTAAGAAAGAAAACACAGAAAAGAGAAAGCTCAGTGATTAATTTTAACTGGGTTAGCTTTTTAATTATTGGCAATTAAGGCTACCAACCTCTGAAATGTCCAACTTCCGGTAAATGTTGGTAAACAGCCTAAGCACCTTCTAATGTACCCAATTTATTTGTAAATAAAACCTAAAAGTTATCAGAATTAACTGATTGATTTTTAAATGGAAAATTAGGCTGAATCTGTATTTTATTGTGGTTTCAATCTCTAAATCCAAGTCTAAATCAAAGATGATCTAATATTTATAAATTTATTTATGGCCAAATCCTATTTCTCTTACATTTTTTTTTATAGTTTATTTTGGTATCATTAATCTACAATTACATGTGCAATATTATGGTGATTAAACTACCCCCTTCATCAGGTCTCCCCCACCAACCCCATTCTCTTACATTTTTGGTAGTAAATTAAACAGTGTACAATATTTATTAAATGGACAAAAGTTAATTATGTTATAAAGGTAGTCAAAGACTATAAAAAATTACACTTGAACACTATAATGTGGCCCTGAATACTACACTCACCTAGAAAAATATTACAGAATTCAAAAAATAGTTTATTATATGAAAAACTGAAAGAATAATTACAACGGTCCTGAATAGGTTTCACAAGTATGTAATTTGGTGAAAGGAACAGGCAGGCTAAAACAAAAAAATGTAAAATGCTTGTATAGTAGGAAGAACATGAATTTGGGAGAGTAATGTATTCTCACAAAGCTGAAGTGTATCATCCACGAAACAAGAACAACACTTCCATTACGGGACTATTTTGAAAGAATCAAAAGAATTGGTTAACTCACCTATCCTCAAGATTCTTCTTGGACATCACAAGTTCCCGGACACTCACCCTGCTCCCCAAACCACCTCTTAAATGTGCTATCAACCTACGAGTATATCTTATTCATACCTCTCCAGTATATTTATATATCACTCACACCAAGGCAGCCTCTTAGAAGAGGTATCACTAAGCTAGACTATAATGCAATTAACAACATTGCAATGGTTTTAAGCAGAGTCTAGCAAATTCCACTTTCTGTCATTTTCTTCCCTTTGGTGACAGATGCAAAAAAGAACGTTCAAGGATTTGTTCTTGCTATATGGCATCTTTAAAAGACCACATGTAAGTTGTCAATGAGGTGCTTTTTGATTAAAACAATGTCCTCCAGGTAAGCTATGTTCCTTAGAGAGGACTAATGTTTATGGAGGAAGTTCTCTGCCCATTCCCACTCCTTCATCCCCATTTTTTGTCCTTAAATGCAACTGGCCTTTTCAACCGATCATCAGGATCTTTGAGGTCACTTATAGGCAAATTTAGTATTCTATGAAAAGCATTTTCTTGACACAAATTACTTTAGAATAAACTTGCTAGAGAGAAAATTGTTTTTGCATCTTCCTAAATACACAACCAGCAGGCATCAATTCAATCCAGTACATTGTTGAGCACAGACTCATTGCCAGGCACAGGAGTCAACAAGAGGGACTTGGTTTCTGTCCTGCCTCTGCGGCTCTCAAACTACTGGGAAAGTACACAAGTGAATGAGACAGAAGAGCAGAGACTTCAGATGAATTATCCATCTAATGCTGCAAATGATCAAATGAGAAAGGCTTTTTTCATGAGCTGTTTTTCAAATGTCAAAACCTAGGGTGCAAAATGCCAATGTCATGGAAGTTCTCCCTTTCCACCCGGCTGCACTCACGGGCCTCGCTTCCCCTCAGGGCACCAACCCCCACCCCAGCCACAGGACTGACGAGGGCAGGGACCCTGATTCAGGGTGGCAGGTTCTCCTGAGGGGCTCTACATAGTACCCACCCAGACATTAAGATGAAAAGGTATGCCTTTTTTATGAGTGTTCTTATATCTATCATAAATACTTAATTTTTCATTGCACTAGAGGAAAAAAAAAACATTCTATGGTCATCTTTTTCAATTTGCCTACAAATGCATTTCCTTCTCCCAAACAGCCACCAGAATTTTAGTAGTGAGGCTGTTCTATTCCTTCAGGGGGTGGATAGGATAACTTACCTGGAGGCTCCTAAAATAGTGTATTTCCCTGCAGGTACTCATTCAAATCTGTACAGGTCTTCCTTGCAACCATCAAGGACTTTCTTTGCCCATTTACCCTTGGTTATATTTTTATATTTTGCTTCCTCATAAGCTCTTGATTTCCGGCCCCATCATCTTTCCCTGCAGCCTGAGATTCTTTGTTCAGATATGCACTGTGAGACCAGGGATGCTACATTTTCCTGGCTGACAGTCATCGGATTTGCAACACTTTTTAGAAAAGGCTCTTGCAATTTTTACTCTTGTCATTTTCTTCACATCTGTGGCTGCTGTGGGAAGGACAAAGCTCAGGCAATTTGCTCCTGCTATCTGGCTTATGGCAAAGCACCCCAAATTTCCACTCACCCTAGCCACCTCCCAAAACGTTGCTGACCTGCTCCTACAGTCTGGGCAGCACCACCGCACTAACATGAGGGCTGATTTCCCACACTTTCAAGGCTTTTGTTTAACCCGGCCAATTTGCTCTCATTCCAAATGGGTATTTAGAATGATTTCAAGCAGGAAATCCCATGCATTTTGCACAGTGTAAAGGGCCAGGAGTTAAGCGCTTGGTGTGAAAAAGACGTAAATTAGAATCCTCACTCTGCTACTCACTGCCTGTGAGACTAAGGACAAGATTTTTTTTTAACTCTCCAACCTTTAATTTGTTGGGGATTTTTCCACCTGCACAAAAGGAGGAGGTTATGGAACACATCTCCCCATATGACTGTGAGAATTAACTGAAATGGTATTTATGCCTGGCATGTAATAATCGTTCCATAAATGTTATTAGAATTACTTAAAGACAAAGATTAGTATACATATCATCCCACAACTATGAACAAGACTCATGCTAGGTGCCCTGTTAAAGAAAGAAGAAACAGTATCTCCTGGGTACATATTATATGCCCACACTTTCATACATGGACTCTTGTGCAAGCAGGTAATAGGAATGGTTCCCATCTTCACAACGCTTATAATGGCATGCCTATAGGTAATCTTACTGCAAGGTGGCTGTGGAAAGTGCTATAATCCAATGGCATCATAAGAAATGGCACTGAAGGGCTGAAAGGATGAAAAAGAATAGAGGACAAGCATAAGCCTTGTGGACCCTGCCTTGCTCACTGTTCCTGCCAACTCCAAGTATAGAATCACACGTGAAACAGGCCCTCAAGAATTGCCATATTGATTAGGAAGATGTCGTCTAAGCTATCCAAGACTCTACAGTTATGAAGTGATGGAAGTCTAACTCTATCTGGCTTTCAGCTGAAAAGGGAATTGCTTGGCTCACAAAACTAAGAAGGTGTGGGTGGAGGGAGGATTGACTTTCAGGCACGGCTGAATCCAGGTACTCCAAAGATGCGATGAGAACTTGGACACGTGGCTTTTGCTTTCCTCCGGTGGGCTTCCTCCTCAGGCCCCCACTGCATGCTGGCCGCCGACAGCCCTGGGCCGACAGCCTCACATCCAGCAGGCAGTACTGAAGGTTGTTCTGGGACAAGTCCAGGAGTCCATCTCATTGGACCAACTCAGGGCATGTGCTCGCTCTTGAACTAGTCACCCCAGCTAGGAAGATGGAATGTGCCAACTAAGTCTGGGCTCCTTGCCCACCTTAGCCTGGAAGCTAAGGCTTCCCACATGAAGGCTGCCTCTGGATAGGGTGTTAAGAGGAGATGGTTTTCCCAAAAGAAAATCAGGCAGTGGCACCAGACCAGGGGTCTTGGATATGTCAAAAACAAGACAGCAGATGTGTAATGCAGGGCAAAATTACAGACCTTGAAAAATAGGCAGATTTCAGTGAGCCTAGATGAACAAAAGAACATAACTCGGTTCGATATCAAGAAGGTCGTAAAGAACCATTGCTCAAATTGAACGCAGCAGTGCTGGAGGGATGGGTCAACACAGACCAGACTACAAAGACAGTTCAAGTCCCGTGTCAGTGAGTACTGAGGGATAAGGAATACGTTTGGTCTAGTAGAAATGTGTCACTTACTGCAGTTTTCTATTGCCATGCATGTGTGACAAGCCACACCGAAACATGATTGAATTGCTTAGAAACAATGACATTTTTTTTCTGCTCACGCATCTGCAATTTGGTCAGGACTTTTTGGACAGGTCGTGTCAGCTCCAGTGGATACCAAGCAGGGACACATCAAAGGCTGGGGACTGGAGTCATCTGGAGACCCAGTCAGTTGGCATGTCTGGTCGTTGTTAGCTGGACCTTGACTGGGACTGGGGCTCTAACAGGGGGCCTTTTTCTGTGGTTGCTTGGCTTCGTGTCATGATACCTGTTTTACAAGCATGAGCATGTCAGGTACCAGGTGGGTCCTACATCACCTTTTACAGTTTTGCCTCAGGGTACGTGTTCTTGCTGCTGTGCTCAGGTGCCGATGCGTACTGACCACTGTAGTGCCTCTGACTTTGCAGCTGGCCTAAATCTCTGCAGGTCCAAGGACAAGATACAGGTCTGCCTGAGACACAAGATAAGTACTGAGCTCAAAAACCAATGAAGGGAAGATTTACCACACTTTAGGGAAGAACCATCAGAGATACTTGTGAATAAAATGTTATGACTTGATAATAAAAGTATAAGAAAATATTAAGTGACACCTGATCTCTGATTTTAAATGCAACATATAAGTTAAGATATGACTGTAAACATTTAGGTCATTAGTATTTATGTACATTGGGGCTGACTCTTTTCTGCCTCCCTCTACCCTATTTAAGGCCCTTGTGAGACCACTCAGATAATCTCATATTAAGATCCGTAACTCAACTATACCTACAGAGACCCTTTGCTATGAAGGGTGACAGTCACAGTATCTAGGAATCAGGATGTTACTTCATTAGGAGGAACATTCCTCTGCCTACTGCACTTAGTTCTGTGCTTACAGAGAAATGCAAAATTCTTGGTAACTGCTATGGACTGAATTGTGTCCCACACACACAAAAAAAGAATTGTATGTTGATGCCTTAACCCTTAGTGTAATGGCATTTGGAAATGGGGATTTGGAGGACAGCTGGGTTTAGATTAGGCCATGAGCATGAGGCCTTCGCGATGGGATTAGGGCCCCTTGAGAAGAGACACCAGGGAGGGCTCACCATCTCCCACTCCTTTTCCCTTGCCCTCTCTTTGTCCCTGCCATGCAAGGACGCAGCACAAAGTGACCAAGAAGTCAGCCATCTATGAAAAGGAAGAAAGTCAGGAAGAAAGCTCTCACCAGAATCTAACCATGCTGGCACCTTGATCTTAGATTTCTGCCCTTCAGAAATATGAGAAAATAAATGTCCACTGTTTAAGCCACCTAGTATGGTATTTTGTTATGTCAGCCTTAACTGACTAAAACAGTATTAAAACTAACCGTAAGTAAAAAGTAATTGCTACATATTTACCCACCTCTACCTGGTCATTTTTAATTCATATAAATTTTCCTGAACATTTTCTGTTCATATAGGATAGGCCATGAATCTACTCCCAGACCACTATTACCTTCAACTTTTTAAAATTCATTTATTAAAGAATTATAATTAATTCTGCATTTCTGAGAAGTCAGTTGCCTACTTAAGAATACATTCCACAAGAATATACAATGGGAAAGGACAGTCTCTTCAAATAAATGTACTGGGAAAATTGGAGAGTGACATGCAAAAGAATAAAACTGGACCATTTTCTTATACCATACACAAGAATTAACTCAAAATGGAAACCATAAATGAAGAAAGCATAAGCAGTAAGCATCTTGAAATCACCCTTGATAAATATTTTTTGGATCTGACACCAAAACAAAGGCAACAAAAGCAAAAATAAACAAGTAGAAACTACATCAAACTCAAAAGCCTCTGTACAGCAAAGGGAAACATCAGCAAATGAAAAGACAATCCACTAATGGGAGAAAATATTTGCCCATCATGTTTTGGATAAGGAATTAATATATAAAATATATAAAGAACTTATAAAACTCAACACCAAAAAACAAATAATCCAATTAAAACATGGGCAGAAGACCCAAATAGACACTTTTTTTCCAAAGACATACAGATGGCCACAGACACATGAAAAGATGCTCCACATCACTATTCATTAGGGAAGTGCAAATCAAAACCACTTCACACCAGTTAGAACAGCTAGTATCAAAAAGACAAGAAATAACAAGCATTGGCTATGTTATGGAAAAAAGGGAACCATCATACCTTATTGGTGGGAATGTAAACTGGTGCAGCCACTAGGGAAAACAGTATGGTATGAAGATTCTTCAAAAAAGTAAAAACAGAACCACCATACGATGCAACAACTCCACTTCTAAGTATTTCTCTGAAGAAAACATAAACACAAATTTGAAAAGGCATATGCACCCCTGTATTAATAGCATTATTTACAATAGTCAACATACAATATGGAAGCAACCTAAACCTAAGTATCCATCAATAGATAAATGGATAAAGATGTGGTGTACACACACACACACACCCCCACACACACACACCACAATGGAATATTACTCAGCCATAAAAAGGAGTAAAATTGTGCCATTTATAACAACACAGTTGGATCTAGAGGGTATTATTCTAAGTGAAAAAAGTCAGAGAAAGACAAATATCACATGATTTCACTTACATGTGGAATCTAAAGAGAAAACACATGAACCAACAAAACAAAAGGACTCATAGATACAGAGAACAAACTGCAGGTTGCCAGAGGGGAGAGTAGTGGGGGGAATAGACAAACATAGGGATGAAAGGATACAATCTTCCAGTTATAAAATAAGTCAGTCGCAGGGATGTATGCACAGCAGAGGGAATATAGTCAATAGTATTGTAACAACTTTTTCTGCTGACAGATGGTAACTAGACGTATTGTGGCGACCATTTCACAACATATATAAATCGTGAATCACTATGTTGTAACATCTGACACTAATGCAATATTGTATGTCAATTATTCAGCTTAAAGAAATAACATTCAGACTATTTTGTGATCATGTAGGTTTTCTTTACACAATTTCTTTGGCATCTTGCTACATGTGCCACTAGTATCCATGAGATGGTAATAAAAGAGCACGTTTCAGATGCAAAGATAAAATCCCAAAGGAAATCCCAATCTCTAGCAAAAACTAACAGAGCTTCCTGACCATAAGCAAACTGCATGATCTCAGTTTCATCATAAATAGAAAGTAGAGGAAAAGAGGGGAAAAAAAATTTGGTGTCACATTTCAAAAACTATCAAATTTGCAGTACCAGTCCTGGGTGGCAAGGTCAGGGGAACATGGGAGTATTCTCCCCACCCCTGCCTCCAGTCCATATCATCCCCTAGCTTGGTTTTGGTATGTAATTGTTAAACTTCTTTACCATATTATTTTCATTAAAATACATAAATAGTAAAAAATAATAATAATAATAAAGTAAGATGACTCAGAAACTTCAAAACCCTTTCCAGGGATCAGAGCTCCCACATCTCCTGGGAAGGGTGCTTATAGCCCTGCTCACCCAGCATCTCTGAAGCTGTCCAGGCTGGCGGGGTTGCCTCCCTCTAAGCACTACTCCTTGTTCTACTGCCAGGCTTTCCTACCCAGAGCAAATCCTCCACTTCGCTGCTTCCACTTCCCCAAACCCTCTGACATACTACATGACTGACGCCCTCCCACACAGCCTTCTCAAGTCTTTGCCCCAAAACAGCATCCTACCAACCAGTCACATTCTCCCCATGCTACCTCCAACCTTCCTGACGGACATTCCCTCCTCAAAGAATTTTGCTGTCTTCTGGACATGCTCTGAGAGGTAGAAAAGCAGGATTTTTGCTCAAAGAAGAGACTCATGGGAGGCTGTAATCATTTCCTAGGGCTGCGGTAACAAACACCACAAACTGAATAGCTGAAACAACAAAAATGTATTGTCTCCCTCTTCTGGAGGCCAGAAGTCCCAGAGCATGATGTCAGCAGGCTGGGCTCCCCTGAAGGTTCTAGGGAAAGGCTGTTCCAGGCCTTTCTCCTACTTTCCGGTAGGAGCTTGAGGCAGCACAGCTCCAATATTCCCGTGGCATTCGTGTGTGTGTGTGTGTGTGTGTGTGTGTGTGTGTCCATCTGTCCAATCTCCCCTTGTAACCAAGGACACCAGTCATTGGTTGGGAAAACTGGGTTGACACTTACTCCAGTATAACCTCATCTTAACTAATTATACCTATAATGATCCTATTTCCAAACAAGGTCACATTTTGATAGACTGGAGGTGGTTAGGACTCCAACATGAATTTTGGAGGACACAATTCATCCCATAGCAGAGCCCCAGAACAGAAACTCTCAATGCTACTCAATTACTTTGACAAAGAGAGGAAGGCCGGTCCCTCTGTATTCCACATATAACACTCCAGAAACTCCCGGAGTCCTGTGGCCTGATTCCTGTATGTCCATCTCCCACACCAGTGCCTGCAGGGCAGGCATCTCTCTCTACTTACCAGCCAACCAGTGACCAGGAGAAAATGTTTGGTATCACTTTAACTTAGCCTTAGTGTGTCACTTCACGCCATCCATTTCTCCAGGTGAGCCTGTTTACTGATTCTTTTCAAGAATAACTTTATGCAATTTGGACCTATTTCACTTAAGTCAGGCATTTACTTTCAACTGACAATTCAAGAACTTCCACCTCTTAACCATCCTTTAGGGTGTAAGTTCCTTTTCAAAGCGTATGAGAAGAGTTTTCTATCATGATTCACATTTGCCCTTCACAGCTCCCTCACACTGGGTTCCCATTCTCGGCACAGGCTACTCGCCGTGCCTTTGATGCCATGTTCCTTCTGCTTTCTTATTGTTCCCTCTGTTGTTCTGCCACTGGGGTTCTATGGGACGCCACAGGCCGAGATCCCTCCGACCTCTGTGGTTGACATGACTACACACCGTGAGACTCTGTTTCTTCCAAGGCTGGTGGAACAAACTAAATCTAACAAACACCATGATCCTTTCTATTGTCCCTCTTCTCATACACATATTTAGGGAAGTCTTAGCTTTCAACTTCCTGTGCTTTTCGATTCATGTGTTAAGTCCAAGATCTCCGTATGCTTGACAATTTTTCCCTGCGGGGTTTCCATCACCTCCAAGTACTCCCTGCTGTGCACATCTTTGTGTTTCAGCCGTCATAAGCCACTGTTGCAGTGAATGCCTCCGAGCCTGAAATGTACAATGTACGTAATACGTACAGAAGGAATTCACAGAACTAACATTCTTCTCTTACTCCTTGGTGTTCAGTTTCAGATTAGGTTTTGTGTTGAAACTGTTCTTCCAGACCGATCTGTGTGTTCCTGGCACAGAAGGATATTACTAAAAATGCATGTTTTCCACTGTGTCCTGATTCCAGACTTGGATTAAAGATGACCATTAGCGGCATTTGAAAACAGAAAACTTCTCCTAAAAATGTATTTTGCTGCTCAATCAACTTCATTGGTCTGGGGGTGAGGGCAGGGGGACAGGGTTCTTGTGAAAAGCTACAGCTCAGAAGTGGGTAAGCATATGGTAATAAAAAGGAAATTTCAGATGTGTTTAATTAGAACTATAAATGGCACCTGAATCAATAATGGATATATATGAGGTAATCTCCCAATGCCTAAAAAACTGTACAATTTTATTTATGTCCAAATCAGGGGTAAGAGACAAGGAAGTTATAAGGAAGAGAGAAACTGATGTATACAGTACCAATGAGAGTTAAAATGTTGCAGGTGTAAATCTCAGACTTAAAACATCCTAGAGTTATAACTATTTGGACTTGGCCCGGACAAAGTGGTCATTAGTTGCTTATCTAATCAAGACTGAATTTTAGGAAAAATACAGAAGCCAGAGTCCACCTGATCTAGGAGTGAATGGGAACTGTACAAGACAGGTTGTACGGACTAAGCTTTGGGGACTTGGGTTGGAAGGCGAAGCAAGAGACAGTGGGAGCTCAAAAGAAAATGAAGTAGGGTTTGATGGGATTGTGTTGATAAAGTCACTGACAGCTTCCTGGCTGGTCACTCTTGTTAGAGAGGCAGGAATTCATTAAAAGCCAGGGCTACATAGGTCTGCAAATTACTGGAGAACTAGCTCCCCTAGATGGTTTGTTCTTAACACTGGCTGGGCATTAGAATCGCCTGGAGAGTTTCTAAAAATACCAGCTCTTCCCACCATCAGTATTCCAGCTTAATTGTTCTGGTTTGGGTCTCGGGGATCAGTAGGTTTTTTAAAGGCTCCCCAGATGATTCCAAAAGAGAACCACTCTTGTAGAGTAACACTTCTCAAATGGGCCATGCATACTGCTCTAGGATCCACTGCAAAGAAAGGTCTTATGTCCAGTACATTTAAGGAGCACCTAACGGTGTAGTGCTCATGACATCTCACAAAGCACATGGGCCTTCTGCATGCTCTGAGATGTGTTGCAGAAAAGAAATTGCCTTTCCTTTGTTGGTCTGTGATGATCAGACCTAGTAACATCACCTTGACAAAAGCTGCTCTGAGTTGAGGTTTGCCAACTATTATCTTTTACTTACCAGTTTCCCCTACCCTCTGTCTTCCCCATAGGTCATCCTGAACAGGTTTCAAGATACTCAGTTTTCACATATCTGGGTGTATGGTCTTCTAGTAATGGTTACCTAACAAAAACATGTAAGACATGCTGTACCGCTGGGGTGAGTCAGAAACCCCAAGCTGTACCGGATGTGCCCTGTTAGAGCCACAGTGGTCCAGTACTGGGAGTGGAGAAGACGAGAGTGAGCAGTTTCTCATGCTGCTTTTCGGTTATTTCCCTCAATCACCAAGTACCAGGAAAGCAGGAGGAGAAAGCTCATGTGTCAAGAAATGGACACTGAAGTAGACAGACCCAAGGACTGAAACTCTATGTCATTTGCTCTTATTAGCTGAGTGAACTTGAGCAAATTATCAAATATACATCTCAATTTACTCTTCTGTAAATGGTAATAATAAAGTGTAACTATATTAGTTCTATTAATAGGCTATTTAAGATAAGATTAAATGTATTACTGTTCTTAAAATCTCTATAATCTGGTTGTCAGGGAGGCTAATGTTGAACTTACTATCCCACTATACTTATCAAAGTATCACCTGAGAGATATATTATTTATGAAGAACTCAGGGAGAATATATCTGAGGGATATTCAGTCGAGCCATGGTCTGTCCATTCACTACTAACTCTAACATCAGTTCCTGCACTAAGCAGCAAGCCTTGTGCCTGCTTACCCGTGCATTTTGTTTCCTAAACTACATCTCGATACAATGCCATCAGCTCACACCAAGAAACACTGTTAAGTGAGAGCTCTACAAAAACCTCACAGCAGCTTTGCTCTGAGAAGGTTGTTGATGATTCTGCTCGGCATTTTACAGAGTGTCCTCTCTTTAAGGGGGCCCAGAGAAGGAATCTGTCTTAGTGGCAGGAAGAGCTTTGTTTTTCTCCAAGTAATTGGTTTGTTTTAGCTGTATGGGCATTCTAAGTTTTAGTTTTAAGTTTTAGTTTCACCGAGCCCATCATGTCTTACCTTCGGCGCTGGTCACCGTTAACGTGTGCTCCATTCCTGGTGAACGTGCAGAACATACACGTGAACTGTGAGACTCACCGATACGCTCTGCCCTTGGCACTCCCAGTGCCTCATTTAATCTTCTCTATGGTAAATGTATCTTCTATTTTTTTTTTTAACTCTCTTAAAACATTTTGTTAGGTAAGGTCAGGAAGATAAAAACATGCAGGTACTTAAAACAGTGCTTAGCTTTCATCGGCTTCTACCACCAATTCTCTCATGCCTCTCTGAATTTGGAAGACCTGCATATGGCTCAAGAGACCACAGGAATAACGGGGTTGCCTATTTGATGCCACCTCCACCCCAGCACCGGAGCCCTCTTGAAATAAGAAATCTCAGGGAACCTTGATTACTCTCACGCCACTCCTAAGACACCTCTGATGGTAAAATCAAGGATGAATCCCAGAGCCCCAGGAGCCTCTGATAACCATAAATGTGTATTCTGATGACTTAATTTAAAAGTAAATTACATCAGATTATTCCTTAACAATCTGCTAGCTTTTAAATTATTTGGGGTCCATACGTAAACTAGCCACTTTCTTTCTTCTTCCAAAATATAACACACTTCACAAGCCTCCATGCATAAAGGCTGCCATACCACATACCACAGGCTAATTGCCTCCTGCAAGTGTCAGCTCAGATACACGTTTTCAACAATTGATTTCACCTCTCATAAACAGAGGACACTATTTTATTCTTATGCCAAACACATATAGTTTCCCATTGTGTGAAAATACGAGAATTATTCTGGGTCCTACAGACTCACTCGAAGGTAAATATTCCTCTTTTCATGTGAGTCTTTAATTTACAGGTAGCAGTGATCTTCTTTCAGTATTTAAACAACCGTATCAAAAGCATGTTAACATCAGTGTGCAGAATCAGTACATATTTGCACTTGAGGTCCTGGCAAAGTTTGATCAGAGTCAAACTGCACTCATCAAACTCATAGGGAATTTTCAGGGATCGGAGTTTCTTTAAATACTAATGAAATTCAGAAATAATCTCCTGAAAGACTTGTATAGTAAGGCTGACTACCAACCACAGACTTTCTGTCATGCAATGAAATTCAAGAAGGGCAACACTATTGTTTTTCTCCAACCTTCTCACCCTCAGACAAACAATCTGGCAGTTCTGAAGCAGCAAAAATGCCCAGGGCCCTAAATTTATGACAGGGTTATTCTGGAGTTTGAGCACATCCCACCCCGGGGCAGAGGGTCGGATTCAGACTCAGAATCAAATACTGGGCCGTGGTAGTCTAATGAGACAGACCTCCTTCAGTCGCTCTGGAGTAAGGTCATACCAGTCTCTCTGTCAACAAAGCAAGCTGACAGTATGTGAGAGTTCACTCTAAAACAAGACACGGTTCAACATGCGAATTTCTGACATATTAGCAGAGAGAATAGGCCCCCGTGGTACACTAGTAAATACTTAACATCCAGTTCTCTACAAGCATTTTTTAAAAGCAAGCTCTGATTTATATCATTTGCCTATTTCTGTGGTGTAAATACTAAATATTTCTATCATGACTGACTTCAAGCTAACTCTATGATCTCACTGAATATGGAGCTGAGAGGAGATGAACAGTCCGCTCCCACCAGCCCGAGCCAGCTCCAGCCTCTGCTGCTGGGATCACCCCCACTCAGCAGGCAGGGTACAACAGAACACAGAACTTTCGCTCACCCATCCTGCTTAGTAGAGGCCTTTTTAGCTTTCTTCATATCCAGGCTACACCCTGCCCGTCTCCACCTGCTTCTTCTCTCAGATAATCAATCAGTTCTTACCCTCCACAAGGATACTTCAGCTGTTTGAATTCTGAGATCATCTGCTTAGGTAGACTCTCCTCTATTTTTATGATATCATTAGGTACTCCTGAATGCATGTCCTAGATCCCATTGGCACTAACCTCAAGGCCTCTGGAGGAAGGGCTTCGGGAGAGGGTGGTGATCACCCTGAGCAGTGGGTATAGAGGCACGTCACCTCCATGAGAAGCTGAGAAGCCACTGAGTCCCATTCTCCAGGTGTTGTCAACCCTTTCTCTCCATCACTCCCCCTTCTTGGCCCTCCTCAGAGAGTGGGAGTTCAGGGAGGGACAAAGATACGGTCTTTCCTAAGCTACTGCCCTTTTTTAATTCCCCAAGTTTCTCAGTTTAGCTCTGCTTCTTGACCTCAATCAATAATTAATTCTAATATTTTATACCCCTAATGTAGCTTCTCAGTGTTGTCTTGCTACATGTGGAATCTATTAACACAGGTAAAGATATTTCAGAGGCTTTATCAGACACATTTAAAAAGACATCCCATCAACATATATACACAAATTTGCATATGCATACTGTATTTGTGTTTTTGTATTTTGTATTCTATATTGTATTTGTTATATTGTATGTATAATGTATACTCCTAAAACCACATCAGGACTAAAAACTCAAGTTTGAAATGGGGTATATGGTCCCATGCTCAGAATATGACTTAATTAACAGAGGCCATGGTTCCTCTCTCTCAGATTCCTAGGGTCCTTGTGCCTTTTAAGCTGATGTGTATGTGTGTAGTTTGTGGAGCTTACACAGATGTCACTAGAGATGCATGGACTAGTTGGCCCATCAGCAATAGCAATTCTTGTCCATTGTCTCTCCCCTCTCATTTCTCAACAGATTCTTAAGCTGTAGACTAGTCCCTTCCATTGTCTGGGGCTCCTTCTAGCTGCCCTAACCCAGACACAGCTCTCTAAAATATGTTTGAATACTCAGATTCAGAAAAATTCCCATTATGTACATGTCCCTAGTTCATGCCCACATATCATTTTTTTTCTTTCCCTAGTAGCATCTCTACAACCCTACCCAGAAATAACCCTGAGGTCTCAGTACCCAGAAGTTCACACTATGACCTGGTCTCACTACCTCCTCTAAGCTACCAACCCAGAGACCTGTGAGTGGGAAGATCGTTTGGATGCTCCCTACAAATCTTCCATAGGATGTTTCTAGCTCCAGAAGCTATTCAATGTTCTAATACCCCCTGGGTTATACGTAAGTAACCAGATAATTCATCACCTAAATCAGGACACTGTTAAAAATTCAATAAGGCACTGAAAATAAAGAGATAACTGATCTATAATAGGTGTAACTTAGGACTGTCCTAAGAGATATACTGTTCTTAATTATAATTTTCTTTCCATGGATGACCTTCACTTCTGATCTCATGCAAAAATTCCTGCTGGGATCACACTGATTGGTTCAAACAGTAAAGAAGAATCCCAGATCTCCAGTTAAAACAGTCTCTTCAATAAATAGGGTGGGAAAACTGGACAGCTAACATGCAAAAAAAAATGAAACTGGATTGTTATCTTACACTATACACAAAAATAAACTCAAATAGATTAGAGACCTAAATATGAGACCTGAAACCATAAAACTACTACAAGAAAACATAGGCAGTAAACTCTTAAACATCAACACTGGAAATTGTTTTCTGGATATGATTCCCCAGGCAAAGGAAACAAAAACAAAAATAAACAAGTGGACCTACATCAAACTAAAAAGCTTCTGCACAGCAAAGGAACCATCAACAAAATGAGAAGGCAACCTAAAGTATGGGAGAGTGTATTTGCAAATGATGTATCTGATAGGGCTGATATCCAGAATTTATAAAGAACTCATACAATTCAATACCAAACAAATAATCCAATTAAAAAATGGCAGAGGACCCAAATCAACACTTTTCCAAAGAAGACATACAGATGGCCAAGAAACACATAAAATGGTGCTCCACATCACTAATCATCAGGCTAATGCAAATCAAAACCACAATGAGATATCACCTCACAACAGTCAGAATGGCTAATATCAACAAGACAAGAAATAATAAGCATTGGTGAGGACGTGGAGAAAAGGAAACCCTCGTACACTGCTGGTAGGATTGTAAATTGGTACAGCCACTGTGGAAAGCAGTATGGATGTTTCTCAAGGCACTAAAACTAAAAATACCATACAATCCAGCACTTCCGCTTTTGAGAATCTACCCATGCACCTTTACGTTTATTATTTAAAATTATTTGTAAATAATAATTTACAATTATTTACAAGACATGGAAGCAATCAAAGTGTCCATCAAAAGATGAATGGGTAAAGAAGAGTGGCACATATATACAATGGAATATTATTCAGCCATAAAAATGAAAGAAATCTTGCCATTTGCAACAGTGTGGATGGACCTAGAAGGTACAACATGAAATAAGTCAGTCAGAGAAAAATGTATACCATACAGTTTCACTTACATGTGGAATCTAAACAAAACAAACAAAACAGAAATAGATTCAAACACAGAAAATGGATGGTTGTTTACCATGGGGACAGGGGGTGAGTGAACTGTTGAGGATATAAAGAGGTACAAACTTCAAATCCATAAAATAATGTAGTCACAGGGATGGAAGGTAGAGTGTATAGGAAATATAACTTATAATATTGTATGTAATACCTCTGTATGGTGACAGATGGTAACTACACTTATCATGGTGAATATTTAGTAACATATAGGAAGAATCACTAAGTTGTTCATCTGAAACTAATATAATATTGTATATAAACTATATTTCCATTAAAGTCATTTAATGTAATCCATCACATCAGAAGCCTAGAAGAAAAATCATATAAATAGAAGCAGAAAAAGTATCTGACAAAATCCAACACTCATGATAAAACCCTCATAATAAAAGCTCTCAATAAACAAGGAATAGAGGGGAATTTCCTCAACTCAATAAAGAACATCTACAAAAAAAAAAAAAGTCCCACATTTAACATCATACTTAATGGTGAGAAACTAGGTGCTCCTCCCTTAAGTTTGGGAATAAAGCAAGGATGCCCCTTCTCATTACTCCTATTCATCATACTAGAGTCCTGTCTAATGCAGAAAAACAAGAAAAGGAAATAAAAGATATACAGATTGGAAAGGAAGAAATAAAACTGTGTTTGTTCAGAGATGACATGATTGTGTAAAAAATCTCACAGAATCCACAACTACAACACAAACTGATATCAACAAACTGATTGCAAAGTTTATATGAAAAGCATAAAGGCCCAGGATAGCCAACACAATACTGAAGAACAAAAGTCAGAAGACTGACACTACCCAACTTCAAGACTTAATATAAAGCTGCAGTAATCAAGACAGCATGACATTGGAGACATAACTGATACGCTGATCAACTGAACAAAATAGCCCAGAAATAACCAGGCACAAATACAGTCAACTGATCTTTGACAAAGGAGTAAATGGAATCCACTGGAGGAAGGATAGTCTTTTCAACAAATGATGCTAGGACAATCAGATGTCCATATGTACACACATAAAAAAAAAGAATCTAGAAAGAGTTGTTATACCTTTCACAAAATTTAACTCAAAATGGATTGTAGACCTAAGTGTAAAATATAAAACTGTTACAATACTAGAGGAAAACACAGGAGAAAAATCTAGGTGGCCGTGGGTTTGGTGGTAAGCTTCCAGGTTAAAATACCAAAAGCACTATCCATGGAAGAAAAAATTACTAAATTGGACTTCATTAACATTAAAAGCTTCTGCTGCATTAAAGAGACCTTTAAGGAGAATGAAAAGACAAGGCACAGACTGGGAGAAATGTTTGTGAACCACTGATCTGGTAATGGGCTAGTATACAAAGTAAGCAGTGAACTCTTAAAACTTAACAGTAAGAAAATGCAATAATAAAATAGGTGAAAGAGCTGAACTCTTAATGCACTTACTAAAGTAAAAAAGTGTATGAAAAGATAGTCTACATCTTATGCCATTAGTTAACTGCAAATTAAAGCAATAAGGAGATGTCATTACACATTAGAATGGCTAAAATCCTTGAAATTGGTAATACAAAATGGCAGCACAGATGCAGAACAATAGCAAACACTCATTTATTGCTGGTGAGAGTGCAAAATGGTATACTTTGAAATACAGTCTGGTAGTTTCTTACAAAGCAGAAAGTGTGTCACCATATGATCCAGCAATCATGCTCCTAGGCATTTGCCCAACTGAGTTGAAAATTTATGTCCACACAGATGTTTGCACAAGCTTTATTCATAATCACCAAAAATCAGTGACAACCAATAGGTCCTTCAATCCTTCCACAGATAAATGGATAAACAAACTGTGATATAGCAACACAATGGAAGGGTATTCAGTATTAAAAAGAAATGGGCTATCAAGTTTTGAGAAGACATGGCTTAAATGCTTAATACTAAGTGAGAGAAGCCGATCTGAAAAGGCTCTTTGATTCCAATTATATGGCATTCTGGAAAATGCAAAACTATGGTGGCCGTAAAACCATCCGTGGTTTTCAGGGACCTGTGGGAAGGAAGGGATAAATAGGTGGTGCACAGGACTTTTAAGGCATTGAAACTATTCCATACGAAACTATAACGGTGGATCTATGTCATTATGCATTTGTCAAAACTCAAAGAACTATACAACATAAAGAGTGAGCCTTAATGTAACCAATGGACTATAGTTAATAATGTGCTGGTTCATTAACTGTAACAATTACATTATGCTAATGCAAGATAATGATGGGGGAGCTGCTTTGGTGTGGGGGCTCTGGGGTTGGATGTATGGAATTTTATATGCTATCTGCTCAATTATTTTGTAAATCTAAAACTGTACTCAACAGAAAGTGAAGTTTAGCAATTGTAAAAAATAAGACAAAAGCACCAATGAAGTGACCATTGATAGGGAAGAGAAGTGTGAATGATGTCCTGGGACACGACACTGAAGTCTGGAGATACAGAAGGAACTAGCAAAGACGACTCTGTAAGGGAGGCCAGTGGACTGAAGGAGAATGAAGAGAATATGGTGTCCTAGAAGCCAAGTAAAGGAAGCGTTTCAGGGAGGAGGGAGTGATTTTCCATAGCAGACCCTGCAGATGGGTCAGGTGTGATGAAGAGTTGAGCTTTCCAGGGCACTGAACACAGTGAAGGTTACCAGGGACTTTGATTAGTGACGTTTTAGGGAATATTAGGGAGCAAAGCCCTGATCCTATGGTTTTGAGAGAAATGGGATGATGGGGATTGGAAATAGTACAAACATAGCTTTTTAGGAACTTTGCCCAAAAAAGAGCAAAAAAAAGGGGGGGCATAAGCTCAAGGGGAAATAAGATGGAGTTTTTTTAAGATGGGAAAATTTATAAATGATCCGGCAGAGAGGTGAAAGAGTGGTGACACAAGAGGAGTGTGAGAATCCTAAAATGATGACTGACAGAGAATGTCTAGTCCACAATGGCCGGACTGTGGGCGTATGGACTGTGTTAGTCATCCACAATAACAGCATGGAATCGTTATGGGCACAGATGCTGGCAGGCGGGATGACACAGTAGTAGTGGGGACTCACAGAAATTCTCTGCTTCAGTTTTCTCAGAGAAGTGGAAAGCAGTTGACAGCTGCAGGTGATAATGGGGGAGAGGGTGTTGGGGCTTTGAGAAAAAAGAGAAGGTATAAAACAGCCATTTAGGAGGTGGGAAGGAGAAGCAGGATTGCCAAGTGGCCCTCAGAGCCAACTTGACGGAGATGGCAGGCATTTAAAGCGACAACAGTACACACAGTTACCTTTTTTTTTTCTATTCATGCTTAACTGAACAGGTGCTGGTGTAGATTAGTCAGACCCGGATTTAACCAGGGGTCGGGCTCTGCTAGGCGATTATGCAAAGTGACAACAGAAGGGAGTTCAGCATGTATGCAAAGGGATGATTACAAGGGTGGACTGCAAAACCTAAACTGAGTAAGGATGCAAATTAGAACAAAAAAGGGGAAGTGGGGGGTAGTGAAAAGGTGGTAGGAACAGTGAATAATCTGTCCTGGAGAGGCTGGAAAATATTTCCTGGAGTCCAGGTGTGCATAAAATTATAACATTTCCAGAGTATCTCCCCTGGCTTTAGTGCATTTGTATATCCTCAGGGGTGGAGAGAAGTTCATCTCCATATCAATGGGTAATTACCTGGGCACCAGAGGGCATGTCTGAACCTGAGAGTTTAAGGGGACAGGCTGGCTTGCTTCCTTCTGGAGCAGGGGAGAGAGAAGGTGCTGGACTTCAGTTTGTAAGCAATAAACGGCCTTTAAACTTTATTTCTCCCTTTGATTGATTTCAGTTTTTAGAAGTATTTTGCCCTGGGATTTCCTCTCCCTGGACTTACACCAGGTACTAGAAGGACTAAGACTGAAAGACAGAGAGTAGGTTGAGAGTGGGGAGGGAGAGACCAGACTGTGAGTATGCACTAGCGGTCCACATGGATAATGGCAAGTTCTCTGGTCACCCTCTTGGAGTGAACCAGGGTAGGAGTCAAGATAACTGGAAGAAAGGAGGTTAAGGAACCGAGAGACCAGAGTATTTAGGGAGATCATCTGCATGACAGTGCGTGTGGAAATCGCCGACAACCGCCACAGCTCTAGTGGCTGATACTGTGAGGCCAGACAGCCTTGCCGTTGTGAAAGCTATTAATACAGCCACATTCAGCTTCTCACAGATGCCATTGCGGCCACACAAGTTTCAGAATTCCTGCAGCTTGACTGCTACTGAGAGGCAGTTATATTCTGCCTCATGTGCTATGCATTTCAGCAGCAGACAAAACTGATGACACATTTCACAGGGGAACAGGACCAGGATCAAGGTTATGCGATTCAGCAAATATGAACTGTCAGATGCTAGAGGACTGGCTTAGCAGGAGAGACCTCAGGGTCAAAATACTCAAGTTTCCCAGGAACCAGAGATTCCAATCTCAAAAGCTTCATCTCAGTCCTTCACCCTTTGAAGACAGATAAATTGGATAGCCCAAAATTGATTGGCTAGGGTCTTTTAGGTGACATCTCAAGACCAAAAGCTCCATCTGCTTTCTTAGGACATCAGGTAATTCCTGGCCTTTTTTTAGGAACAAGTATTAACATTACAAATCTTGGCCAAAGAAAGGGAGAAGTTGATTTTCCTCTGGAATTTATTTGCATGTATGTCACCCACCAAAAGCAGAAAGAGCAGTGCTATGTTATCAAAACAAAGTTCTATACTGCTGGCTAGCTCAGTAATTTGGTAGCCAGTTATATATTATATATATAATATATACACAAACATATTTCAAAAGGAGTGAAATGTCCATCCTGCACAAGTGAGTTTTTTTTAAGTGAGAACAAACACATGACTAAATAAACAGAATCATCTTAGAAATTTTCAGTTAATTGTTGGTTATCATTCTACTCTTATAATTCACTGCAGAGCGGGTGTTAAAGAAAATTGGTCCTCTTTGTTATTTTTTAATACAGTCTCAAAGTAAAATTATCAAATGAGGCAAATTCATAATCTATGATGAATGTAATTACAAGACTCAGGAAATCAAACTCTTGCTCTACGCATGATATCTGATTAATATAAGATTGATCACATCCACTGTGATCATTTGCAGTAATCAACACTGCAAACTTTCTAAAGTACTAAACAAGTTCAACATATGGAAAATGTCTATCATGGGATTACCAAGCAAATGTTGCACTTATATAAAAATATGCTAAGTATTAGCCAAACTGTCGGTGAAGGTGATCGCTCTGCTGGAGCATCAGGAAAGTATCACAGATTGCAGACAAGAAGTTGTAGTCTGTGATGGCTTATTGTGTACAAGGGTTTGTTCATGCTCTGAAATGCATTAGTAGACATGAACCGACATAGAGTATGTGCAGAATCTTTCATGAACACCTGTCAAAAAAGTTGAACCAGGTTTCTAAGTAGGAAGTAACATCAGACCTGTAAAATACTTGGTGAGTTACTGAAAATATTAAATGATGTGAAGTCTAATTGTCTTCTTCCAAAATTCCCAGTCTAAAAAAATACATAAAGTACTCAGGCCAATTCTTCAATGAAGTCATTTTTCCCCCAATAAATGAAAATTAAATGTTGCCCCTGTTGAGTGCTACTATGTGACCAGATGAAGAGACTCCACCTTCCTTCCACTTCCTGATTTGTATTTGGCAGTGATGACCAAATTCACAGCCTACCGGTTAAACATCAGCTATTTAGAAAGTTGAGATCTGTCAAAAGTGATGATTATCACATTGTATATATTTTATGAAGCCAATAAATATAGTTTCTATGAAAAAAAAAAAGCATTTGGAAATGATTGAAAGTGAAAACCTTTAACCAGACCAAGAAGGATATTTTGATCCTCACAGTCATACACAATTATTCAGGATATTAATTGTGACCATTGCTCTTATGCTCTCAAACGGGAGTGGGAGCCCCTGGCCTTTGGATAAAATACTACTTGATTCTTTCCAGTACAAGTGCTCCCATGCTTCTCTGGTCCTTAAATTGAATTCTTCATTTTCCAGATGCAAACTCACTCCTCCTGTCATGGCACATACTGCACTAAAATTACCCTTGATGTAATCCCATTCCCTTTTATGACTGAAGAGTGTTGAACTAGGGACATACAGGGAACTTAACCAAGGTGTCGATAAAATATGACAGTCCTTCCAATGTCCTCAGAGGCAACACTTCCAGGTAAGGCAGAGGAGCAATTTGATGCCCCCCGTTACACTTTAAGAATCTAGATGGAATCGTTACTTCTGTTCTCAAAGGGCATCGTTCTCTGTGGTGGCACAGAAAGATATAAGGAGAATGAAACACTCTGTAGCCACGGGTCCTCTGTATTCAGCAGTTCACACTTTTGCTAAAGGCCAGCGTATTTTTTGAACATCCATGAAGTAAACAGTTAGTGACAGGAAGGCAGTATTAATCCAAATTTTATGAATGGGAAACTCAGAATTACAGCATTGCCAGAATTAAGCCTAAACTGCAAACATATCTCAGGCCTTACGGCCCCCTTGCCTGTCCCTTCAACCGGTCAAAATAAGACATTCTCTCACTCTAGTTCAAATAACCTTACTTATTTTCTTAGGAAGCAAAGGTGAGTTATTGCAACTGGCCTTTTTAAGAATTCACCGGAAAATACTCAGATCAATGCCAATTCTATTTCCTAGAATATTCACCCAGCCCCAGGCTGAGTTAGCAGCACTCTGCAGGCTTCCTTGCTTTTGAGATGGCACTAGATCCATCTCACAGCAACTACTCTTAGGTAAATATCACCAACATTGCCAATCAATATCTCCCAGGATGGATTTTAATTCAAACCATAGACATTCATAAGATATATGATCAGAGTGAAGTTATTAATGAAATATGAATTATTTGGGGATAAGTAAAACTTGTTGAATAAAACATCAATTGCAGCTTCTTGAGTTTTATCTCAAAATTCTACATGCTCGGGCTACTGAGAGTGTTTTTCCTCAAAGCAACTGAGTATCCAACAATTCAGCTCAACTGGGACACTATACAGATTCAGCGCAGACCCCACAAGGCCACTTCCACCTTCTGGTCAGTCACAAGTCCCGGTCCACCTTCTGACCTACTGGCTATAACATGGGGCTCCCAGGACCCCTTTCTCAGGTTCAGTAATTTGCTAGAACAGCTCACAGAACTCAGGAAGACACCTTACTTACGTTTACTGGTTTATTATAAAGGATGCACATGTTGAACCAGAGGAAGACATACACAGGACAAGGTCTGGATAGGTCCCAAGCACGTAAACTTCTGTCTCAGTGTAGTTGGGAATGCCATCCTCCTGACACATGGATGTGTTTGTCAATTCAGAAACTCATAAAATCTCACTGTTCAAAAGTCTTTATAGAGCTTAATCTCCAGGTTCCTCCTCCCTTTCCTGGAGGGGGTGGGTGGTGGGGGGGTGGAGCTGAAAGTTCTGCCCTCTAATCACTTGGACTTTCTAGTGACCAGACCTGACTATCTAGGGACTCCACCCCAAGTCAAGTCGTCTCATTAACATAAGCTCAGGTACAAACCAAAGAGGCTCCTAAAGAAGACCAAGACACTTCTACCAGAAAACTGCAAAGGTTTTAGGATCTCTGTACCAGGAACAAGGGACAAGGACCAAATATATTTTTATTTATCATACCACAGCCATTCACTCCATAAGTTTACATGTCTCCTGATTGTTGTAGGCACTATTAGGTCTGAGGATACAGCGGTAGAAAAAACAAAAGCAATTATTGTCCTCAAAGAGCTTAAGTCTAGTGGTAGAAGGAACTGACATTAAATAAACATGGGAAAAAATGTAAAGTGACAGTAGGATATGAGCTCTGAAGGAAATAATGAATCATACAGTAGGGGGACTGGCTCCCCCAAGGCTGTGGAGTTGGGGAAGTCCTCCTGGGGATGTCAGCTTTGAGCTAAGCTCGTCAGAATGAATGTTAAGGAGAAAAAGATAACGTGACAAGAGCAGAGGCCAGTTTGGTTGCCTTGAAGATGACACAGAGCCAAGGACAGGGAAGACTGGTTTTCTGAAAATGAACTCAAGACTGTGTGTCTTCAGATACCCTAACTTGTTCAATATTATTATAGATATTTGTACTGATTACTAGAATACTAAGTAGTATTATTTAATATACACGATCAACAAATTACTTACAAGGATTCATCCAGATAACAGAACTAATCTAAAATACGTTGGTTTGGGTGCCAAAGGAGAAGGAACTGAGCTACAAGTTAACAGCCTGTGATTTCCACCACCTGTGCCTCAGTTTCCACCTCAAATGGAGGTGTGGGTAAAGGTGTTATCCAGGACTCTTCCAGTTACAGGTCCTAGAAAACTCTCACAAAATGGCATAAGCAAGAAGGGAAAACATGGGCTCACTCTGACTTCTCTCTTTTTGGTTTCTCTCCACATTGGATGTGCTCTTAGACAATCTCTCCACATGGTGCCAAGGATAATCCATGGCAGCTTAAAGCTGTGTAGTTAGCAGCCCCCGAGGATATGGAATGTTCTTCCCAAAAGCCCAGGAAAGGTTCTCATAGGCCTGTGGGCTCATGCGGCTATATCTGAGCCCGTCACGGCACCCAGGACAAGGAAGTGCTCTCCGGGTGGCCGGTCCAGGTAGCAAGTCCATCTGAGGCCTTAGGACATACGGCCACATGCTTTGTAGCTTCCCTAGACAAAACAGGAACAATTTCTGGAAGGAAAAGATGCTGATGAGCAGATCAAATGTTTGAATGACCGCTACAGTCAATTTTTTTTAACATTTTAAAAATTAATGTCTACTACTCCCCTTGATTTACTGACAGAACAGAGCCAATATGCATATTCTGAGACTCTTTACAAGGAGGCGTATGCTGTGATTTCCTGAGAAAGCTCTAATGGCCCTTGCCAACACACTGAGTGGCAGTTTGCACTGCCTGTATGTTCCGTCATAAACATAATGTGCTTCTCATCTCTCCTCAGTTTATACATCTTCATTTTTAATTGGCCATTAATGTTTTCCAAATGCCTTTGCTTTCTCTCACAGCACACCAAGAAGGTAGATTTTACCCACATACGCTCACATAAAGATTTTCAAATCTCAGAATACCTAACTAGTTTGCAGTGCTAAAAACATTTTAGGTTTCCAAATGGTCACAACACAGATGAAGAGGGGAGAAAGGAGAATCTTTTCTGGCGGCACACCCACCTTGACCGAACACATGTAAGTAAAATTTGCCTTGGTGTCTGCCTCATGCCTGGTTTCTCTCAGGCTCCCTGAGCTCTTGCTGTCCAGGACACCCCGGCTTCCCAAAGCACACTTTCTAGGCTGCCGCTGAAACCACAGTTCCCTCAGAAAGAAAAGAATGAGAGCACAAAGAAAGCTTTCAGGGATTTCTTTTACATTATAAAGGGACCTCATATCAATAACAATAGGGATAATTAATTAAAAACCCTGAAAAACTGTCCTTGTTCTGTGTTGTTTCTGAATAATTTATCACCACCACATCACTGACCCAAACGTAGCCCAGTGCAGTGGGAGCAGGGCTCCCCTACTAGTTTTCATTTGGCTCTGCCTGGCCCCCCACCATCTTCCCACTCCCCGCCCGTGGAATCCTGGGGCTTCCCAGGCATTTCAGTGCTGAGCACCTGAGTTTTCAGTAGGTGCCCTTTACAGAACTTACGCCCCTCTCTAACTAATGAAAGTTGGTACTTTCTATCAGCTTTAAGTGGCTGTGTGTCACATAAAAGAGACCATGTGACTCTTCCTCAAAAAGGACAGATCATCCCAACACAGCCCCAGGGAACCCACAGAGAACCCCTCTTCCTGGCCTCTGTATGGCAAGAAGTCTCACTCAATGGCTGTGTTATTGCTGGACACTGAAATGACGGAGTTGCACGCCAAGCTCGTTCTAACAGCAGGTTAATTTAGCAATATTGGCTGCTGAGTTCCTATGTCACCCAGCTCACTACCTAGTTGCATAAAGCCAAGTCTGAGCCTTTAGCTCCTCCCAGGAGGGCCTCCTAAGTGCAGCCTGTTAAAATGACACAATGCCAAAATTATAATAGAGACACAGCTTAAATATTTGAGGCAAACAACAAGGTTATCACTAACCGATTGCCACACACAGGCCACCTCTGACGTCTTTTGTTTAAATGACACAATTTTCCATTTGTACACACAGATGAGGGCATTTTCACGTAACTGCAGAGGTGGGGGGAGAAAACACAACACATTATGCAAATGTGGTAACAAATGTAAAATGATAAATTAGCAAGCAACTATTTAATTATTACTGTGACTAATTCCTGTAGATGGTGCCACAGCTAATGAACCTGAACCTGTCCTGGTCGACTGCAGTGTTCTGCTGGAACGCTTCCGTTTGGTTTGTTTGCTGCTCGTGCAGCTCACTGAAGGAGATAGCATCTGTTTAATGAGCTCCCACTTCATTATAGAGCTGCACACTTACTGAGTCATTCTCCTTAAGCATGCAGGCTGTGTGCTCTGCTGTTGTTTTAAAGCAAATACTAATTTATGATTACCTGTCACATTAGGCCCTTGAAAATTGTACTCACACTGGCTCACATGAGCAGAATGCTAATGAGCTGATTATGGACCATGGTGGTATCCCTTGCTCATAATCCGTGGACATAAATTCAGATGCCACTACAGTATGGGCTCTGGAACAATAGATGCAGTTTGAGAGGAGGCAGAGGAACAAGGAAGGGGTAGTGAAATCATCACATGTAAATGCACAGACTCTCTCGAAGGCCGACAGACTCAGCTATGACCTAATGCAATGTGCACGGATGGTCAGAATCACGCGTTACACTGTGTCAAGTACAGAGGAAGATGAATGGCTCTCCTGCTAGTTACTGTCTGCCATGGTCATTATCTAATTGAAGGGTGATGCCCAAGTGAGGCGGATCCTGACACAGAGACTGCAAACCCCTATTGTATGGAATAAGTCCTATAGATGTGTCCTAAAATGGTACTTGCACAGAAAATTCCAATCAATAACACTTTTTCCAAAATGCAGCTTTGTTTTTCTTCAAGAATGATATTTACCTGCAGGCTTTAGCAGCATTTCTACAAATGCTCTTGTAACACTCCCCACCCCAATTACAAGCATGCTAACTGCACTTTAAAATACATTAAGCAAAGTGCCTCATTAAGTCCATTTATTTTTTTTTTTAGTTAATCCCCTATAATTCACCCCTATAAATTAAACCTAGAGAAGATGAGGTTTGGCCTTTTATTGGCTGTCTGCTGGTTTGTTTTCTAGCCCTGACTGCATTCTGCCTGGGGACAGTCTAGTTTGCCTCAGAGGCTGCTGACTGAGGTACTAGCAGTGCTCCAAACCCTACTCCCTTAGCAATGTGCGTGCCAGTCATAACCTATGCTTACAAATATTGCTTGCTGCATCAGACATGAGGCTCGGCACAGTAACAGCAGTGGCCAAGAAGCGCTCATAATTGCATTCCCATCAAGAATACATCGAATTAGTCATATAACAAGAACACAAGCTTCATATTTTATACATCTGCCCTCCCCTCCCCACCAGATTCACTTTCTCTTCTCCTAAGAGTTATTATCACTTTCCTCTCATTCTTCTGTGCTTAGCTACCTGGGGCAGACAACTAAACTAACAGAATGGAAGATGAGAAGGAGAAAAAAACAAATGCCCACCTTTGACACGGCCGCAAGAGAGAACAGGTGAGGATGAGTAGAAGTCATAATCTACATATGCTTGGTATAAATTTTCAACAGACTCCTAAGTAAACACTATAAACTTGTACCACATAATCTATGGCTGGTATTTCATGCCTCATCTCGTTCTTGCTGCAGGAGGAGGATGGGCCCTCCATGGAGATGTGGGAGACCTGGGTACTTGCTGGCCCAGCCACCTCCTAGTGCTCTGATTCTGGGCTTTGTCACCTCACGTTTAGAACAAGAACAGGACATGATGATGGCGAAGCTCCTTTCAGCTCTGTTGGTCTGTAAATCCACCTTCACAGCAACAGTTAAGGAAGCCCTAGTCAGCCTGCATCTAAGACTATTAAATTGCTAATAATAATAATTGACTACATTTCAGGTTTACGCTAATAAAATGAAAACAGTTCTTAAAAATCAGCAAATTTCTTCAATACATAAAAATGAAGTGATGTGGCCTCTTATTTCAAAGAATGCCCAATTTACACCATAGCAACCTTGACCTGCTGTTTCTTAAAAGAAACTGGGCCTAATTTATCCTTCTGGGGTACAAGCCTGACTCTAATTACAAATTATTAGTCAAATTTGCATACAGTTTTTTTTTCTTTAATGGAACTCCAAGAATCTAGAAACCCAGTTGTTCATTTTATTGACTTAATATGGATACAGCACAAAAAAACAGTGCAGGTTATTCAAACGAGGATTTTTCATGGTACCTATGTTTAAACTACAGAAAAATGGGAGCAAATTAGTTAATTACTATCTCCAGCCATAAGGGTGCTAACAAATTCCTTTTCCTCACCTATAATGAACTCCCAATGCCAGCCAAGATGGGGGAGGTGTGAGCAGTGGTGCGGGTTTTTTTCTGCACAAGCAAATTGCTTTTCCTGATTTACATGGAAAGAAAAAAAAAGACTGAGTGCCTATTTACACACTGGATAATCCAATTTGCTTATTTTGCAAAACAGTCCTTTCCCCTTATTGGCAGCACTCAGCATTGTGCAGGCTCTCGACTAGAGTGAAAAAGGATGTGCATTCCATATAAGGCTACACAATACTGTGCTCAATTCAGTACATACAGCAGAATTCATTTAAAAGCAGGCAGAGAGGCAACATTTGGAGGAACATTTGGTTTTATGCTATAAAAAGTATATGCACTAGATGGTCACAACAAAGACTAATGGGGAGGAGAAATCTTACTAAGAAGGCAAAAAGTCAGAGGATTTTATTGTAAGTTTTCGTTTGGGGTCTTCTCAGAAACTTGCCAAAATAGGATTTTGCACATTTGTCCAGTGCTCCAAAACTCACTCTTTATAGAACGAACTGCTGTTAAACATTCTTTCATGAGATGAGTCTGATAGCATATTATAGATCTGCAACTACGAATGAAGATGTAGAAACTGATGTGTCCCGGAATCAATAACCAACAGTATTTCAAGAGCTGAGCAATACCACTTGGAAAGAGGGGCGGGAAAGAGGGAGGAGGCAGGGCTTCTCAGGTGGAGAGCGGGGGACTTTGAACTGGAGTTTGTTTGCCGCAGCTTATCCACAGTCACATGCAAAATCCTTCTCCAAGGGTTACACCCATGGTTTCCGGCTACAGAGAACTGCACCTAATAGAAGTGTGATTTTCCTGAGAAAGGAAACTGAAATGGTGAAGTCTGGGTGCACAGTGCTCTCTACATAGGCAGTGACCCTGCTGTCCAGGAGTCCTCTTCATACCAGCCAAACCAGCCACAAAGGCAGGATGAGAAAATGGAATGTGAGAAGACAAAAGCCACCGGCGTCTCAGCTCCCGGAGGGACTCTCCAAACAGCTCAGCCACGGCAGCGCTGTAACCTTCCTGGCCGTCCCCGGAGCCTGTGAATAAAGGAAGTGACAAGCAGAACTAATTTGAGGCGGCAGCTGATGAACACTGGCCCATGTAAAGCCGCCCCCAAGCGTTTCCTTTCCCAAGGATCTTAGAAACAAGCTGGGGTCCAACACAGTCTTCGTGTTTCTTAGGGGGCTGTGAACACAGAATAGGTGTGCACACTCTCACACACATGCATTCACAGTACACAACACAGCACTGTCCGAACTCTGTCACCATATGTTCCCTCTGTCTATATGTATTACTACATAATATACTCACACGTAAGTAAAGTTAAAATGCCAAATTTGAGAGTCTGCTCAGTCTTGTTTTATGATACAGTACTTGGCTGGGAATAACAAATAAAAAAATGTGGTAATTACAAATTAATACGAAAGCCGGTGAGGACCTGTTTAGCCATGTGAGCAGGGTGGGGTTGTAGGAAAGGTCACATGTTCTGAAAACAGTCCTTCTCTCTTGCAAACCTCCACCCCATCCTCACCCTCTGCTTTGAAAACAACTCTCTCAGTCAGTAGCATTTCCGTGTTTGTCCTGACTTGGGAGGCAAACGTCCGCAGACCCAGCCTGCTCCCTCCTGTTGGGTGGGCAGCTCCTGCCTCGCACCCAGGAAAGCGTCCGCCCACCACAGCTGACAAGGCCCTGGTCCCCAGCCCAGCCACCCCAGGGCCCGCAGCAGGGGCTTTCACCAGGACGGCCCTTCGGCTCATGACCTTTCCCTTGACTTTTCTCAGACTGTCACTTGGAGCATTGGCAACATCAGCAGAAAGAGAGAAAGAGACTTCAGATGAGAAAAGCAATAGTTGGAGCTGTCAGAGCAGGGAGAGGCGGCTTTTATTTCAAGTGTTCAGACATGCTGAAGTAATGATCCTGGCAACATGTTAGCAAAACATTAGAAACACTTTAGTAAGCAAATAATTTAATTACAGCCTTCTCTGAGGCAGTTTATGTGGCTTGACCCCTGACCTTTTATATTGCTGTACCTAAACTCAGCCTGGGATTCACACTTCCTATTCTTGTCACAGAATCTCTCCATCTTGTACCATTTAATATAGTGGGCTCCAGGTGTTCTGCGGTGAATGAATAGTTATATTACTACCTGTCAGACACAATCACACTCTATTCATCATTCTCGGCTGGCTGCATGGAGCCCAGCTTCCAGCAGGCTCCCTCTCTATTTCCTTGTTCAAACGTCTGGGGTGCTTTTGGCCCATCTGTCAGGGCTGTCATTTCGAGGGAAAACAGTATCAGCGCTTTAAATATATGGAGTTCTCTATTGAAACAGTGCTGTGATTGAACTGTCAGCATTCCCGGTATCACAGACAGTAATTCATGGCTGGTCAGGGCTCCACTGAGGTTGCTATTACTATGGTGACCCTGAGGGGTCACGCGGAGGGTTTTGCTTTACAGTTTGGTCTATAAATAGTGCAATTAACCTTTCAAGAATTGCAAAATGCTCTTGAATTCTCTTTACATTTGCTTCGTGCTTGCAGAATTTAGAGCAACTAGGGGAAGAAGAAAAAAAACCTCCAAAATTGCTGAAATATGTACCATACAAGTAGAAATACATATATTGTTTGGAGAGCAAGCATTTGAAATGCATGAATATATTTTAAGCCACCGTTTGCTGTTTTGGAGCGAGATAACATATGCTGAGCTTTCTGCTGAAATTAAAAGGTTTCTGAATTTGAAATAAAATATGATGGATGTGAATGAAAAGGACTTCTGTTCATCCGTATGGAAAGGAAGTGAAGGTTTTCAGTTCTCCAAATTGTTACCTTTCAAAAACAGAGTGTTTCTCACTGTTTCCAGCCCCAGTTTCTCAAGCAAAACACCTGCGTTCCCCACGAAGTCTGGAGAAAACACACACAGGAACCAACCCGCTCTCTCTAATCTTAGAACACAGTTCCCGGAGGAGGAGGATTTGGGAGGCTTCTGATGGCTCCCTTGCATTTGAAAACCTCAAATCACTCAGAGGTTCTGCTCCTTTAATTCTTCAGAAAATCAAGGCACTCTCAAAGGCCGTGCAGGTGGGCAGCAGAGCCCAAAATGCAGACCCAGCTCCCCACCTCAGTTCTCTGCGCAGCCTAGCCTGTCCCGCCACTGTCCCGCTTCCTCCGGGGAAACCCGAACAACAGGATGTCTCCTCTCCGTGCCTCGCCACAGACGGTCACATGCTAAGTGAGTCAGGAGTCACTCAGGCTGGTTCCTGAGTTACTGTGCTGCCTTCTATGCCTTTATTTTCAACATCCCAAGGGTGTCTCCTCACGTAGTACAGATTGCCGGTGCACACGGGGCCTTGCAGATCAGTGTTTGCTGTTTTCCCTTTTGTGGGATCCTTTAAGGACGGCATTATGCCAGCTATTCCCACAGCTCATACAGCACACAAAGGTGTTTTTTTTTAACCAAGTTGGGCAATGGACAAAGCCAACGAGCATTCTTTATTTGAGATGCTGAGATTATGTGGCTGAAATTACCATTGATTTCTGTCACCATATTTGTCTTGCTTCAAGGGTAATTTTACCCAGTTTTTTTCTTCAAGGGAAAGAAAGAGAGGCTGTTTTTGTGTGTGTAGGTCAGCAGAGGAAGGCCACAGGCCCAGCAAATGATCCTTTATGACAGGGACTTATGTTGACCATCCTCTAAAAGCAAAATAACGTCATTTTCTTATACATCCTCATCACCAGCAGAGGAGGATTAGGCAATATTTTGGGTAGCTTGAAGACTTGCAGGACGCAGAGAGAAAAGAGGTATATACCTTCCCATTCCCATTAGAGCTCTTTTCCGGGAATGCCTCTCACACTAGTCCTCCTCTACGCTGAGTAAAGGCCTTGGCTTGTTACTGCCATTAAAAAGGAAAATTAAGAGCTAATCTCTTCCAGTTAGGAGGCACTTTCCTTTCTGGAGACCATCACCGGAGGAGAGGTGCCCAACAACCCATGTCGTCACTGTTGTCATCTTTGGGGCTGCTTCCTCTTCCCGTCCTCAGTTGGAAAGCAAAAAAACCCTTTGCTTATTATAGAGGCAGAATAACTGCTAGTCACAACCCATTAACTGTCATATTCCCAGGCTCCAGGCCATCCCATTTGAGTTGCACAGAGCATTCAGAACTGCTTAATTATGTACAGTAAAGACAGTCTGCTGAGACTTTCCTTCCTGATTAATATGGGAGGGAGAGGGGAGGTTAAGGGTCACCTCCAAGTATCACTCGTGCCTTGCACAGAACTCAGTGTGACAAAGATTTTTGTGAGTTAAATAAATTAAAGCCCATTTGGCAAGAAAGATGCTTGTGTCAAGGGATAAGGCCACTTTTGATTCCCCAGGCTAACAACAGATATTCCCGCTCTGTGTTGGCATTAAACTGTATAACGCATTCCTTATAAATTATACCCCCCATGTTAATTACAGCATGCTGACGGTGCTTGTCATTACCAAGCCTGCCACGGGCTTTGTGCACTCTCAGATTTTAATAGCTGTTTGTTCTGAGGAATGTGGCAGAGCTGCCTAAGTGGCTGAGCCGGGTCACTGCTAACATCCCTTTCTTCAGTCTCTCTCACACTGTTTCTATTTTTACAACCCTAATCCCTCCTCTCTGGCTCCCTGGCCCATTCCCTCCTGCAGTAAAGCAGATATATAGGTTACAGTCTAGAAATGCCAATGCATTCATTCAGGCACAATAAACTGAGGCTTGTATTGTGTACACTCATTGTCAGTCTTTCAAAGCCTCTAGCTGAAATGCTCTCTTTCCTCCTTCATCAAACCTCTGTATAAATACAAGACTTCTCTAATATAATGGGATATTTTGAGGTTCCTTCCCCAGATTCTAATTCAGCATTCACCTCCCAGGCAGGAAGCTCTGTCGGTGACTTTCTTCATGTTCACGGCAACAGCCTGTGAAGGAAGATGCTACAGATGTGGCAACAAATTAACATCCTGGGCTTCTCCTCCTCCCCAAATAATTTTATATTTCAGACAGTTGTTTCCATTGAACACAAACACAGAAATCACTCATGCTAAAAACAAAAACAATAAAACACCACCACCACTTAGTGAGCACCTACTATGTAGCAGAAGCAAAGCTAGATTCTGGAAAAACAAAGATGAAGAAAATGCAGCCCTTGGCCTGAGGGGCCTTAGTGCCTAGGAGGGGAGCAGATGTGTTAACAAATAATTACCATTCCATGAAATGTTTAATAACAGAGGTGAAAACAGAATTTCTTTCAGCCTCACCAGCCTGTGAGTACAGATGTGGTCACATTAACAATAATAATTCAAATTTCTCTGCCTCATGCAGGCACCAGTGTCTGGCAGTCCCCAGACAGGGCCTCGAATGTCCTCATGAATAATTCCGATCCTGCAGTATTTCTGCTGGTGTGTCAGGCATCACGGAGCCAAACAGTCACAGCTTCTGCCCCATTCTTTCTCTTGAGTTGTCCCCTATCAGAGGGTTACCAAGACAGTGCTCTTTGGACCACAGTCCCTTACAGAGTTTCCAGTAAAACAGCCCGCCCTGCTCTCTAGAGAACAAGTCACAAAGAATCTATGAAGGACTGGGCTGGGAGGCAGATGGGAGTGAAAAAGAGCCTGCCGTCCTCACATCTGTCCTCACTACCAACACAACTATGCCTTTATGCCGGGCCACAGTCCCTGTGCCAGCCGCCTTCCTCCCTCAGGTGGCACTTTCGTACAAAGTTTCTTTGTCTTCCTCTAATCCACACAGCTCCTTTTCTTCTGAACCCCATCCCACAGTGTGCAGGAAATTCCAGGCATTTCTCTAGCTCCCTCACACTCAAGCTATGAGAGAGGGTTGTATGAGGTGCCCTGATGCGTTCAGACACATGCACACACCACATATGCAAAAGGAGTTGTGAGAAGAGAGACTGATACGGCTGCCGCTATCTCCCAAATCAGTTTTATGGTAAATAAAGTAAAACAATCAGCTAATCGTAATTGACTTAAGGAGATAAAACCCATCTTCTTTCCACATACAGGTGGACACAGTGTAAAGAAAAGAACTTGCAAAGTGAAACCAACTCAGCTTAAAGTTTGTTTCCTCAACCTGAAGTGGAATTACATCCTACACTCCTTTACCTTTTGCACAGACTTTAGAACCCAAAGCCCATGAGTTGAGCTACCATTCTCTCTCTTAATCCTCATTACAAAAGAAAAGAAATGTTTATTAGGAGTAGAGAAGCCTCCTATTAAGACAAAATGTAATCAATCCTGCCGGAAAGCAGAAATCCCTTAAAATATATCCATCATCTCAGTAGGGACTTGAAAGTTGTTTTTGATGCCTGCTGTCCATGTCAAGCGCAATGGTTTGAATACCCAAACATCAGCATGAACATTTGTCTTTTCTTTAGCCTAGGTCATTCTGTGCACACTCGAACATCAGCATGCATATAGTAACATCTTCAGTTACTATAAAACGAAAATTGTACACACTTTTTATGAGTGACTTCCAAGCTTTCTAGGGGTAAGTTTATAACTCATCATTTCTGCTTTACTTGTTGACTTTAGAATTTGATCCAACATCAGCCACAAGCCCACTCTATAAACACTGCCTGTGTGTGTGCACAGAATTACACATTCTAAGACACTAATTTATGACTGTACATTGTAAAACTTCACTGAAAGACAGAAGATCACACAATCCATGTTCAAAAATGATGTACAAAACTGTTAAGTTACATGGTATGGCCTCCTTGACTTCTTGTGCTAAACTGATACTCTGGACTTCGATCACATCATTTTCTTGTAAGACTTACTTGGCATCAGCAACACAGATTTTAGTTTCCAGTGTTGTTTATGTAAATAATGTTAAATTGTACATTCACCATATGTTTTGTGTGTGTGTATGTGTGTAACAGCATGAGAAATTAGAGAGAATTCTTTCCCAGGAGATAAAGAATTCTGTAGTCCCACTTTGTACTCATATCATTAAATTTGTACCCCAAATCACTAAAATTGAAATAAACAGGTATTTAAGCAAAATCTCCTTTCATTAACTTTCCCTATAGAATTATTGCCCTTATGAACCCCAAACAACTACAGCAAATTAGACTCAAGTGTCTTCCTGTATTAGAATTTTTTTCAAAGCTCAAGATCACTTTTCAAAGATCCATTCTTGGTAAGACTCATTTTTGAAACACACACACACAGACATGTATGCGATTTTCTGACTTGGCCTTTGCTTGTGGTCCCGGCAGCCCCCGTGCCTCTTGGCCACCATCATGACCCCCAGGGCCAAGGACACATACTCTTGGGCCGCTTAGGATGCTCGTCTGGATCCTCTTTGGCAGCCTGCTGAGCTCGAGCAGCACGTTCATTCCTACAGCTTTGCAGGCCTGCTCTGGGAACGGCCAAGCCTCTATTCCAGGTAACTTCCTCCACGCCTTTTCCAGAAAGCGCACCGCTCAACTGCACACACAGCGCACAGCATGGAAGCGCCTGGTGGCCCCTGGGCCGGGTCCACCTGCAAGGACCAGTGCCTTGCGGACTGAGCTGCGGCTTCTGTCAGGGATTCTGTAACGCACCTGGCGGGAAAGCTCTGACCTCCGGAGTCAGCGTGATTACCAAAGGGCTGCTGCAAGCCGCTGCAGACAATTACCTGGGCGGGCTGGCCTGCCACTCACAGCTCTGTGGGAAGGAGAGCTGCAATAGGTTCTTTCTCCTCAGGAAGACTCACAGAGGGTGTTCGCACTTCTCAGTGAAAGCGGGGAACTGGAATTAGGTGGCTCGAGGGCAGGGCCCCAATCACACCACAGTAATGAGGTGTTTTGGGCATGGTGTCAACAGCGCCACAAGATATAAGGTCCCTCTCCAAAGAGGGAAAGTCCCACGTGCTGGGGCCCTCACTGAACGGCTCTGCTACCCCTTCCCCTTTTCAGGGACTAGCCCATTCCGGCCTGCCTTGCCTGTCCCAGCGGGGCCTCTGCCAAGTATGGCGCAGGAATTCCTGATAACGTTACCTGCATCCAAATGACCAACCCCAAGACGGAAACAAGACAGCGATTTCAATCATTGTTTTTGCTCCTCCCAGGAGAAAACTCTGCATTCAAACGAACTGTTTTTACATAAGACACTAGCTTGTTTGACAAGCACAGCCAAATGTCATTCTTTGGTACTTCAAACTGCTTTTAATGCAACGAAGAGTAAATGGGTCTTCAAATGTCCCGAGGACAGAAACAGTTACCTGCAATAAATATGAGTACTATGTGAAATACGTGATTCTAAAGATTAACTTGTTTTACTGTTTCACCTTTACAATTTTGTAAAATATTCCACTGTTGAAAAGATAAAAAACAGAAATCCTGACATTAAAAGCAATACACCTTTCACTGTAAATATGTGCCCAAAGCCAAACCCGTGGTAACTTAGGTTTGTTCTAGAGCAGGGCTGGGAAGTTAGAGAATCTCCCATTTTTATTTTGTGGCCAGGACTGTGAAGCGGCTAACAGGTGCTATAGGTCCATCACTGCTTGGCCTGGTGCGACCACGCGCGGGCACCTGGCAGCCCCACCCTCCTACAGTGCACTCAGCCAGCCTCAAGGTGCCTGGGGGCATCACACGGAGATGGCAAGTGCTCTGAACGCAGGCCAGGGCGGCCTCTGCCGCAACAAAGGCAAACCTAGGCCCCTCTTTCTTAAATGGACATCGTCTAAAATTCTATTAGCTGCCAGTGTACAGTGTAACTCCCTTGTAACAGAGGTAATGAGAGCTAACAGAGGAGGACTAGAGAACTAGGGAGTTGCTGGTAGGACTGTCTATGCCTCCTCCCACAAACAACTTCCAAAAAGGCAAACCAGACATAGAGGAGGTTTTTTTCCTATGAATACTTGAGAGGAGCAGCCTGGCTTTCTCACACCCATTGGCACAAAGACCAGAGCTTCTCTGTTGGCTGGCAGAAGGGAGAGCAGGCATATCTCATTAGAAGTTCCCCAGGTTATTCTAAAATTTTAACTCCTTCATTCCCCAAGGAGGGTCTAGGAGTAGATGGAACATAAGAATTAACTATTTGAGACCATTGGTGAGAATGCAGTTTTAAAGAGGAATGAAACGCAGGCCAAGGAAGAAAAGACAGCAGGTGAAATCATGAAGGATTATAAACTCAGAGACTAGAAGAAGGTCAAGTTTTGGGAGGCCTTGATAAATGTGGATGACAAACTTAATGGAAAATTAGAAGAGATTGTTAGCTCTGTTCACTGGCTATCGTGGGTGTATCTACCTCTCCTATACTTTTATTTTCCTAGTCTAAAGCAGGGGAATGTGTTTTGCTGCTATGATAACTTACAAGGGGAAGAAGAGGTGAGTCAAAGTCAGATCAAATGTTTTAAGACAGTAGTAGTTTCAAGACAGTCCTTTCCCGATGACTCAGTTGTGCCAAAAATCTCTTGGAGGATGGAGTGAGATTTAAACCTTACAAGATAAAATACAGGATGCCCAGCTAATGTGGATTCCAGATTTTAAAAATGAATAATTTTTTAGAATATGCATGCAATATTTAAGATTTAATTATGTCATGCATTGTTCATGTGAAGTTCACATTTTATTGGACATCCTGTACTTGTATTTGCTAAATCTGGAGAACTGGGAAAAATAAATACTAAATTTAGCAACTGACACAAGTCATTAATTGGTGAGATTTCTGTTGTCATCCCTGTGATTCTAAACGGGAAGCTGTTTCACTGAGTAATTTACAGCCTTCTATGCAGTCAGCTAAGTTTATGAGTGGCTAATCAAACTGCTCTTTCTTAAAAAGAATCCAAGTGTCAAGAGTCATTTCCACTTGATCTAGGTTGGCCTGTACCCTTAATCAAAAGTGCCCTTCCATTTAACTAACAGGATGACAGCCAACAAGGCGTTAACATGATCTGTGGCTCTTTGGCAGTGAATTTGCTGCCAGCAAGATTCTGAAAACTTCCATCATTTCTGTCACGTTGCTGGAATGCTCTCTGCCTGGTTTCCCCATTGCCATGATTTGTCATGTTTTAAATTTGTTCCTAAATCTGCATAGATAATGATACTCGTTAGAAAGAAAAATATGATTTCTGTACCAACTGGCAATAAATGGAGCATAGCATTATTTCAAAGTGTTGTTTACCAAAGTTGGGGGATTTTGGTTCACTAAGACATAGAAAAGTGAAAATCCCTCACACATTAGTTGATAGGGGCTTCTAAGGAAAACAGTAAAATCTCAACTCATGAAATACAGGTTTACTCCTAGCTCAATGCCATCACCAGTGATCCTCAGCCCTGAGACACATATTTGAATTATCTGGGGAGTTTTAAAAAGAATGCCCATGCCCAAGCCACAGACTCATTAAATCCAGCTTCTTTCATGTGCTTCCAGTGTTCACCCAGAGCTGAGAACCACGGCTCAATACAGAAATGCATGATTTTTTGTTTAAAATGAACTTGAGTGAGGCTAGCATCCAAAAATTATCTCTACCGCATTACTAGAGTTTCTGTTTTTAAAGTTCTATTTAGTAAGAAGTATTGATCAAATAAGGAAAACTAAACTGGAAAACATTAAATGGTAAAATCTATTTGGGTTATTTTTCTTTCATAAAGTCATCTATATTATCCTTCCCTTTTATTTAAAGATGGTTTTTAATTGGAAAGCTTCTAAATTTTGAGCCATCTCGTATCTCATCAACTGACACATCCTCGGACACCGTTACCAAACTAAGCCATAGTGGTATCACATACTTTTTAGGAATTACCAGTTCTTTGAAGATCAGCCTTGATGAAATATCAGAGTATGGTTGTTGATGCTGTATTTTAATTCAGCACTTCTTTTTACAGATAAGGAAAATTTACTTTCTCCAAGGCAGTGATTCTCCAGATGTGCACCCTTGACGATCAACGTCACTTGGCCACAGATTCTCAGCCTTGGTCCAGACCTACCATACTGGAAACTCTGGGGCCTGGAAATCTGTGGATTAATAAGCCCTTCAGGTGTTTGGGATGTACCTGAAGTCTGAGAATGTCCGTTCTCCAGTTCACACCACCTGACTCTTTTCTCCCTTTGGCAGTTTTTCAGTGTGTCTTCCTAAGCACTAGGAATGCGCGATTCAGGGCTGGCAGCCAGGAGTTGAAAGGACAGCATGTGACCTTGAGGCATCTTCATCCCTGAGCTGAGCTTCACAGGAAGCAGCCTCTGAAAGTAACGAGGCCTGTGCACAGACTCTGGGACCAGGTGGTGGACGGTGGCGCTGGAGTGAACAGTGCAAATCCGGTCCACGGATGGGGACCTGAGCCTCGCCTTCATGAAACAAGTGCAGGCCATACTGAGGCGACTCTCAGGAACCCTGGGACATGCTGACAGGGGGCTCAGCGACACGCAGAGTGGGGGACTCAGGGACACGCTGGGGGGAGGCTCAGGGACTCTGGGACACGCTGAGGGGTTGCTCAGGGACTCTGGGACACGCTGAGGGGTTGCTCAGGGACTCTGGGACACGCTGAGGGGGGAGCTCAGGGACTCTGGGATACGCTGAGGGGGGAGCTCAGGGACTCTGGGACACGCTGAGGGGGGCTCAGGGACTCTGGGACACGCTGAGGGGGGCGTTCAGGGACTCTGGGATACGCTGAGGGGGGAGCTCAGGGACTCTGGGACACGCTGAGGGGAGCTCAGGGACTCTGGGACACGCTGAGGGGGGAGCTCAGGGACTCTGGGACACGCTGAGGGGAGAGCTCAGGGACTCTGGGACACGCTGAGGGGGGCTCAGGGACTCTGGGACACTCTGAGGGGTCCCTCGGGGACTCTGGAACATGCTGGAGGGCACACAGGGACTCTGGGACACGCTTGGGGGGAGCACACAGCAACTCTGGGGAGCCTTAGATGGTCAGTTTCTAGAGTGCAGGAGTAACTGTGTCTTGCATTCTTTACAACGACTACAACAAACAGAACCAGTACCACTCTGTTTCCTGCACACACTCTTTCTCTCCTTTTCTGCTTGCTGGACTACCATTGCCTTCTAGACTCCTTGGGCCATGCCTCCACAGTGAAGACTTCCCTAAAGACTCCTTCCCCACATCCAGTAAGATGTAGCATTCCCACTCAAACTCGCACGTACCACCTCGGGTGTCCTTTTGGAAATTAAAAATGTCTGCCTCTACCACTACATTTCAAATCTCTCAAAGGCAAAGACGGTATCACAGTAGATGCTCAGTAAATGTGGCTGAATGAATGAACTACAAAGACATGGTTAAAGATTCTTCAGGTGACCACTCTAGATATCAACATTATCAATAAATGCTAATGTTATCTCCTGCCATTTTTTTTAGTCTTCACACAGAAATATGTATCAGACACAGAAGGAAGTGTACTGTTGACCCTTTAACAACACGGAGATTAGGGGCACTGACCACCATGCCCTGGAAAATCCATGTATAACTTTTGACTTACCTACCAATACCCTCCTGTTGACTGGAAGCCTTACTGATAACAGTTGAGTAACACATATTCTGTATATTTATTATATACTGTATTCTTACAATTAAGGCAGCAAAAAGAAAATGTTTTTCAGGTTGACACAAATCCGTAAAAAATTTTCCAATATTATTTACTGAAAAAAAATCTGCATATAAGTAGACCCACACAGTTCAAACCTGTGTTGCTCAAAGGTCAACTGTATGATTTTCAATAAATTTAGAATGTATAATTCCTAGTTCTTTGCCAGGTTTCCTCAATATGGCACTGTGTCACCGTAACAATATTTATATTCAAAATGAGGCTTAAAGATAAAATGTATAATTTCACAAATGAAAGATATCCCTTTTTGGAGAAGCAAAGACTTCCAAATGTTAGCATTTTCTTCAAGAATGTTAAAGATGATTTTTAAAGAAAATCTCTCTCAACCATATGTTCAGTCACATCGTGAAATTTTTCATTTTCTTCCATAAAAGAATGAAATTTCACAAACCTAATATCCCTACTACTGAGCTGTGACTGGCTTGAAATACACTGAAGAATATTTATATTTTTTAAAAAGAATGACAATAGTGACCACTCTGAAAAAGAAACAAAATAGGTTTAAAAGGAACAAAAGGGATTTCCATTAAAGACAGGAGAGGACTGATTCAGATCTCAAATTCTAAGGGTGATTAGAGATTGTTCCCTTCTTTAAGGCATTTTTAGCATTCGAATTGCCATTTGATTCTCTTTTTTTTAATAGATTCCTTCCACTGGTGAAATTCTCCATCTTGTCACATACTTATCTGAACATATTAATCATACTCATGATAATGTCTGTGCTTAATAGTTGCAGTATCTGAGACATCTATGAGCCTATGAGCTTATACTTGTTCTCTAAGCTCAGTTTTTTTGGTATGTGTGGCAGTATTTTTACTAAGAGACTTGCCCTATATAATAAAGACACATGAAATTCAAATGAAAAATAATATAAATACTGGAAAAGAATATCTTCCTCCAAATGGAGCTCACCCTAAACCCTAACTTCTAGCGAGCAGGTGAAATGGAGCATTTTATTTCGGTATCATCAGCGACTGACGTAAGCTGGGCTGTTTACGTTTGGCCTCTGGTTTGCCTTCATGTCTAGCACTGGGCTCTTCAGGGATCTCAACGATGATCTGGAGGATTTACAAGGGTCCCTCCTCCTTGTCAGGTAATGATCTCTGGTGTTTTTTTCATCTTGGCACAGTGAGAATGCTCAAAATTGTCATCTTGGCCTCTCACCCTTTGCAGCCTGAGAACCTAGCAAGTAATCTGAGTATGAAAATTACAGAAGACAGGTCTCCTTTTTCTGCGCCTCCCTCTCCCCAGGCTTTTTGCCCCATGAGTCTTGGCTACCAGGGAGCTCTCTGATGCCTTCAAGTGGACTTTCTGTGGGTGTTTTATCTATTCAGCCAAGGGATAAATCAAAACCAAGAAATCGGAAATTATAAAAGGACTGATAGTGAGCGTCAGTACGACATTCAATGTAGGTAAGCATCAGCAGAGATCTCGGCAAGCATTCAGCACAGAACTAAGACTAAACTGTTATGGAAATTGTGATTCCAGGAAAGTGAAAACAAGAGTTGGAAGTTAGGAGGGGAAGGTATAACAAACTAGAAAAGATGCTGACTTTTTTCAACTTTCATAATAAAAATATCAATTATTACTGACAAAAATTTGAAATAAAGGTTAAAGAAAAGACTTGAATTTCTGAATTTATATAACCTTGCATCCTAGCAGTAGAGATATCTTTAGAATTCTATGTCATTTGCAATGGAAACATCTATTTTGAAGTATTATCAATTCCTTTGTTATCATTTTAGTTTAAAATTTTTCATTTAGATATAAATAAAATTAAGTTCAACAATTTTATTTTTAAATATATAGAAGACACCATTTTCACATAAATAGTTGGGCCTATTTATCGGTCTGCCTATATGCATCTCTCCAACTTTCTGTTTTATGTATTTACAGAGATTCCTGGAGTGATAGATATGGTTATTTCAGAGTGGTTGGGCTTTAGAGTTTCCTTCCCCTTCCTTCTTTATACTTTTCCTTAGTTTCCTCTCTTTTAAACAGCATGTATTATTTATTTGATATTTTCTGAAATGGAAGGCTGTGTTTTCCTGTCCTGAAGTATTACTAAGTTATGGATTGTAAGCTCCCCCAGTGGACTCTAACTTCCCCATAGCACAGTGATTTTTGTCTAATTCATTGCTCCAGCACCAACTAGTAGCACAGGTATGGCCCAAACACAGAAGGCACTCATAAGTAGTTGCTACAGTATACAAATTCAGTTCACAGTCTTCATCTAAACTGAAACTCAAATCCTTTGACAAAGGATCGACTACAATTCTCAATTAATGAGGAAGAACCAGGGCTGTAAAGAAGGGCTTATAAAAGATCACACAGCTAGTTCATAACAGGACACATGTAACACCGACCTGTTTTCTGCCTGGAAGCTCTGTTTACTCCAAAGACTGTAGTACATCCTTGTCAGTACAGCCGACTCTCTACCTCCTCCTACTGCCCCACACTCTGAAGGACATCTCTGCCAATCCGACTTCCTCTTGGCTATGGCTCCACAGTGACTTATTGGTAAGGACCACATATCTGCTTATCTTCCCTCAGTACTTCATCTCACTCTCGGTGTGTGAAAGAAAATATATCAACTCAAGAAGTAGAAATCCAACTGAAGTCATTAAACCAACAAATGGCATTATGTGAAGGCACTTGACCCTACATGTGGAGATATTAAGACACTATAAAATCACAAAGCTAATCCTACCATTTGCAACAACATGGATGGAGCTAGAGGATATTATGCTCAGTGAAATAAGCCAAGCCGAAAAAGACAAGTATCAAATGATTTCACTCATATGTGGAGTATAAGAACAAAGAAAAAAACTGAAGGAACAAAACAGCAGCAGACTCACAGAACCCAAGAACGGACTAATAGTTACCAAAGGGAAAGGGACTGGGGAAAATGGGCGGGAAGGGAGGGATAAGAGGGAAAAAGGGGCATTACGATTAGCAGATGTAATGTTGGGGGGGCACGGGGAGGGCAGTACAACTCAGAGAAGACAAGTAGTGATTCTATAGCATCTCACTACGCTGATGGACAGTGACTGTAATGGGGTTGGTGGGGGGGACCTGATGAAGGGGTAGTTTAATAATCGTAATATTGCACATGTAATTGTAAATTAATGATAAAATAAATTAAATTAAAAACAAAAACAAAAACAAAAAAAAAATCACAAAGCTAAAAATGGACAACTAACTCAAAGTCCCAGATCTGCCTTAAGCTCCAAGTCCACTTAAACATGTTTACTTGGAATATCCGAACAAAAGCAGTTTGTGTTCATGCTTAGAGGAGCATCTGCGTGTACAAAACCCTAATGCCACTACGATGAAGCCTAAGAATCTGACCTTCCCATCTGAATCAACTCAGAACACTCCTACCTCTTTCTGTGTCACAATTTATGTATCATTCAAAAGTACCTGTCACTCTCTGCAATACAGCACTTCTGCCTCTTGAATTAATTTGCCTTATTTTTTCCTATCCTGTACTACAGAGCCCTTATTATGAACAAGATCTTATCTCTAAACTCACTGCATTGGAAATAAAACTCCCCACTGTCCATCTATTTCTCTAATTCATGAGCTGAGCATTGTTTCAAATTTTCCTGTGCTCCTACCACTGTAGACAATATTGGTACACTTCCACATCCATCTCCAGCTCTCAGGACACCAACAGCGAGGAAACCTAATGGTATCTATTCAACCAACTCATCAACTCCTTTCCTGGAGGCAGCACAAACTTATAGAGGTGAAAAGTACAGGTTTTTAGAATGACAGTTGGAAATGTTCCTAAAATAGTTAACAGAGGTTATTTATGGGTCATGAAAGTAAAAATCATTATCTACCTGACTCCATATACTCTGTATTTTCTGATTCTTTTCCTACAATGAACTTCATTTACTTCTTTTTTTTTTTTTTAAGAAAAGAGGTATTAAACATAATGCCATAAGACAATACACTGCACAGTTAGATGCTAAAGTATTCAAACCCTGGATAAAACAGATGATTTTTAGGAAACTATAAATTACCAAAGCTGACTCAAGAGGGTTAGAGGCTGAAACAATAATAAAAAAGGAAGAAACTTTGAGTCGCCTGCACCTCACTCCTTCCACCAGCACCACCACCACCTAACATTAGGCTCGAATTATTTTAGAGCTGATTTCTGTTAATAGATCAAAAACAGAAAAGCTGCCCAGCCATTTTAACTGTTTCAGAAAATAAATCGGCATAACATTGATCTAAATTTGAAAATGTTAGCCAACAAAAGTAAAACAAATTAAACATACATTGTTGCCCAAAAATTTACTTAGGAATAAATTCTTAGCAAACAGAGGCAGCAAAATATTTTTAAAAGCCATCATAATCAAGTGATATTCTAAAAATGCAAGGGAGATTAAATATTAGGAAGTCTAATTATATTAATCACAAGTTAATAATTCAATAAAGAAAAACTATGACACAATATTTATGGAGGCCAAAAATGTATTATATATTAGAAACTTTTCAAAATTTAACTTAAAAAATTAGAAGGAAAGGTATTAATTTTTAAGGCATCACGATGCTCTATTTTGAAATATCATTAAATGTGATAATAAGGATGCTTTTACATACCAATATTCTGGAAGTGCTATCAACTATAATTAGATGGTGTAAATAAACAAAAAATATATAATATGCATGTAACATATATAAATTATATATAAAAGGCACAGAGTAAAAATATATCATTATTTGTACCTAAATGGTATGGGGAGAAAACACAAAGTGATCAACTAAAAAACTAGAAGAAAATGAGTTCAAAAAATAAAGTTAAAATACAAAAATGACCTATCTCATATAAATAATGGGGATTTACAACATAAAATATAATAAAGGACATCCACAATAGCAACAAAATCAATATATCTTGTAATAAAATGTGTAGAAGCTATACTTGCAAAATTATTAAAAGCAACTGAGAGATATAAAAGGAAATTTGATTTAATATAGAGAAATACTTTTTTCTTAAATAGAAAGTATTTATGTTGAAAAAAGTGAATTACCCCTTACTCAAGCCAAAATTTAATGCAATCTCAATCAAATCCCAATAGAATGTTTCCTAACTTGGCAAAGTTATGTAGAGGAATATATATGAGAGTATACCCAGAAACGATGAAAGCAATGATAATGTTTTAGGAGAACAGAGGTGTCTTCATAACAGATATTAAAGCACAGTAAAGCTAATATAAGTAAAACAAGGTGTTGGACTCTGCTTCCAGCTAAGACAGAGCAAAAGGAATCAACCATGCCCTCCCACTGTGACCACCTCTAAATTTAATCAGACAAAATATACGAGGCAACAACAAGGTCAAAACTGTGATCACTGATGAAAGAAAAATATGTGAGCTAATTGCTCTGTTATCTTGCTTTCCTGCTTTGGGTCCCTGTCTGGACCATGGAACAAGAAGTGGAGCCCAAGCATTCTAGTCTGAGATTCTGCAATGCTAGAACATGTTAAATTCCTGGACATTCCAGAATACAAAGACCTCTCCGACCATCTCATCATTCATTTGAGACCACAAAGGGTCATGCATTAGTAATAATGGCCACACTCTACAGTAGGACAATGATTTAGAGTTAAGAGCAAAACCAAAATGTATCCACACAATCAAATAAAAAACCAAAGCCTGACAAGAGCAAGAGGTTCTGTTAGGAATTTGGTCACCCCCTATAATATATGTTATAATGTCTAGCATATAATGAACTAAAGACATAAAGATAAAGAAAATATGACCAAAAATTAAGAAACAAAATAGTCAATAGAGGATTTCCAGTTTCCAGCCCAGCATGTAAGGAGCTATGAAGTTTGTACTCCATCCTAACAACAAGAAGAAAGCTGAGCAAACTGAAAAATCAACAACTCTTCTTAGATCCATAATAGTGGTGAAGTCACAGGGCAAACTATTGTCCTCAGAAATGGAGACACAAACGTGTGTACTGAGGATCACAACTTACTCAACTGGAATTGATGAACTGCCAGAGGCTCAGTGTAGACAAGTCTGAGGTTTAAAAAGTCCCAAAAGACTCCCACACTTTTGTTTTACCTCCTGAAGCCCTACCAGGTGTTCACTGTAAATATTTAAGGAAAGTCCTCTTAGGTTTCTGGCAGGAATAAGGGGCAAAGGGAATATCCATTTTGAAATATGACAAAGCATTCTGTAATTCTTAACAGAAACTATCATACCAGAGCCTAACCTGTTGGGGTCATATCAAAGCCTGACTAACCTAGGAAAAGGAAATATTCAACTCCAGCCAGCTCTATCCTTCTACAAGGAGTAAAAGAAATACCCAACTCAAATCCCCCCTACCTTCCACATGGGGGACAGGAAGTACCAAACTCCAGCACCCACCAGTCATTTGGTCTCATTGAAGGCTGGAGAAAAACCTGAGAGGCACCTGTGAAGTTCACAGCCCAGGGCCACTGGATCATTAAAAACCTGAAATTATCATAGAACAGGAGAATGCTTCCCCTAACTGCACACCTTATCATCTCATTAGTAGAAGCCTATTTACAAGTGTCTTTCAGTCACCACATCATACAATAATATCCATCATCACTGTAAATGTCAATGCTATAAATTCACCAACTAAAAGAGATTGTCAGAGTGGATCAAAAAATAAGATCCAACTACATGCTACTTACAAGAAATCCACTTTAAATAAAAATATACAAGTAAAGGACTAGAAAAATATATACCATGTTAACACTAATCAAAAGAAAGCAGAAGTAGCTACATTATTTTCAGGCAGAGCAGATTTCAGAACAAGGTAACTTATCAGGAATAAAGAAGGCCATACATAATGATAAAGGGGTCAATTCTCCAAGAGGACCTTATAGACTTAATGTGTATGTGCCTAACAATAGAGTGTCAAAATACATGAAGCAGAAACTGATAAAACTGCAAGGAGAAATAAATGAGTCCAGTATGACAGTTGGAGACTTAAACACCACCCTATCAGAAATGCACAGATATAGCAGTCAGAAAATGAGTAAGGACACAGTTGAATTTAACAGCATGAAAAGCCAGCTGGATATAACTGACATCTATACACCACTCCATCCAAAATCAGTAGAATTCATTGTTCTAATGCTCACATGAACATTCACCAAGACAGATCACATTATGGCCATAAAACATACCTTAACACCTTTAAAAGAATAAAAACTATGCTACGTTGTCAGAGGTAATTAAAAGGAATAAAATAATAAAAAGAAATTAAACTAGATATCACAAACAGAAAGAAATCTGGAAGATCCCAGAATACTTGGAGATTAAGCAGCACACCTTTGACAACACATGCAAAGAAGACATCTCAAGAAAAATTTTTAAATATTAAATACAAAAAAAAATACAAATTATTGAAATTTGAGGGATTCAGTGAAAGCGATGCTTAGAAATGTAAATCATTTTTTGCATCTATTAGAAAAAAGAAAGATCTAAAATCAATAATCTCCACTTCCATCTTGGGGAAAATAGCAAAAGAAGAGCAAATTAAATTCAAAGCAAGCAGAAGAAATAATAAAAATTAGAGCAGACATCTATGAAATTGAAAACAAAGAAAAAATTAATCGAGAAAAAATGAAACCAAAAGCTTATTCCCTGAAAAGATCAATAAAATTGATAAGCCTCAAGACAGGTTAACTAAGAAACAAAAAGAGAAATGACCCAAATTACTAGCATCAGAAATGACAAAGGGGACATCACAGATCTTATTTATATTAGAAAAATTAAAAAATACTGTTAATAACTATATGTCTACAAATCTGATAACCTAGATGAAATGGACTGATTCCTTGAAAGACTTAATCTGCCAAAACTGACATAAGAGGAAACAGAAAATATGAATAGGTCTAAATCTATTTAAAAAAATAGAATGATAACCTTCCAAAAGAGAAAGCATCAGGCCCAGATAGGTTTACTGGTGAATTCCATGAAATATTTATGGAAGAAATTACACCAATTCTCTACACTCTCAGAAAACTGAAGCATAGAGAACACTTCCTAACTCACTCTATGAAGCCAGCATTATTACCCTAATGCCAAACCAGAAAAATATATTAAAAGAAAGGAAAATTACAGACCATTAGCTCTCATGAACACAGATGTAAAAATCCTCAACAAAATACTAGCAGATTGAGTCCAACAATGTATTAAAAAAATTACACACCAAAACCAAGTGAGATTTATCCAGTATATACAAGTCTGGTCTAATACCCAAAAAGCAATTAATATAATCCTTTACATCAAGAGGCTAAAAAAGAAAAGTTATGTGATATACCAATAGATGCAGAAGAATTTGACAAAATCCAACATCTATTCATTATAAAAACTCTCAGCTAAGTAGAAATAGAACAGAACTTCCTCAACTTAATCAAGAACCTCTACAAAAAACCTACAGATAATATCATACCTAATGGTAAGAAGCTTTTCCTACACAAATTTTCCTACACAAATCAAGACCAAGGCAAGGATCTCTCTCTCAGTACTCCATTTCAACATTGTACTGCAGTCCTAGCTAATGCAGTAAGATAAGGGAAGGAAATACAAGGCATACAAATAAAGAAGGAAGAAATAACTGTATTTGCAGATGACATGATCATGTATGTAGAAAATCCCAATGACCTGACAAAAAGAAAAGAAAAGAAAACCCTCTGGAAACTAATAAGAGATTGTAGAAGTTTCAGAATAAAAGGCTATATACAAAAGCCATTCACTTTCCCATATACCACCAATGAACAAGTGGAATTTAAAATTGAAAACACAATACTATTTATATCAGCACACCCAAAAATGAAATATTCAGATATAGATCTAGAAAAATATGTACAAGATCTTTATGAGGAAAAACTAAAAACTCTCATGAGAGAAATCAAAACTAAATAAATGGAGAGAAAGTGACATCATGGAATATCATGGATTCCATGGATAGGAAGACTCAAGACTGTCAAGATGTCCATTCTTTCTAACTTGATATATAGAGTCAAGGCAATCTAAATCAAAATTCTTTGAAATTATTTTGTGGATATCAACAAATTATTTCTGAAGTTTACACAGAAAGGCAAAAGATCGATAATATCCAACACTATAAACTATAGTAATCAAGAAAATGTGGTACTGGTCAAAGACTAGACAATGAGATAAAAAGAACAGAATAGAGAGCCAGAAATAGACCCACATAAATATAGTAAACTGTTCCTTAGCAAAGGAGCAAAGGCAGTACAATGGAGCAAAGATACTCTAACAAATGATGCTGGACCAACGGGACATCCACATGCAAAAAAAAAAAATCAGTCTAGACACAGACTTTACACATTTCACAAAAATGAACTCAATATGGATCACAGACTAAAAGTAAAATGTAAAACTATAAAACTCCTAGAAGATAAAATAGGAGAAAATCTATATGATCTTGGCTATGGCAATACTTTTTATATACAACACCAAAGTTATGATCCAGAAAAGAAATAATTAATAAACCTGACACCATTAAAACTAAAAAATTCCACTCTGCAAAAGATAATGTCAAGAGAATGAGAAGTGAAGCCACATACTAGAAGAAAATATTTTTAAAGGACTGTTATCCAAAATATATAAAGCATTCTTAAAACTAAACAATAAGGAAACAAAAATCCAAAACCTCAACAAAGATGCCTCATCAAAGAACATATGAAAATAGAAAATAAGCATATGAAAAGATGCTCCACATCATAAGTCATCAGGAAAATGGACATTAAAACATTGCATATCTATTAGAATGACCAAAATCCAGAACAGTAACACTAGCAACTGCTGGCAAGTATGTGGAGCAAAGGAAACTTTCATTTATTGCAGGAGGGATTGCAAAATGGTACAGACACTTTGGAAGACACTTTAGCAGTTTCTTACAAAACTAACCATTTCTCATACTATACAATACAGCAATCATGCCCCTTGGTATTTACCCAAATGAAATGAAAACATGTCCACCCCAAAGCCTACCCATGAATGTTTTATAAAAAGTTTATTTATAATTTTCAAAAAGTGGAAATGACCAAGGTGGTCTTTAATCAGGAAATGGATAAACTATAGTATATCCAGGCAATGGGATAGCATTCAGCTCTAGAGGGAAATGAGCTATCCAGCCATGAATACATAGAGGAACCTTACATAATTATTACATGAAAGAAGCCAATCTGAAAAGGCTACATATGGTATAATTCTAGCTATATGACATTCTTGAAAGGCTAAACTATGGAGACAGTCCAATGTTCAGTGGTTGCCAGGGGTTGGGGGCTAGGGAGAGGATGAACAGGTGGAGGAGAGAAGATTTTTATGGCAATGAGACTGCCCTTTGTGATACTATAATGGGTAGATGTTATTATACATTTGTCCAAACTCAAATAATGTAGAACACCAGGAAAAAAAACCCAATATGAACTGTGAACTTTGATAGTGATACGTGCACACAGTTTCATTGACTTCATCAAACATACTACTTTCATGCAAGATGTTCATGGCAGGGGAAGCTGTGAATGTGGGGGGGCACGGATCCTATGGAAACACTCTGCACTTTCTGAGATCATAAAAGGGCTCTAAAAAAATTAAGTTTGTATTAAAGGGAGGAAAAAAGTCAATAGAAACAGACTCTAAGATGACCCAGAGGTTGAAATTAGTAGTGAAGGGCTTAATAGCTATGACTGTCAAACAGTTAAAGTAAAAAATACACATGTGAATAGATGTGAAATATTGTCAGAGAAATGGAAACTATAAAAAAGATATGAAGGATATGAAAATTAACTGTGGTTTTAAAAGAAGATTATAAACTAGTATTAAAGAGTCAATAAAATTGAATACTAAAATTTGATTGCTAAAAATTATTCAATATGAAGAAAAGTGGAAAAAGATGGGCAACAGTAAACAAAGACTCTGTGGCCTGTGGGACAATAACAAGCAGTTTGGTATATGCTTACCTGGAGTCCCAGAAAGACAAAAGATGAAATAATGGGGAAAACAATGTAAGAAAATTATGATTGAGAATATACAAAATCTGATTAAATATATCAAACTTTAGAGTCAAGAATCTAATCAAGTCACAAACAGAATAAAAATACGACATAGGTGCATATTTTGTCTTTTAAGATAATACATTAAAATCTGAAAAAAAAGAGAAAAGACACATTACTTGCAACAGTATAAATACACAAATGAATGCTATTTGTCATCAAAATGATGAGAACTGAAAAGAGTATAATAATGACCTTGAATTGCTGAAAAAAAAATCTGTGAGCTCAGAAATGTTTAGGTGGCAAAAATAATCTTCAAAAATAATAAAGACAAAACAGTTTAAAATGAAAACTGAGGGAATCTGTCATCAGTAGACCTAACCTACAAGAAAAGCTGAAGACACTTTAGCAGTTTCTGAAGGGAAGTGATTCCAGGTTGAAATTCAGATCCATAGGCAGGAATGAAGAGCACTGGAAATGTTAAATATATAGAAAAATATATAAAATTATTTCTTTTTCCCCTCTTTTAATTATATTAAAGGCAATTGTTTGAATAAAAAATAACAATATATTGTGAGAAGTCATGACAGATGCACAATTAAAATATATGTCATCAACTGCACGATAGATATAAACACAATTCTACTATTGTAAACTAGTATAATATTAATTCTAAGTAGATTATAATAATTATGCATACGTCAATCCTGAGAGCAACCAGTAAAAACTTAACACCAAAGAACAAGAAGAGCTAAGAGAGCAAATGAAATGTTGTCAATTAACCAATAAGACAGAAAGAGAGAGGCAGAAAAATAAAGAACAAAAATGTAGCAAGTAGGAATCAAACAAGGTGACAGATTTAAAATCAAGGACATCCAGGCTCCTGGAGTCCAGGGCCACCATCTGACCTTTCAGGGTGGGTGGGGGGTTTGTCTATCAATAATTACATTAATTATAACCAACTAAATATTCCAATTAAAGACAAAGATTGTCCAAATGGATAAAAAGTAAACAAGACCCACCTATATCCTATCTATAAGAGACATTGTTTAAATATAAAGACACAGGTAGATTCTGGGAAGATGGCACAGTAGAGAGTCTGAATCCACCTTCCCCTACCTACAAACCAAATTTTACACTTATATACAGAGCATTTCACCCTGCTGAAGAACATATTCTGAAGTGAAAGCCTTCTATACAACAAGGGAAAGATCATATTAAAAAAAAAAACAAAATGGCAGGAAAGACAGAGACAAAGTAACTGCAGGAATCCAACCCCTAGCACAATGACCAGCAGAGGGAAGGGGGAGAGAGACTGCTGAGAGAGCCTGCCTCAGACTCCCAGCCGTGAAGTGCAGGAAAAAAGCCTAGCAGTTTATAGTGCAACTAGACCGTAAGTGAAGAACCTAAGTTTTGGCACTAAATATCTACTGTTTGGCAAGGAAACGGTTGGAGGCAGCCTGGGATTGGAGGAACCAGTGCCACTGTTTGTGCTCCTTCTACACATCTTAGTGTGGCTGACAGCAGGATCTGGGTGCACACACAATCTCAGATTTGGCACAGGCAGCCCCCGGCTCCCTGCCCATACCCAGGTGCATGTGCAGGAAATCCAGCAGTTCTGCCTTGTTGCCTGCTGTCACCAACCAGCCCACCCCCACCAGCAAAACCAGGAAGTTCTTTGGCTCACAGGAAGGGTGCTAGAAACAGGCTGGTGCCATCAAGGCAACTCTCCAGAGAACCATGGGAGAATGTGCACTGACCCCTGGTCACCAGTGGGACTGGGCAGGCTGACATGGGAATTCGCTGGAGCAGCCCAGAGTGCACAAGGGACCCAGGGAACCTTCACTGAGCCTGACTCCATGCCAAAAGTATGACCCAGTAGGTGTCTGATATGAGAATTCTCTGGAGTGGTCCTGAGCAGCCCAGAGAGCACTAAAGGAGAAAAAGGGTACTCAGCTGTTGCCAATCCAGGAATTACCTGGAGTGCACCCCTGACCTGCCGCTGGCCCACCACCATCCCCCTGCTAGCACAGAACCCAAAGGTGTTCACCCGGGAGCTCTTCCAATAGGAACCCAACCTGCACTCCCAGGACTATGCCCTGGAAGCCTCACACCAGTAAAAGCCAGTCTCACACTCACTGGGCCTCCAGCTTGCCAAACCACAAGACACACACTCTACACAGGGGACTGTCCTACACAAGGCCAAACCTTCAAGATTGGGAGAGTGAGACCTTTCAAATTCTTCAAAGAACCAAGCACAGAAAGTCATACACAATGAGGAGACAGAGGAATGTGCTCCAAATGATAGAACAAGGGGAAAAAAAGTTTTTTTGCAACAGTTTTTTTTAATCAGTTAACCAATATATCTGATTTTAAAAGTTTAAAGAAATGGTTATAAAGATACTTACCAGACTTGAGAAAACATTAGAGCTCAAGGTGGACCTCAACAAAGAGAAAGTCTGAAAAAGAACCAATCAAAGATGAAAGAATTCAAGAGAGGAAAAAAAGTACTCTGGAGGGAAAGAACAGCAGAATAGAGGAAGTAGAAAAACGGATCAGTGACTTGGAAGACATAGTAATGAAAAGCACTGAAGCAGAAAAGAAGAAAGAAAGAGTTTAAAGAAATGAGGACAGGGTAACAGAGCTCTGGGACAACATCAAACATCCTAACATCCACATTATAGTAGTCCCAGAAGGAGCAGAGAGAAAGGTGTAGAAAATTTATTTGAAGAGACGATAGCTGAAAACTTCCCTAAGCTGGGGAAGGAAACTGTCTACCAGGTCCAGGAAGCACAAAGAGCTCCAAATAAGATGAACACAGGGAGGTCCACACTAAGGCACATTGTAATCAAATTTCAAAGATCAAAAACAAAGAGAGGATCTTAAAAGCAGCAAGAGTAAACAATGAATTACATATAAAGAAAACCCCATAAGGTTATAAGCTGATTTTTCTTCAGAAACTCTGCAGACCACAAGGGAATGGCATGATATATTCAAAGTGCTGAATGGAAGAAACCTACAACCAAGAACACTCTACTCAACGGGTTATCATCAGAATTGAAGGAGAGACAAAGAGCTTCACAGATAAACATAAATTAAAAGAGTTCATGATTACAAAACCAGCCTTAAAATAAATGTTAAAGGGACTTATTTAAGAGGAAAGGATCCTAATTAAAGGCAACAAATTCAAGGGGGAAATTTTGCACTGGTAAACAAACAT
>JAVSCE010001348.1:0-12781 GCA_032199065.1 Smutsia gigantea | reverse complement strand
TCTCTGATACTCAGTTTGAAATTTAGTCTGGGCTGCTTTGTTGAAAGCTAGGACCATGACAGAAACTGGAGTTGCAAAAGAAATAATGGCTACTGGAGACAGAAGGGATGGTAGAAATACCATGGTTTCTCCATTCTCCTCATTGGTGGAACCCATCTAGAATCCAGGAGTTTGGAAAAACAATCTTTAGGAACCATTCTCTTTGATATACAGAGCAGAGAAAGAGAAAAACAGTGAAAAAGATCTCAGACCAGCAAAAATGAATGTTTTATCTTTTTACTATATGGCTATCCAGTTGTTCCAAATCCTTAGCCAAAACAGAAGTCAGGAATAAAATAGAACTAATAAAATTAAAACAGAAAACAAAAACCAGTGTGATCCTTCCTTAATGTGTGTGTGTGTGTGTGTGTGTGTGTGTGTGTGTGAGTGTGTGTTTTCAAAGAACCAGTTTCTGAGTTTTATTTTATTAATTTCACTTTATTCCTGAATTCTAGCTCAGCTCCTGATATTTCTCTTTTTTATTTTTCCCAGTTTGTGGCCTGTCTTCTAATTTTCTTGACATTTTCTTTTGCAGAACAGAAGTTTTTAATTTTATTGAAGTCCAGCTTATCAATTATTTCTATCATGGATTATGTTTTTGGTACTGTATCTGAAAGGGCATTACCATACCAAGATCATGTAGGTTTTCTCCTATGTTATTTACTAGGAATTTTATAGTTTTGCATTTTACATTTAGATATGTGATCCATTTATATATATTTTTCTTTTTATTCATTTATCAAGCTCACTTCTATTTATTAATATGCCTGATATGTATTTTCTTCGTTTTGTTTTCTTTTTAAATATATTTATTTATGCAGATACAGAGCACTATGGAGTCTCTTTTTGCTTTCTAATTTTTTCATATTTCTTTTGGTATTAGGAAGATTTATATTTTTCTTAGAATGGCAACCTTCATAAAATGTCCCTTGTCTCCTCCTGTTTTAAACATTACCTTTTTGTTCCCTAAATAATGTCTGCTAACATTTTTTTCCTATCCCATACTTCTATCCTACTAATTGTATCCTTGTACCCTCAGTTTTTATCTATAATGGTATTGAGGTTATTACATTTTCCATATAATTTACTCATACTGGGTTGCATTGTCTCCGTACAGAATATGACTTTCAATGTATAGATTCAAGTATTATTTAGTAAAGTTTTCAAAAATTATGGTTCTTGGTGTATATTCCATTCCATTGCTTTGATTTTGTTCTTCAGGGTATGCCATTTTTTGTACGCTAGCTCTGATTTGCCTTTCATATTTCTATCTTTTTTATCTCTCTCAAATTGTTTTATTTTTTATTTTACTTCTTCCCCCTCCCACTTCATTTTCTTATTCCTAGCCGCTATTTTCCTTACAATACTTTCTATGATGTATATTCTTACTAATGTTCCTTCTGCTTTGCTGCACTTTAAAGAGGTTTTTACACTGATTTAAGGTGTTCCTTAATAGTTGTATTTATTGGGGGAAGAGAAGAATGAGTTTCAAGATACTGATTATATATAGACCATGTTAGAAAAACAAAGGTAAATATATTTATTAAAAGCAATGCACCAATAAAAAAGTGCAATTTCCAAAGTGGTAGAGCTATAAAATAATTTAAAAGCTCAATAAACCCAAAGAAACATAAATAATACCTGAGTAAATTAGTTGGTACATTTTATGTTTATAGGTGAGGAAACATCATGAAGTGACTGGATAAACCTAAATCCACCCATGGAAATCAATTCTAATCAAATGCCATCATAATTTTTCATAGAATTTATAAAACTGATGTTAAAATTTATGTGGCATATAAAATGTCTAAGAATTTCCAAACACACTCTTGAAAGAAAGTAGGTATGTATAGGATGGAGTATTTAATGAGTGGATTTTCCATACCAGATATACAAGATATGAAGTATTATTATAAAGATAGAATGTTTGAAAAAACAGTGTGTTGATTTCACAGAATATACAGATGGATCATTATTAGAACAGAGAAGATATCTTGGAAGCACACCAGTACCTATGTGGGGACTTAACATTTGAAAGAGATAACATTACAAATCAACAGGGAGATTATAGATTGTTTGGCCTATTGTTTTGTGACCCTTAATTTTCCAAATGTAAATGTAAAATACGCTTATATTGACATCATCATCATATAGAAAATAATTTCCATATGAACTAAAAACCTACTGGGAAAAATAAACCTCAGTTTATTAGGAAAAAATGTATCTTTAAGTTTTCAGGGATGCAAATGTCAGCAATCATACAGAAAAAAAACCTATATTTTGACTTTATCAAAATTTAACAATACTTTGGCATGACCAGAACTATCATAATTAAATATATATAACAACCATGACTGGTATAGACAGTATGTACTTTTTAAAAACACAGGAAATCAAGGGAAAAAAGGAAAACATACCATTAGAAAAAAGATCCAAGTTTAAATGGGCAAATCAGCAGAAAAGAAAATCATTGTGACTGATAGAGATCTGAAAAAAATAGCTAAACTCAATCAGGGAGATGTAGATTAAAATAACAATAAGAACTTTATCTGTACAAAGTATTTTTTTGCAGTTTCACAATATCAAGTGTTACTGAGTTTCTGGGGAAATGGGAACTCACATGCTTAACAGCAGATGGGAGCATATGTTGGTGCAAACATTTCAGAGGATAATTTAGCAATATCTAGTAAAGTAGAGGATTAAAACCTTGTGACCCTAGAATGTCACTTCTAGGCATATAACATAGAGAAACTTACACAGGTGCACAATTATGTTTGGTTAAACATTGTTTTGAATAGGCTGAAATTGGAAATGACACAAATATTTATCAGTATGGAACTGGAACATTTGAATAAGATATATTCTTAAAATATAATAATTCACACAGAAATAAATATTGAATTAATTATCTCAACCTTGGATAATATAAAAATAAATTATGAATAAAAAGGTTGCATAACAATTAGCAAAGCTTGATATAGTTAGATTGTTAGTAATTATTCATTAACAATGCATTTTAAAAAATGCTTGCCATGTGCCAACCACTAAGAGAGAAATTGGTCTATATATAAAAATAAGTAAAACATAACTCCTGTCTTTGAGAACATTGAGTGTAGAGCAGCTTCCTCCTTGGCCATGGTCTTGCTTTTCACAGTTGCAGTAATCCACAGTCAACTGTGGGCTAGAAGCAGATGACCCTCATTCTGATATATCATCTCTGAAAATTAATAAAGGGAAATTTCAGACATGGCATTGGGAGGCCTGCCAGGGAAGCTTTTAAACCCACCACTCTTGGTAAATAAGAGACCCAAAGGGAAAAGATGGATGCCATATTATTTAAGCTACTTTACCATTCAGCAAGAACAAAAAGGCTTCTGCCTGCTGCCTCCTCACTACAGCCCAACCTATAAAAGACTGTCACAACTCAGCCAATAATAAACCCTGATGTGTGGTACTTCCAGTTTATTCCAAGGGACTTTTTGCTTAGAAACAACCCTCCTAACTAGGCCACTTTCCTCTATAAAAAAATATTCCTTTCCTTTGTTCTTTGGATATGCCTGTGATTCCACTGTGGCTTGTTATATCCTGGATTGCAATTCTCTTCTGTTCCTGAATAAACCCATTTTAAGTGCTGGTAAAATAACTGCTTTATATATATTTTTTATTTTTAATTTTTTGAATTTATTTTGGTATCATTAATCTACAATTACATGTGCAACATTATGGTTATTAAACTACTCACTTCATCAGGTCCCCCCACCAACCCCATTACAGTCACTGTCCATCAGCGTAGTGAGATGCTATGGAATCACTACTTGTCTTCTCCAAGTTGTACAGCCCTCCCCGTGCCCCCCCAACATTACGTCTGCTAATCGTAATGCCCCTTTTCCCCCCTCGTCCCTCCCTTCCCACCGATCCTCCTCAGTTCCTTTCCCCTTGGTAACTATCAGTCCATTCTTGGGTTCTGTGAGTCTGCTGCTGTTTTTTTCTTTCAGTTTTTTTCTTTGCTCTTATGGTCCTTATACGAGTGAAATCATTTGATACTTGTCTTTTTCCACCTGGCTTATTTCACTGAGCATAATACCTTCTAGCTCCGTCCATGTTGTTGCAAATGGTAGGATCTGTTTTCTTCTTATGGCTGAATAATATTCCATTGTGTATATGTACCACATCTTCTTTATCCATTCATCTACTGATGGACACTTAGGTTGCTTCCATTTCTTGGCTATTGTAAATAGTGCTGCGATAAACATAGGGGTGCATCTGTCTTTTTCAAACTGGGCTGCTGCATTCTTAGGGTAAATTCCTAGGAGTGGGATTCCTGGGTCAAATGGTATTTCTATTTTGAGTTTTTTGAGGAACCTCCATACTGCTTTCCACAATGGTTGAACTAATTTGCAGTCCCACCAGCAGTGTAGGAGGGTTCCCTTTTCTCCACATCCTCGCCAACATTTGTTGTTGTTTGTGTTTTGAATGTTGGCCATCCTCACTGGTGTGAGGTGATATCTCATTGTGGTTTTAATTTGCATTTCTCTGATGATTAGCGATGTGGAGCATCTTTTCATGTGCCTGTTGGCCATCTGAATTTCTTCTTTGGAGAAATGTCTATTCATGTCCTCTGCCCATTTATTAATTGGATTATTTGCTTTTTGTTTGTTGAGGTGCGTGGGTTTTTTATATATTTTGGATGTCAAGCCCTTATCTGCCATGTCATTTATGAATATATTCTCCCAAACTGTAGGATGACTTTTTGTTCTACTGCTGGGGTCCCTTGCTGTGCAGAACCTTTTCAGCTTGATATAGTCCCACTTGTTCATTTTTGCATTTCTTTCCCTTGCCCGGGGAGATATGTTCATGAAGAAGTCACTCATGTTTATGACCAAGAGATTTTTGCCTATGTTTTTTTCTGAGTTTTATGGTTTCATGACTGATATTCAGGTCTTTGATCCATTTTCAGTTTACCTTTGTGTATGGAGTTAGACAGTAGTCCTGTTTCATTCACCTACATGTAGCTGTCCAGTTTTGCCAACACCAGCTGCTGAAGAGGCTGTCATCTCCCCATTGTATTTCCAAGGCTCCTTTATCATATGTTAATGGACCATATATGTGTGGGATAATGTTTGGATTTTCTATTCTGTTCCACTGGTCTGTGGGTCTGTTTTTGTGCCAATACCAAATTGTCTTGATTACTGAAGCTTTGTAGTAGAGGTTGAAGTCTGGGAGCATAATTCCCCCTGTTTTATTCTTCCTTCTCAGGATTGCTTTGGTTATTCGGGGTCTTTTGTGGTTCCATAAGAATTTTAGAATTATTTGTTCGAGTTCATTGAAGAAAGCTGTTGGTATTTTGATAGGGATTGCATTGAATCTGTAGATTGCTTTAGGAAGTATAGCCATTTTGACAATATTTATTCCTCCTAGTCAATAGCATGGGATGAATTTCCATTTGTTAGTGTCCTCTTTAATTTCTCTTAGGAGTATCTTGTAGTTTTCAGGGTATAGGTCTTTCACTTCCTTCCTTAGGTTTATTCCTAGGTATTTTATTTTTTTGATGCAATTATGAATGGAATTTTTTCCTGATTTCTCTTTCTGTTAGCTCATCATTGGTGTATAGGAAAGCAACAGATTTCTGTGTGTTAATTTTGTATCCTGCAACTTTGCTGAATTCAGATATTAGTTCTAGTAGTTTTGGAGTGGAGTCTTTATGGTTTTTTATGTACAAAATCATGTCATCTGCAAATAGTGACAATTTGACTTCTTCTTTACCAATCTGGATGCCTTGTATTTCTTTGTTTTGTCTGATTGCATGGCTAGGACCTCCAGTATTTTGTTAAATAACAGAGGAGAGAGTGGGCATCCCTGTCTTGTTCCCAATCTTAGATGAAAAGGTTTCAGCTTCTCATTGTTAAGTATGATGTTAGCTGTGGGTTTGTCATATATGGCCTTTATGATGTTGAGGTATTTACCCTCTAAACCCACTTTATTGAGAGTTTTTATCATGAATGGATGTTGAATTTTGTCAAATGCTTTTTCAGCATCTATAGAGATGATCATGTGGTTTTTGAGCTTCTTTTTGTTGTGGTGGAGGATATTGATGGATTTTTGATTGTTGTACTATCCTTGCATCCCTGAGACAAATCCCACTTGATCATGGTGTATGATCCTCTTGATGTATTTTTGAATTCAGTTTGTTATATTTCGTTGAGTGTTTTTGCATCTATGTTCATCAGGGATATTGATATGTAATTTTCTTTTTTGGTGAGGTCTTTGCCTGGTTTTGGTGTTAGAGTGACACTAGCTTCATTGAATGAGTTTGGAAGTATTCCCTCCTCTTCTATTTTTTGGAAAACTTTAAGGAGAATGGGTGTTATTTCATCTCTATATGTCTGGTAAAATTCATAGGTGAATCCATGTGGCCCCAGAGTTTTGTTCTTAGGTAGATTTTTGATTACCAATCAATTTCTTTGCTGGTAATTGGTCTGTTTAGGTTTTCTGTTTCTTGCTTGGTCAGTCTTGGAAAGTTGTATTTTTCTAAGAAGTTGTCCATTTTTTCTAGGTTTTCCAGCTTGTTAGCATGTAGATTCTCATAATATTCTCTTATATTTCTTTGTATTTCTGTTGGGTCCATCGTTATTTTTCCTTTCTCATTTCTGATTCTGTTTATGTGTGTAGATTCTCTTTTTCTCTTAATGAGTCTGGCTAGGGGTTTATCTATTTTGTATATTTTTTCAAAGAACTCGCTCTTGGTTTCATTGATTTTTTTCTATTGTTTTATTCTTCTCAATATTATTTATTTCTTCTCTGATCTTTATTATGTCCCTCCTTCTGGTGACTTTGGGCCTCATTTGTTCCTCTTTTTCCATTTTCAGTAATTGTGTCTTTAGACTATTCATTTGGGATTGTTTTTCTTTCTTTAAGTAGGCCTGGATTGCAATATACTTTCCTCTTAAAACTGCCTTTGCTCCATCCCACAGAAGTTGTGGCTTTGTGCTGTTGTTGTCATTAGTCTGTATATTCTTTATTTCTGTTTTGATTTGGTTGTTCACCAATTGATTAATTAGATGAATGTTGTTAAGTTTCCATGTATTTGTGAGCCTTTTTGTTTTCTTTCTAAAATTTATTTCTAGTTTTATATCTTTGTGATCTGAGTAGTTGTTTGGTAGAACTTCAATATTTTTTAATTTACTGAGGTTCTTTTTGTGGACTAGTATGTGGTCTATTCTGGAAAATGTTCCATGTGCACTTGAGAAGAATGTGTATCCTGCTGCTTTTGGGTGCAGAGTTCTGTAGATATCTCTTAGATCCATCTGTTCTAGTGTATTTTTCAGTGCCTCTGTGTCTTTACTTATTGTCTGTCTGGTTGATATATCCTTTGGAGTGAGTGGTGTGTTGCAGTCTCCTAAAATACTGCATTGCTTTCTATTTCCTCCTTTAATTCTGTTAGTTTTTGTCTCACATATGCTGGCGCTCCTGTGTTGCATGCCCATATATTGAAAATGGTTATATCCTCTTGTTGGACTGACCCCTTTAACATTATGTAATGTCCTTCTTTATCTCTTGCTACTTTGTTTGTTTTGAAGTATATTTCGTCTGATACAAGTACTGTAACACCTCCTTTTTTCTCCTTGTTTGCATGAAATGTCTTTTTCCATCCCTTCACCTTTAGTCTGTGTATATCTTTGGGTTTGAGATTAGTCCCCTGTTAGCAGCATATAGATGGGTCTTGCTTTTTTATCTGTTCTGTAACTCTGTGTCTTTTGATTGGTGCATTCAGTCCATTTACATTTAGGGTGATTATCGATAGATATGTACTTATTGCCATTACTGGCTTTAGATTCGTGGTTACCAAAGGTTCAAGGGTTGCTTCTCTACTATCTAACAGTCTAACTTAACTCTCCTGTTTAGCTATTGTAAACACAGTCTGAAGATTCTTTATTTCTCTCCCTTCTTATTCTTCCTCCTCCATTCTTTATATACTAGGTGTTGTATTCTTTGCCTTTAGTTAGTAATTGGATGGTCGGCTTTCTTTGCTATGATTTTATTTTCTCTGGTGACCTCTTTTTAGCCTTAGGAGTGCTTCCATCTAGAGCAGTCCCTTTAAGATATTGTGAAGAGGTGGTTTATGGTAGGCAAACTCCCTTACCTTTTGCTTGTCTGGGTATTGTTTAATCCCTCCCTCCAATTTAAATGATAATTGTGCTGGATACAATATTCTTGGTTCGAGGCCCTTCTGTTTCATTACGTTAAATATATCATGCCATTCTCTTCTGGCTTGTAAGGTTTCTGTTGAGAAGTCTGATGGTAGTCTGATGGATTTTCCTTTGTAGGTGATCTTTTTTCTCTCTGTAGCTCGCTTTAATACTCTGTCCTTATCTTTGATCTTTGCCATTTTAATTATTATGTGTCTTGGTGTTGTCTTCCTTGGTTCCCTTCTGTTGGCATATCTGTGGGATTCCATTGTCTGAGAGACTGTTCCTTCCCCAGCTTAGGGAAGTTTCAGCAATTATTTCTTCAAAGATACTTTCTATCCCTTTTTCTCTCCCTTCTTCCTCTGGTACTCCTGTAATGTGAATATTGTTCCTTTTGGATTGGTCACGCAGTTCTCTTAATATTCTTTCATTCCTAATGATCCTTTTATCTCTCTCTGCCTCACATTCTCTGTATTCCTTTTCTCTGATTTCTATTCCATTAACAGTCTTTTCCATCTCGTCCACTCTGCTGCTAAGCCCATCTTTCACTTGTCTCATTTCTGCGTTGTCTTTCCTCACTTCCCTCACCTCCTCCCTTAGCTCTTGCATATTTCTCTGTAGATCCATCAGTATGGTTATGACTTTTATTCTGAATTCTTTTTCAGGAAGATTTTGCATGTCCATCCCATCAGGCTCCCTCTCTGGGGTTGTCTGAATAAGCTTTGTTTGTACCATAGTCCTCTCTCTTTTCATGGTGATAGAAGTGGTCACTGGTAGGCGCCATGTGTGTCAGCTGGGAGAACAAAGTCCCTTCCTGCTTGTTGTTCTCCTTGCCCTTCTCCTAGGCCTGAGCTGTTTTCCTGCACACCTGGAGGCAGTTCCTGGTATAATCCCTTGAACTGCCTGTGTGCGGGGTCTCCCTCAGCCTAGCCTATAACACTGCGGAGGTTTCCAGTTACACTGGGTGCGTTCTGGTCCCCTTGGTTCCTTCTGGATCTGGTTCTGAGGCTCTTCCCACTTAGCTATGAGCCCACCAGGCATAGATTCTATGAGTTTGTTGCAGGCGGACCATTCCTCCGCTTTTCCGCAGCAGTTGCGGCTCCTGGACCCTTTGCAGTGCCGGCTGGGGGGGGAACGAATAGCAGGCTGCTGATCTCTGTTGTAACCCTCAGCACACCTGCTTTAACTGGCCGCTGGCCAAGGTGTCCGAAATTCCCCAAGACTCCCAGCCTGCTGGGCTGAGTGTGCTGGGACAATTTTGTTCTGCTGTTGGGCCCTTGTGTCTTTAAGACTTTAACCAAACAACAACAACAACAACAAAAAAACAACAAAAACAACAACATTAAAAAAAATGGCACCCATTTTTCTTTTGTCCCGGGAGCCAGCTGATGGGCCCTGCCGTCTCAGATCCTGCAGTTCTGTTTCTCTAATCTCCGCTACTCCATGCAATGTGTGTTATTGCTTCTGGCACAGATCACCAAGGCTGGTTATTTGGCAGGCCTGTGCTTCCACTCCCTCCCCACTCTGAATCTTTTCCTCCCACCAGTGTGCAGGGGTGGGGGAGTGCTCGGGTCCCACCGAGTTGCGGCTGTGTATCTTACCCACTTCGTGAAGCAATGGGTTCTCGCAGGTGTAGCTGTAGCCTGGTTGTTGTCCTGTATCTTCTGGTCTCTCTTTAGGTATAGTTGTATTTGTTGTACTTTCATAAATATATATGGTTTTGGGAGGAGATTTCTGCCACCCTGCTCACGCCGCCATCTTTCCAGAAGTCCCCTGTTTATTTTTACAGCGTAATGCCTGTGTCTTTCAACTCACTTCATCTCATCATGTAGGCATTTTTTCATCTTATGTCATCATAAGAAGCAGTGTGAATACAGTACAATAATATATTTTGAAAGAGAGAGACCACATAGTTTTTATTACCGTATGTTTTATAATTATTCTATTTTATGATTAGTTACTGCTTTTGATCTCTTATTGTGCCTAATTTCTAAGTTAAACTTTATCAAAATTATATATGTATGTATCGAAAAAAACAGTACATATAGGTTTCAGTATTATCTTTGATTTCAGGCATCCTATGGGGTCTTGGAATATATCTCCTGCAGATAAGAAGGACTAATGTACAAGGAAACAGACTTGCAAACAAATAATAACAAAATAACAGGGTAACCGGATAAATACTCTAAGTGTTCATAGTAAATATAACAGGGGAATCATTTAGTCTACCTGTGATGGTTAGGGAAATCCTTATGATAAAGTGTCACCTTTTTTGTGTAGTAGTCTGCTTTTTCGGCTGACTCTTCAATGGACATCTCATTTAATCTGTCTTTACTTTTTACAAACATCATTCCATTACGTTTCACTTTTTCACTGACATCAGATGGAACTGTGAAGATGTAGAACTCGGACATAGAAAGAAATAGTGTTTACACGACTCCTTTGTAAATAAAGACCACTCACATCTACTTGACTGCAAGAGAATCTGAATTTAAGAAACAACAAAAGCAAATATTAAATTATATCTAGATCTATGTTCTTTCCCAGAGAGGAACACATGATCAGGATAAAGACTCTGGGTTAGGAGTTGGTGATTAATTGTGGTAATTTCATGCATCATGATCATATCTCTTTGTATTGTTTATCAGGACTGTTAGATATAACATCATGCAATAACATTTTAATGTATTTTCTTCTGAAAATTAAAAATGTAACTCTTCAACTTAAGTTATACTATAATTATTGTGGATTATTTCATGTGTTCATTTCTGTAATATATGAGAATCTCAGTAGTATTTATAGCTTTGTGGGGAAGTTTCTATAGGCATATAAAAAGTTAAATATCTGTGCGTGTCTTTAAATTAAGCTAGAAATGTATTCTTAACTGCAAAAAAAAAAAGCAGATTGAATGGACTCCTGCATCCATAGTGAATAAGTTCTAGGAAAGGCAACTTTGTTCTTCTGAGATTGTAAGAGTGATCCAATCAATCAGTGTTTCATTGTTAATCAAATTAAACTCTTTCAGACTATTTGTCCTTGATATATGCAAAAACATAGCAAAGAGTGAAGTTTTCATTTAAAAAAAATTGACAAATCATCTACCTGATATCTGTCATCTATAGTGAGATTTTTCTCTCTTATATCTCTCTTTTATTGTGTCTTTCCTCCCTCTTTCAGTCTATTATTACTTTCTACCTCAGATGCACACAATTAAATTAATCAAAATCCTTGGTATATCACACATTCTCATCACTGGTTCATGGATTGCCTACTTTTAGTTGTTTTTTTCATTTGCTTTTAATAATGCAATAAGCACCAATCCACCAACACCAAAATCAAACACTGAGAAAGCCCTCATCTAACTATATGTTCCCTCAAATAATCTTCCCAATCAATGTAAGACAGACATAAGCCTGAAATTCATGTTCATTATGTCCTTGTTTTTCTTTTTACAGTTTCATTGCACTTATATATAGCCTTTATTTTTTAATTTTGAGTTTACTAAAACAGGTACTATTCTGTATATAATCTTTTGAGACTTTTTTTCACATATTAGTTTGAAATTTTGTGCATGTTGTGTGTGCTTTAAGGTATCATTTATTTAAATTGTACAAAGACACAAAAAGCATTATTATATCAATAAGCATATATAGGTATAGCTATATGATTATAGTATATATATATAGGTGATATGCAACATTGTTCATAGCGTTCTACACAAACAGGTATTTCTTGCTCTCCAAACTCTCACTATCTAAATATTCACTATTACAACTTGTAATATTTTCCCCAAATTCACTATCTAAATAAAAAACATATTATATAATTATGGATACTGGTGAAAACATTTAAGTTGTGTGTGAGTACTGGTGAGAGAGTATACAAAGTACTGCTCTTCTCCAGATAAGATCAAGCATGTGCTCACATTATTTAAATGTGCAGTGTGTTATCACAGTGATCTACAGTTTCCCTGACACTTTAACCCTTCAAGGACCCAAGTCTTAGCTTTTTCCAGGGCTTGAGGTCACTAAAAACATTTTTTAATTAGAAACTATCTTTAGCCTTTTAACATATTGTATCATGTTTTTTGCAGTATGAAAGGACAATTTAAGTTCCATCTGGTACTCCATATTGTTGATTAACTGCGCACAAACATACCTACTAAAGAGTTGAGTAAGCATTATATAATTAGGTAATTTGTATTGTGAATGATTTATATCATATGGAAATTCTTGTTGGATTGTTATATAAGCATTTAAAAGTGTTTTAACGATGGCTGGAAAAAATGACTGTGCTTTTTAATTAATTGGCAAAATGTTATTTTCCACTTAAAATAATGAATATGTGTCTGATATTACATATACATCTGTACATCCATATACTCCTCTATAATAAAAAGCATGAAGAATACACACAGAAACACATATACACATACAAATGCATTCATTGGAATTAAATACACCAAACTTAAGGCAAATAGTTAGGGAAAGAAGGAAGTGAAGAGCTTAGGGATATGGGACTTAAGATATATTGTGATGGTTTACTTTTTTTTTAAT
>JAVSCE010001347.1:0-21850 GCA_032199065.1 Smutsia gigantea | reverse complement strand
AACAATTTTTTTCTTAAGTCTCGGAGAGTTCTAGGGCATAAAGCTATGATTTGCTTTTCCCTTAACTCCTTAAATTCCTCAGAGACACGTTGCATAAACAGAGATGTTAAAACTTCCTGAATTACACTGTCATTTTGTTTGCCTTGGAGTGCAGGTTATTTCAGTGACATGTATTAAAATGCTGGTAGGATACTGAAAATGTAAATTCCTCAGAGACACGTTGCATAAACAGAGATGTTAAAACTTCCTGAATTACACTGTCATTTTGTTTGCCTTGGAGTGCAGGTTATTTCAGTGACATGTATTAAAATGCTGGTAGGATACTGAAAATGCTAGCCTAACCCTGTGCCAGCCATCAACCCCACCACACACATACACTTACTGTGCATCATCATGCAGTTATCTGATAGCCACCCAACATTCCCATATTGGCTACTTTGCTTGGAAACCTGGTGGTGAACCAGTTACTTCTTCACATTAATATGGAACACTTCTAACCCAAGGTCTTCCTTCCAGATAGTCTGACTGAATTGGATTAGGATTAGATTTTAAAATTCACTTCTGAGAGAAAACTCCCCTGAGCAAAAAGAGACAGCAAATATATTATGTGTTTATTAAAAAAGGAGAGATTTCTATCTCTATTAGGCTTATCTCTTGTTTACACTGTTCTGTCCTACTCAACATGTAAAGTACATTTTCCAAAGGGAAAGCCTCCCTGGGAAAGGCACAGAGGAAAGACAAGGGTGGAAAGAGTTTGGTGGTCTCTAATAGATTATCTCCAAGTTGCATGTTTTCTCTTTGTTCTACAGAGTCCAGATATTTGGGTTATCAAAATGAGTAGAGAACTTGAGAATCTAGAAATACTTAAGTCATCCAAATTTCTTTCTGAAATTGGAGGATGGATCTTTTTATTTATGTGAAAAGAAGAATGTCAAGTCATATATTTTTGCTCATAAACCAAACAATAGAACCTTTCATTTAGATTATTTTTGGTTTTTCTATCAGTTTGTTTGAACATACCCATCTTGTTCTCAAAGGGAATTAAGATAGATAAAATAACGCACACATCTTAGTAGATGCAGGGATTTTTAAATAGAGAAAAAAACTGAAGCAGAAAGAAATGGAGGGTGGAAAATTAAGGTGGGATCAAAACTAAATTTAATACAGTAATGGCTGGCTTCTCAACTTGTATTAGGTAGAGAGCAAAGTTGTCTTCAAGCTTTTTTAGCAACCAGTGCGCATAGAGAAACATTATTGTCTTCATGGTTCAGAGTGGACAAAAGATGGGAAATGAACCAGTGACTTCAGAAAAGCAACTTTTACCTGGTATCAAGAGAACACATTTTCTCCTATATTTTTAAAAAGAAAAGATACCCAGTAACATAATGAGCAAAGTCTTTATTCTAAAATACAGAACGAGTTTCAAAGAACTATTTCCCATAATGCGTTTCAGTGTAGGCTAGCAGCTATCATTCTAATTATATAGACATTAAACCACTTCTAACTTACCAGAGAGAATTTGAATTTGAGTGGTGTGATACAGCAAAAGAAGCAGATTCTAAGGATCCAGCTCAGAACAGAAGTAGACAATACATTATTTAGAGCGGTGGTCCTCGCCCTGATTGCACATTAGAAACGTGTGAGGTGCTTAAAAAAAAAATACTGATGAGCACATGCTGTCTGAGGTAAATTACATCGTAACCTCTGCAGGTGAATCCCACAAAAAGGTGCTTTTTCAAAAGTTTCTGAGATGAGTCTAATGAGTTCCCAGCAATGATTGAGAAGAATGACTGAAACTACAGAGCCTTTGTTCAGTGGCCCATCCACTGCCGTTTTTTTAGTCACGTTTCAAACTGAGCTGTGGTAGGTCTGAAACTCACTGTATGAAAAATACCAGAAGCATGTCTAGTTGCCAGGTGAATCAAGATCCATGTGCTGCAACTGTTTTCACCTAAAACTGGGTGAGCGAGTCACGGCCCTTCTGCGCCGAGGGAGCTGCTATGGGCAAAGTCAAATCTCTCTGAGGGAAATGACCGCTGGTGAAAACTAATGGATGAATAGCTGCTGGTTTCCCTCACACTGGCAGGGCTCTTTTCTGTCCTGAAGCACTTTCACATACATAGTATCAACTGAACCTTATAAAAGTATTAGAAATAGGTATATGATCTTTTACATTTTATCAATTATTGAACAGAGTTCCGGGAAGTGAAGTGATTTGCCCAAGGTTACTTAGCTAGTGACAGACGGGGAACTGGCCCCCTCGTCTGCTGACAACTAATCCAGTGCTTTCTGAAACCCGCATTTCATTCCTCTAACTTCAAACCTCCAGAACTTGCTCTACTGGATAAATCCCACTGAGAATGCAAAAGACAGAGGAAAACAACATAAATCTCTCTTGATTCCACGTCTTCCTTCAGCTACTGCCCCTTTATTCTGTCCCCCTCACCTGTGGAACATCGTTTGTGAGATTTATCCACATTGCTTGTCTCTACCTCCTCACCTCTCGTTCTCCGTTTGTTGTCACGCAGCTGGACTCCAGGCCCAGCACTGCACTGACCAGGTGTGGAAAAATCTCTGGGGTAGCCAGCCTTCCAAAGTGGTCCCGCATGATCCCCACATCCTGCTAGTGTGTAGTCTCTGTGTCTTCTTTGGTATTGTACCAAGGCTGGTCTGTGTGACCGAAAACCCGTAGTGGAGGTTATGTTACGCAACTCTTGAGACTGGGCTGTGGAGACAGCAGCCTTCAGGCTGGGCGTGTGTGTCCCCTCTTTATCTCTTGGATCACTCAACTCTGAGAGATGCCAGCTGTCACACTGGGAGAACATTCAGGCAGCCTGTGTGGAAACCTACTTACACGGTGAGAAACTGAGGATTCAGGCCAGCAGGTAGCAAAGAGCTAAGGCCTGCCAGTGGGCATGTGAGTGGCCATGACCTTATATCCTCCTCAGTAAGCCTTCAGGGGACTGGAGCCTCAGCCGCTATCTAAATAGCAACCTCATTGGAGACCCTGAGCCAGAACCACCCAGCTGAACTGCTCTGAGATTCCTGACTCTCAGAAGGTGTGTAAAAATAACAAATGCTTTTTGTTTGAAGCTGCTAGGTTTTAGGGTACTTTGTTATGCAGCAACAGATTAATAATATAATACCCAACATCTTCACTCTTGCAGATGCAGTGATTGTCTCCAGCAGTATTTAAGATGGCTGGTCCTTGAGATGCTTTCATCTCTCGGATTTCAGGACACCTCAATACCCTGGGTTTTCCTTCTACCACAAGTACCTGTTCTTATTCTTTATTGCTGTACCTTCTCCTCTCCTCACCCTAGAAAAGTCAGACCCCTTAATTTTCAAACCTCATCTTGGTCCATATTCATAGATGATACCAAGCAGCTCTATGGTTTAATATCATCCCACCGACTCCTGAACTCATCCCTCTAGTCCTGGTCCCATGCCATTACGGATCTAACCACCACCACAAAGCCTCCCTTGACTATCGAATGCTTCAATTCAATATGTTTGAAGTAAAGATCTTTTTCTCACCTCACACTGATTGCTCAATCAGGACTTTCCATCTCACTCAGGACCTGCCATCCAGTGGATGGCACCAACTGGTCAGGCAAAAAGCCTGGAGTAGACCCTTGATTCTGCCTTTTCCCTTCCCTTAGACTCTGCAGGGAAAGAAATGACGTCTTGAGCACAGCAGCTTTAGCATCACTGGGGAGCTTGCTAGATGTGCCAAGTTTAGGTCTCTTGCCAGACCTACTTAACCAGAATCTGCATTTTAACAAAACCTTTAGTTGATTCATAGACACAGTTGTACCTGAGAAGCACTAATCTAAAGCCCAAACTCCATCAAATAAGCAGTTATGTTCTGTATATCAGTATCCCCTTAATATGCTCTTTAAAAATGAGGGTTTTTTTTTAGTTTATATTGATATCATTAATCTACAATTAAATGAGTAATATTATGATGATTACACTACCCCCTTCATCAGGTTCCCCCACCCCAACCCCATTGCAGTCACTGTCCATCAGCGTAGTGAGATGCCATAGAGTCACTACATGTCCTCTCTGGGTTGTACAGCCCTCCCCGTGCCCCCCGAACATTACATCTGCTAATCGTAATGTCCCTTCTTCCCCCTTGCCCCTCCCTTCCCACCCATCCTCCCCAGTCCCTTTCCCTTTGGTAAATATTAGTCCGTTCTTGGGTTCTGTGAGTCTCCTGCTGTTTTGTTCCTTCAGTTTTTTTTTTTCCTTAGTTCTTATACTCCACATATGCGTGAAATCATTTGGTACGTGTCTTTTTCAGCTTGGCTTATTTCACTGAGCATAATACCCTCTAGCTCCATCCACGTTGTTGCAAATGGTAGGATTTGTTTTCTTCTTATGGCTCAATAATATTCCATTGTGTATATGTACCACATCTTCTTTATCCATTCATCTACTGATGGACACTTAGGTTGCTTCCATTTCTTGGCTATTGTAAATAGTGCTGCGATAAACATAGGGGTGCATCTTTCTTTTTCAAACTGGGCTGCTGCATTCTTAGGGTAAATTCCTAGGAGTGGAATTCCTGGGTCAAATGGTATTTCTATTTTGAGTTTTTTGAGGAACCTCCATACTGCTTTCCACAATGGTTGAACTAATTTGCAGTCCCACCAGCAGTGTAGGAAGGTTCCCTTTTCTCCACATCCTCGCCAATATTTGTTGTTGTTTGTGTTTTGGATGTTGGCCATCCTCACTGGTGTGAGGTGATATCTCATTGTGGTTTTAATCTGCATTTCTCTGATGATTAGTGATGTGGAGCATCTTTTCATGTGCCTGTTGGCCAACTGAATTTCTTCTTTGGAGAAGTGTCTATTCATGTCCTCTGTCCATTTCTTAATTGGATTATTTGCTTTTTGTTTGTTAAGGTGCGTGAGTTATTTATATATTTTGGATGTCAACCTTTTATCAGATACGTTTTTTATGAATATATTCTTCCATACTGTAGGAAGTCTTTTTGTTCTACTGATGGTGTCCTTTGCTGTACAGAAGCTTTTCAGCTTCATAGAGTCCCACTTGTTCATTTTTGCTTTTGTTTCCCTTGCTCGGGGAGATATGTTCATGAAGAAATCACTCATGTTTATGTCCAAGAGTTTTGCCTATATTTTTTTCCAAGGGTTTTATGGTTTCATGATTTACATTCAGGTCTTTGATCCACCTTGAGTTTACCTTTGTGTATGGGGTTAGACAGTAGTCCAATTTCATTCTCATACATGTAGCTGTCCAGTTTTTCCAACACCAGCTGCTGAACAGGCTGTCATCTCCCCATTGTATATCCAAGGCTCCCTTATCAAATATTAATTGACTGTATGTGTTTGGGTTGATGTTTGGATTTTCTATTCTATTCCACTGATCTGTGGGTCTGTTTTTGTGCCAATACCAAATTGTGTTGATTACTGTGGCTTTGTAGTAGAGCTTGAAGTCAGGGAGTGTAATTCCCCCTGTTTTATTCCTCCTTCTCAGGATTGCTTTGGCTATTCGGGGTCTTTTGTGGTTCCATATGAATTTTAGAATTATTTGTTTGAGTTCATTGAAGAAAGCTGTTGGTAGTTTGATAGGGATTGCATTGACTCTGTAGATTGCTTTAGGTAGTATAGCCATTTTGACAATATTTATTCTTCCTAGCCAAGAGCATGGGATGCATTTCCATTTGTTAGTGTCCTCTTTAATTTCTCTTAGGAATGTCTTGTAGTTTTCAGGGTACAGGTCTTACACTTCCTTCGTTAGGTTTATTCCTAGGTATTTTATTCTTTTTGATGCAATTGTGAATGGAATTGTTTTTCTGATTTCTCTTTCTGTTAGTTTATCGTTAGTGTATAGGAAAGCAACAGATTTCTGTGTGTTAATTTTGTATCCTGCAACTTTGCTGAATTCAGATATTAGTTCTAGTAGTTTTGGAGTGGAGTCTTTAGGGTTTTTTATGTACAACATCATGTCATCTGCAAATAGTGACAATTTGACTTCTTCTTTACCAATCGGGATGCCTTGTATGTCTTTGTTTTGTCTGATTGCCATGGCTAGGACCTCCAGTACTATGTTGAATAACAGTGGAGAGAGTGGGCATCCCTGTCTTGTTCCCGATCTTAGATGAAAAGCTTTCAGCTTCTCGCTGTTAAGTATGATGCTAGCTGTGGGTTTGTGATATATGGCCTTTATGATGTTGAGGTACTTGCCCTGTATACCCATTTTATTGAGAGTTTTAATTATGAATGGATGCTGAATTTTGTCAAATGCTTTTTCAGCTTCTACGGAGATGATCATGTGGTTTTTGTTCTTCTTTTTATTGATGTGGTGGATGATGTTGATGGATTTTTGAATGTTGTACCATCCTTGCATCCCTGGGATGAATTCCACTTGATCATGGTGTATGATCCTCTTGAGGTATTTTTGAATTCGGTTTGCTAATATTGTGTTGAGTATTTCTGCATCCACGTTTATCAGGGATATTGATCTATAGTTTTCTTTTTTGGTGAGGTCTTTGCCAGGTTTTGGTGTTAGAGTGATGCTGGCTTCATAGAATGAGTTTGGAAGTATTCCCTCCTCTTCTATTTTTTGAAAAACTTTAAGGAGAATGGGTGTTATTTCTTCTGTATGTGTCTGGTAGAATTCAGCGGTGAATCCATCTGGTCCGGGGGTTTTGTTCTTGGGTAGTTTTTTGATTACCTCTTCTATTTCATTGCTGGTAATTGGTCTGTTTAGTTTTTCTGTTTCTTGTTTGGTCAGTCTTGGAAGGTTGTATTTTTCAAAGACGTTGTCCATTTCTTCTAGGCTTTCCAGCTTGTTAGCATATAGAATCTCATAATAGTCTCTTATAATTCTTTGTATTTCTGTGGGATCCGTCGTGATTTTTCCTTTCTCATTTCTGATTCTGTTTATGTGTGTAGATTCTCTTTTTCTCTTAATGTATCTGGCTAGGGGTTTATCTATTTTGTTTACTTTTTCAAAGAAGCAGCTCTTGGTTTCATTGATTTTTTCTATGGTTTTGTTCTTCTCAATTTTATTTATTTCTTCTCTGATCTTTATTATGTCCCTCCTTCTGGTGACTTTGGGTCTCATTTGTTGTTCTTTTTCCAATTTCAGTAACTGTGTCTTTAGACTATTCATTTGGTAATGTTCTTCTTTCTTTAGATAAGCCTGGATTGCAATATACTTTCCTCTTAGAACTGCCTTTGCTGCATCCCACAGAAGCTGTGGCTTTGTGTTGTTGTTGTCATTTGTCTCCATATACTCTTTGATTTCTGTTTTGATTTGGTCATTGACCCATTGATTAATTAGGAGAATGTTGTTAAGTCTCCATGTATTTGTGAGCTTTTGTTTTCTTTCTAAAGTTTAATTCTAGTTTAATACCTTAATGATCCAAGAAGTTGGTTGGTAGAATTTCAATATTTTCGATTTTACTGAGGTTTTTTTTGTGACCTAGTATGTGGTCTATTCTGGAAAATGCTCCATGTGCACTTGAGAAGAATGTGTATCCCGTTGCTTTTGGGTGTGGAGTTCTGTAGATGTCTGTTAGGTCCATCTGTTCTAGTGTGTTGTTCAGTGCCTGTGTGTCTTTACTTATTTTCTGTCTGGTTGATCTGTCCCTTGGAGTGAGTGGTGTGTTGAAGTCACCTAAGATGAATGCATTGCTGTCTATTTCCTCCTTTAATTCTGGTAGTATTTGTTTCACAAATGCCGGCGCCCCTGTGTTGGGTGCATATATATTTAAAAGTAGTTATATCTTCTTGTTGGATTGACCCCTTTATCATTATGTAATGTCCTTCTTTATCTCTTGCTACTTTCTTCGTTTTGAAGTCTATTTTGTCTGATACAAGTACTGCAACACCTGCTTTTTTCTCCTTGTTATTTGTATGAAATATCTTTTTCCATCCCTTCACTTTTTATCTGGGGATATCTTTGCGTTTGAGGTTAGTTTCTTGTAGACAGCATATAGATGGGTCTTGCTTTTTTATCCATTCTGTTACTCTGTGTCTTTTGATTGGTGCATTCAGTCCATTACGTTTAGGGTGATTATTGAAAGATATGTACTTATTGCCATTGCTGGCTTTAGATTCGCGGTTACCAAAGGTTCAAGAGTTGCTTCTTTACTATCTAACAATGTAACTTAACTTTCTTGTTAAGTTATTGTAAACAGTCTGGTGTTTCTTTATTTCTCTCCCTTCTTAATCTTCCTCCTCCATTCTTTATATACTAGGTGTTTTATTCTTTGCCTTTAGTTAGTTTTGGATGGTCTGCTTTCCTTGCTATGATTTTATTTTCTCTGGTGACAGCTTTTTAGCCTTAGGAGTGCTTTCCTCTAGAGCAGTTCCTTTAAGATGTCCTGTAGAGGTGGTTTGTGGGAGGCAAATTCTCTCAGCTTTTGCTTCTCTGGAAATTGTTTAATCCCGCCATCATATTTAAATGATAATCGTGCTGGATACAGTATTCTTGGTTCGAGGCCCTTCTGTTTCATTGCGTTAAATATATCATGCCATTCTCTTCTAGCCTGTAAGGTTTCTGTTGATAAGTCTAATGTTAGTCTGATGGGTTTTCCTTTGAAGGTGATCTTTTTTCTTTCTCTAGCTGCCTTTAATACTCTGTCTTTATCTTTGATCTTTGCCATTTTAATTATTATGTGTCTTGGTGTTGTCTTCCTGGGGTCCCTTGTGTTAGGAGATCTGTGGGCTTCCATGGACTGCGAGACTATTTCCTTCCCCAGCATGAGGAAGTTTTCAGCAATTATTTCTTCAAAGACACTTTCTATCCCTTTTTCTCTCTCTCCTTCCTCTGGTACTCCTATAATGCGAATATTGTTCCTTTTGGATTGATCACACAGTTCTCTTAATATTCTTTCATTCCTAGAGATCCTTTTATCTCTCTCTGCCTCAGCTGCTCTGTATTCCTGTTCTCTGATTTCTATTGCATTAACAATGTCTTGCATCTCGTCCAGTCTGCTGCTGAGCCCATCGATGGCTTGTCTCATTTCTGCATTATCTTTCCTGACTTCCCTCACTTCGTCCCTTAACTCTTGCATATTTCTCTGTAGATCCATCAGCATTGTTATGATTTTTATTCTGAATTCTTTTTCAGGAAGATGCTGCATTTCCATCTCCAGATTCCTTCTCAGAGGGGCTCTGAATCTTGGTGATCTTTGTCTGTATCATATTCTTCTGTCTTGTCATGTTGGCAGGAGTGGTCACTGGTAGGTGCCATGTATGTCAGCTGGGCTCTGGAGTGGATTCTCTATGCGTGCTGTAGGTGTCGCTGTTGCTCCACTAAATTGCAGCCACAGCCGCACCGCTTTTTTTGTAGGTAGGTATGAATGGGACGCTATTGTTTTCTGTATAAAGTTCCAGCGTGGTTGCTCCCTTCTTCCTGTCATAAGCGAAGGGGACCGAAGTTCCCCAGGACTTCCAGCCTGCAGGGCTGAGCCCGCCGAGGCTATGGTGTTCCCTTGCTGGGCCCCCACCTCTCTGAGACCACTACAAATGGCGCGCTTTTCTCTTGTCCCTGGGCACTGGCTGCACTAGCGAAGGGGACTGAAGTTCCCCAGGACTTCCAGCCTGCAGGGCTGAGCCCGCCGGGGCGATGCTGTTCCCTCGCTAGGCCCCCCGCCTCTCCGAGACCGCTACAAATGGCGTGCGCTTTTCTCTGTCCCTGGGCGCTGGCTGCACGGTCCCGGCGCCTTCCTGGCTCAAAACCTGCACCTTCTGCCTCTCCAATGTCTGATGCACCGCGCAATGTGTGTCAGCGCTCCCGGTGCTCTGGCGCAGACCACCAGGGCTGGTTATTTCGCAGACCTGCTCTTCCACTCCCTCCCGGCTCTGAATCCTCTCCTCCCAGCGGCGCACTGGGCTGGGTGAGTGTTCAGGTGCCACCGGGTCGCGGCTCTGTATCTTACCCGCCTCGCGGGGTGCTGAGTCCTCCCAGGTGCGGCTGCACGCTGTGCGCTTTCCTGTGTGCTCCGATTTCTCTTTTAGGAATAGTTGTATTTGCTGTGTTTTCATAGATTTATATAGTTTTGGGAGGCATTTCTGCCGCCCTGCTCACACCGCCATCTTCCCGGAAGCCCCCCTCAGGGGTTTTGTTTTAATAAGTTTAGAACATACTATATAATTCATAAATTCAGTTTTCAAACTTTCTTACAAAAAAAGATATATTGAACTCTGTTAAGGTACCAGCATGTTTTCCTCTCAAAACCAGCTAATAGTTTTTCTGTTTCTGTCCCTCTCCCCGCCTGCTCTGTTTCTGCCTTGGCCAGCATGTGTGAACATTCTTTGGAACTACTATTCCATTCTTGAGAAGCTGAGAAACACTGGGCCTGAGAGTCTTTCAGTTAATATTGTGTAGACTCAGACTTTTATTTCATTCGTTCACTCATCCATTAATGAACAAATATTTACTACTCTGCAGAGGAGCTTCTCTAGTGCAAGACACTCTTCTGTGTGTTGGGGTGAAAGCAGTGTAAGTAAAAACCTCAGAGTGTCCAGCATGAGCTCGACCCGGCAGAGCCAGTCCTCAGCCGTGCGGAAGGGGGGCTGTAATTACTCCTCCCACTGCTGGTGCTTGTGCGGACCTGGGCCCACAGCAGGGATGACTGGCTGTCACCTGCAGCTAACACCCTTGTCTCACTTGTCCAGGACAGCTTCCTTCCCTCTGCCCACGTAGTCTCATGCAGCAGCTTGCGGCTGCCTGGTCCATTTCCCCTCCTGAGCTTCTCTAGCTCTTCCTGATGGCTCACATTCAACTGGATGAAACATTCATGGGAAAAGAGCTTCACAAAACTGAGTTTTTTCCTGAATCACACCCCTGTCTTGGGATGGTTGTATATGTCCAATAATACATTTTGAATATTTCTTTATTGTAAAATGTTTTCCCACTTGTTTTCACTTGGTTATTTTTATGATTATTCAAAGTTCAACTCCAGTATCTTCTCCTCCAGTAAGCCTATTTTGAATTCCTACTCTGAGCTTCTGCTGTGTTTGCATAGCACAGCATCTGATGGATTATGATTATGTTCACTTATCAAATTAAATTAAAATTCTCTGCATATGTCTTTATATCTCTTTCATCAGCTCTTAAGTCTCTCAAAGGCAAAGGGCCTCATTTAGCCATCCTTGTAAAAACATCTTCAAGATTACTTCCTAACTCATAGTAGGCATTCACTAAGCCTTTGATGATCTAAGCTGAACAGTATTTACGTAAGCCAAAACATTAAGTTCCTTTTGCATGCCTATAGATGAATACTGAAGGATTCAAGTGGCATAATTCCAAGTTTCTTAAATCTCTGAGTAGTTATTGAAGGCTAATAGGGGTCATGACTGTAGGTGCCAGTCAAGTAAGGGAAAGAAGGGACACATAGGTGGTTCAAGACAGTAAAGAGTGATATGGAATAATATATACATATTGTATTTATATAACACATATAATATATATTAAGATATGTATATCATATATTCATGTATAATATATATACTATATAAATATAATGTGAAGTTAACCAATTCTTTAATGCTTTCTAAAATGCTGTGAGGCAAACCAAACTGGCAAAACTGTTGGTGAGCTTGTGGGTTTTTGTTAAGTACCCTTTTTTAAGAAAACATAATTTTTCTTTGTATCACATATAAAAATTCATTGTAGAAAATCTGGATAGTTCAAAGAAAGATACAGATAACATAAGATGATCTTACCACCTAGATCTATACATGTCCATAGAGTATATATACATTGCGTAATATATACTTAATTCCAATTTTAGATAATTCTGTATTTTTCTTTAAACTTTCCCTTTACAAAATGAGAAATAACTTTTCTCTGTCTTTAAATATTTATATATTTATTCAGTGAATACTTACTGATCATCTGAAACGCACCAGGAACATAATAACACATCCCATTATTTAATTAATCCCTTATTGTTGGGCATATAAATTATTCCAGTGTTTTGCTCCATAAAAGCTGATGTAGTGAAGATTCTTTTGCATAAAATGTTGTGAAAGGTTTATTTTCATAAGCTTCATCACTCTTTGTTTGGAGAGATACAGTTTTTAAAAAGGGAAAATAAAATCTTGAGTGCAATCTTAAATTATGAAATTTTGCCATCTACTTCAATAAAACATTTCTGACAGTTGCTTTAGGGAAATTCTGCAGGATTGTTTCATATAAAATTCACATCGAACCACAATTCCTCTTGCTTTTTTACTGAAATGAATGATGACCCAGAAAAGGCTCCTCCAGTTGGAGACCCCAGGCTGTTTCTGATATAAATGCAGTCCAGAGCATGAGGCTAAGAAATTGCCCACCTCTGTACCACCTACTATCCAGGGCCTTTGAACCATAGGATGCCTAACGCCTCACATCCCTGCTGCAGATGAGAGGATTTTGTGGCAAAGAAGGGAAAACAGAAGAAAGAAAGTAGAAATTATTAAGTAACTACTATTTGGCTGGCATTATGCTAGATCCTTTTAAAAACAGTGTGCATGACATATCACAGGTATTCAATAAGTATTTCCAAAATAAATTAACCGTCATCTTACTAGCACTCTGCTCTTAGAAAACTAATGAACATTTCACCCTCTCAGTTTCCTTTCTGTAATTATTATCTGTAATTCCTACAAAAGCCCTGTGGAGTTTAGACAAATCTTATTTTACATATGAGAAAACTAAGTCTGAGATTTACGAAGAGACTTGCCAGACCCATCCAGTAAATAGTGGCTGCATTTGTACTTGAACCACAAGATTAAATCTAAACAGCTCGCATCTCTTAGCATTGTCTCATGTCTCAAGTTCATTCAGCTGCCGGTGGAGCCATCTGACCTTCCCTTGGGCAAGATGTCTCAGGACACTACAGGGCTTGCATGGAGTCTCAGTAACAGCAGAGGACACTGGTAGATGATGGGCTAGTCACCGTGCAGCTCTGATTCACTAGTACCTTCAGAGCCTCTAGTCCAGTTACAACTCCATCTACTGGTTGAATTCCCAGTAAAAACTGGAATTTTTATGTGTAGCCTCACCATGTGGCTGCAGTCTCTGTTCCAAACCTATGCTGCAGATCCTGTAGTTACCCTTCAGTTTTTAGCCCAGTCTAATCCCAGAATTCCCTACTGGATTTAACCAAATCAAGATCATGCCAAAATTGGTAAACAAAACAACATCCACTCCTTTTTTGAGAATGAATATAGCTCAGGTTTTCTGCTTGGTCTTTAAATTGCATTACTTCAGTTCATTACCTTAATAAACCTATAGGGTAGATGCTTATAAAAGTTGCAGCTTAAATGTGACTTTCTTAAGGTCATAGAGTTGAGACATAGGCAAATCAGCAGTGTGAGTGAGATCTGTCTGATTCTGTTTTAAACACCGGGCCAGAGTTGTACAAACTTCAGGTACCCACCCACTGGCATCAGGGTCAGTGCACGTGCTCAATTCTAGGGGACACTAGCCACTTCTATGTATCATATGGGGAACCTGAGTGGTTGTAAATTCACTTACTGAGTCTCCGCTTGCATGAGAAAATGCAAAATAGAGAACATCCAAACACATCACAAACAGTACAGTAGTATTCTGCAAAAACTTGTGTGTGTGCATGTGTGTATGTAGTGACATCTTAGAATAGCTGGGAGTGCAGACTCTAGAGCCAGATTACTTGAATTTTAATCCTGGATCTGCCATCTGCCAACTGCAAGACCTTATATAATGTACTTTACCTCTCCACACCTCAGGTGCCTTATCCATAAATTAGAGTTAATGATAATGATCACTTCCTAAAGTTATTGAAAAAATTCAAGGAATTAATGTATCTAAAACACTTATCATAGTGCCTGGAACATAGTAAGTACTCATTTGCAATGTTTTCTACAATTACTACTACTGATATTTTTACATGTGTGTGCTGGATCATGATTTAAGATATTTTTCTTACTCTTGATCACGGTCAAAAAATTTGAAGGCCATTGCCCTCCACTCTTCTGCCTTTCTTATAAGTAAGTCCTAATGAATTTGCAAATATCTGATGACCCTCTGACAATACATTACCAAATTTGACTCTCCTCTTGCGGGCACAGAGAGATTAAGTAATTATACTCTGAAAACCCAGCTATGGGAGAGAAGGAGGCAGAAGCAGTATGCAGGTAATTACCAATAACTGGTGTGAGAACCCTTCCTAACGGTCCAATGGGAACTCTCGGAATAAAAGAGGACCCACAGAGCATACAACTAAGAGTGGCAATAGAAATGAGATGGGCTAGCACAGCCTTTAAGGCTGCCTTCCCCTTCCTTATCAGAACAGAATCCCTCATTTTAATAATAGAGCTGTGTAATTGCTTTCTGGCAATTAGTGACATAAAAGGAAACTAGAAAAAAAGCCCTTTTCCGTGCCCCAAATGTCAGAGGGATCTCCCCAAACGTAGGGAAAGCAATGTGATGTGGAACAATGGATAAATACTAGCTTTTAAATACAAAGACTTGGGCTGGATGACTGAGTAGGTCATGCAGGCCACGCATTTCTTGGATATCTTATTTTTCTCTCTGTAAGAATGGGTTATACTATTCTCTATGCTAGAATCCTTAAAGAGAGGTTGTAATAACTGAATGAGATAGTACATTTCAGGATATTTAATATCTATCACTTTGAGGCTTTTTCTGTAACTGTATGGATTGAAATATCACATTGAAATCTTGATTGCAGTATGATGTTTTCCGACATGGCCTCCTCTATCTTTGTATTCGCCTCTCAGTACTTTGTCCCTATATATTGCAACTATATACATATATATGAAAGGGATCATGACATTGTATAAAACACATACATCAGCAAATACATAAAATGTATATTTTAGTTTTATGACATGTCATATTCTCTTTCATGTCTCATTTTGCACACCCACTTTTCTATTTGCTATTTTGTATTCTATAGAATATTTTCCTACTTCACCTTCTCACCATGCCACTCTTATCAGTTATGACCTTATCTTGGAAGCATTTTTATCCCACAAGTCCATTTATGTATCCCATTGCAGAGTCCTTTGGTTTCCCTTGCTTTATAGCATTGTATTTATTTTGGGTTGTAATCGACTCTTCCCTTATCTGTACAAGACTGGTGATGTCTAATTCGTCACTGATAAATTCCCAGTACTTTTCAATTTCTGTAACATAATAGTTCCTCAGTAAATGCATGTTGATTTAAAAAATTACTATTTATATTCACCTCTTCAAGTCAATCTGATCTTATCTTGACAGATGGGGGCTGTAAACCGGGAACACATTCCAGGGTGATCAGGTGGGAAGGTGGTGAATTAGAACAAGGAGCCAAACGGAAGGTAACCAGCCATCGTTCGCTTGTAGCAGCAGTGCAGGCACGAGGCAAAAGGAAAAGGGCCATGACTTCTCAGTGCCCCGCTTGCCCCCAGCAGAGCACTGCACCCAGGGCAGTCTGGTGACATGCAGCACGACCGCGTGGCAGGGAGGTATAGGAGGGCTGCGTCTTACTGCTGAGGAGCACCTACCAGGCCCCCTGCCTTCTTCTGGACTGGGGGCTGGGACAGAGGGAAGGGCGAGGAGGGGAGAAGTACTGGGTCTGAGCGGAGAAAGTGCCCCAGCCAAAGCCCCTGGAGGAGGCTTTGAATGGAGGTGCTGGACTAGGAACGCAGCAGCGCATGTGAGCACAGCTGGCCTGGGGACCTGAGTCCGTGAGTCCGTGACCAGAAGGCTGCAATGCTCAGGGCCATGCCCCGAGCCTGGGGCGGGGAGGGCATCTCCCAAAACAGCATGGTGCTCCGTGGGCCACCGTGCTGACTGGGCCAGTTTGTCAAGGTGTGGAGAGGGTCGGCTAGGACAGTGGGCCAACCGACAGTCAACCAAGCCGTTATTCCCTTAGCATGAAGTGCAGGCAAGAGACAAAGAAAGAGGCTCTGGCTCCCCTGTGTTGCATTTCTTCCCACAGAGAGGCACTGAGCCAGGGTCAGATGGCACGCTGTGTATGCGGGGGGGGGGTTGTCTCACTGCCGAGGAGCACCAAATAAAAGCCTCTGCCTTTTTAGGAACCCAGGCAGGCAGGAGAATGAGAGTCACGGGCCAGGGCTAGCAAAGTACTGAGTCAGAGGGGAGAAAAGTGCCTCCGTCAGGCCCCTGAAGAGGAGGTCTAAGTGGAGGTGCCTGGGAAGTGCCTCAGACGAGGCCCCCAGTAAACAGCCCCCTGAATGGAGGTATCTGAGGTTAGAATGCACATATTCTATTCATAGGAGCACTCCTGGCCTGTGGGGCTGGGGAGCAGCTTGCTCCAGAGGCTGCGATGCCCTGGCCCTGCCCTGAGTCTGGCATGGGGAGTGCAGCCTTCCCCAGGAGGCCAGCCAGGGGAAGCCCTGTAACTCTCTGTGGTCAGGCCTGAAGGATCACCTAGGATGAAGCCTGGAGCTGGACTCCTCACAAATACTCTGAGTAGGTCCAGATGAATGATAAGACCATTGAGGAAAGGGAGAGGAAGAAGGAACTGGTGCAAACAGACTAGAAGCCCCAATCAAATGAGGCTCTCTAACTCATTTCCCCTGTTCAACACCAATTTCAATGTGTAATTCCCGTAAATAAAATTTTTTCCTTTATTTCCTTACGTTGGGCGTTTATTTCTGTAAGGAGACATGGATAGTCTCATATCCAAGAATGAAACCAGGAAGCCCCAAGGAGGCCAGGACCAGATCCAATGGCTTGTGGGATAAACATATGTAGTGGGAAGTACAGATGAGGTTGTTGAAGTTTACATGCCTCTCAGGTCATTCCTAAGGAGTATGCTTCCCGAATTCTCACTTTAAGCTTGTATCAGAAAAATCCAAGTATGCATTTGAAGGATGTTATGTCCAGTAGCATTGAGAGGCTGGCATCTCTTTTCCTTCTCTGGAGCCTATACCAGACATTTTAGGCAAAGAACACATGCCAGTGATTACAGATTCAACAAAAAAGGGAGGGTGGCCAGGGACAAGAGGAAGAATGAAAGAGATATCTCACACTTACTGAGCTATGAGCCCTGGCACCTCGGTTTTTAATTTTAAAAGCACTGTGTAATGTGCTGTATAGACATAAGTTGCTTTTCCTTTCCTGGATTTCTCTAACTCATTTGCCACTGGTCTAAGCACCGCAGGAGGATAGTAGTAACTTAGTTTCTGCTGCCTCAGGTTTTCTTCCTATAAATCGTTGGAGAAAAATAGAGAAAACAAGTGTTTTATTTTCTTTATGAAGCTATCATAGGATTTGTAGCCATATAACCAAAGAACTAAGTGACAAGAAGTCAGGGCATACGAGACATCGGCAGCCAGATGAAGGTCCTCCCGGGGGATGTGAAAATGAGTGCAACTGAGAGGATGAGAGTTGACAGAAAGGATATCAGCTCCCGCCTTGGTACTGCTCTGATCATCTTTCTCATCAATTATTTACAGAAGGAAGATCTACATTAAAATTAATGGTGAAATTGTGAATTGCTTCTTTACATTAATAATGAAACAACTGCACCAAATGCAAACAGACACCGATAATAGAATATGAAATAATGCTTAACACGCAAAGGAAAGAGCCTGTTTAAGTGAAACACCAAGAGGCTAATTATGGTACTATTGTGAAGGCTATGGTCCATGACCCAGATTGGCAGCCCCTTTACATGTCAAAAACATGTTGGTATCTGTTTCATCTGCAGGTATCATATTTAGAGCTATGTTCAGAGCTGCCCCAAACAACTATTAAGTAATTGGCAGTTTGATGGTAATATGAACCATAGTGAATGGTCCGATAGAATTTGGGGATGATACGTGGACAAGACATCTCAGCCTGGACACATGGCATGGCCGATATGAGCTCTCAGATGGAGCACTTGTCCTTTCCACCTCTTATCATCATCCAGTATGGGCTTTGCATACCATTCTCTCTGTTTCCCATATGAACTCGTCCTTGGTCATCTCTACTCATAAGGACCTTCTCTTTAAAAGGTTTTACAGCAGATTATTTAGCCTGTTACATTCCAGCATTTTGTTACATGGTATCTTGGAATCCTAGTTGCTACTGGTGCTAGATTTTCCTATTTCATCCTAGAATGTATTTGATATGGTCTCTACCTTCAAGACTTTTCTCCAGGTTGAGACAGTTTTCTTCTCCAGGTTTCTGATCATCTTTCTTGGCTGTGCATTAAAGAATTTCTATGGCCCCCCAAAAGGGATTGAAGTTATCAGAGTCCATTATCATTGATCCTCTATTTGACAGGAATTTAAGAACTTGGAAGATTAAAAAAACAAGGCAGAATGACATGCCAGGAAATGAGTGACATTTCACACAAGAAGACCAGAGTTTGAGTTTGGCTTTAATCACTTGCTACTTAGGCAGTTTGAACCAGTCATTAATTACACTCAACCTTGGTTTTCTCTTATGTAAAATGGGGAGAATAGTACTTTTTCCCAACCTCATAAAATTGTCTGAATTCTGAATTTTGAGGGTTTTTGTATGATATAAAAAGCCACTCACTGCTACCTAAGAGGCTGTTTGGCATAGTGGGTGAGGACATAGGCTCTACGACACACCACTTGGGTTTGAACCCTGGCTTTGCAACTTCCTAGTGTAGGTAACTACACAGTGGCTTAGTTTCCTCATCTGCAAAATAGAGATGATAATGGCATCTCATGAGTCTATCATGGGAATTAAATGAGTTTCCCTATATGTAGTACTCAGGACAGTGCCAGTAAGCAAGCACCAAATAAATGTTGATTATTTATTGCTTTAGAAAATAAATAGGAACACACTTGAATGCCCAATGCTGACTCAGAGTAAGTTCTCAATAGATGTTATTAACATTCTGCTGTTACTATTCTAACAACATTCAGAGCAAGCACACAGGATGATTTCTGATTTGTGTTTATAGTGAATAAAAATCCAAAATATGTTTTTGTTTATTTTGACTAGTGCTTGATTTATTTAATTATTTGAAAACATTCTATGGTGGAACTTGTTATAATATTCCCTCTGTACTATGTTACAAATCATGCACATTTCATGATGCTGTGGTCAGAAGACTGAAATGTCCTTACAAGCCATTCATGGTTTAACATATACATCTGTGGAGATCTGAGGAGAAAAATTTAATGTTTTATTCAAATCCAGAGTACACAAAATTACATCTCTACTGGCAATCAGCAACAAAATGTTTAGTAACAGGATCCCATAAAGGTGAGAAAAAAAGTGGTGGGGATGGAATACAGAAATACTTTCCCAAAGAAGAATGATTCTTCTACAAGCTATGGCCCTTATGGAAGACTTTGATGGTCACTGGGCTAAGCCATGGTCTGGTAGACCAGGTTTCTTATGTTTTCTGTGGCTGAAGCTCCCTTGTGTTCATGTTTCTTTACTGCAGGTGGGAGTTGCTGATTGCCAACCAAGGTCAGTAGCAATGTGAAAAATGATCCACACTGGATGTTATACAGAAAAGGGTCAAAGGTGCAATAAACCCTTCTTTTAGAGCTTCCACAATACCATGTCCTTCCTTGTCTATCTGTTCAAAATGGTTAGAATGAAGTACAGAACTCTTCCAGTAAACAGGCAGATTCTTTTTCTGATCCAGGAATTTTACAACTATTCCCTGAATTATGCCCATAAGCACAGCAACTATCTGTCAGAAGCATATAAATCAGGTCCAAAAATTCATCCTTGTTCTCATAGCAAAGGCTATGTTGCTTTGAAGCACTTTGCTTCAATGGAGGTTTTGCAAGACTCATGGCCAGTGACGGCTGTGGCTGGCCCATCTTTTTGTTGCCCACCTGTGAGCTGCTGTCGGGGAGACTGGAACAAGGGAGGTTATAGATAAGGACCTGGGAGTGTGGTGGAGGCTGTTCCTCTCACATGTCTAGACTCTTCAAAGGAATTTAAAGCAGAGTTTCCCAAAATCTGTGTCCCAGAATGATATTAGATGTTGTATGACAAACAATGGGTTCCACAGTCCAGTGGTCCCATAAATCTGGAAAATTCTGGGTCATGTGAGGTTATATATAGGTTTTGTAATGGCAGAATTCCTCAGAACCTATAATGTACTGACATATTCTTAAGTGTTCTAAGGAAACCAGCTAGTCTCTTGCCCAATATACCCATCAGGTGGAGTGTTGTGCTGAGAAACCTCAAAACAATTCCTTAGAGGAAGGAAGGAATAGAGAACTCATCTTCCCAGAGTCCTCTCATCTCCTGTTTCCTGTCTCCCACCGATCAAAATTTTCTTTTCAGGCAGTTATTTGCCCTGCATTTAAGGGTTTCATCATCCAGCTAGATGGTAAGCTGCAGCCAAGTTCCGCACACTGTAGAATGGCATAGCAGGAGGAATTGGAGAGTCTGAACTGCAGCTGGCTGGCCTTGGGTGACTGAATAGCATGGCCAGCGTACAGACCCCATTACTGAGGCACAGAAGCAGCCCAGAAACAGCCAAGGCCTTGGAGGGAGGAGCAGGAGGCCAGGTGAGAGAATTTGAGGAAGTTGTGTCTTATTTGACTCTCTCTTCATTTATGACACATGATGGAAGCCTGGTGTAAAGCAGAACCAGTGACAATAAGACTGCAAGGGGGTCCCAGGAAGGGAGGAAGGATGCTGGACGCATGATTTTGCTCTCAAGGAGTGTTAGGTTGGATGGTATAAGAAACCACCAGGGAAGAAAATAAATGCTGGCAAAGAATATTCAAATGAAGTTTTGGATTGTGTGTTCTAACAGTGCAGAGTGAAGGGGGATTCTGAGGGAATTCAGAAAAAAGAGGAGATGTAGGACAGCTTTGTACAAAAGACCTTGAATGGAATGTGGAAAGCAGACTGGCTAGGAGGTAAGGGAGTAAAAAAGACATTTGATGGAATCCAAAACTAAGATTGAGTTTTGTTTAGGATGATTTCATTAAGACAACCACCCAGCTTAAGTTTGCTTTTTCTGACCCAGAAATGAGTATTTCTCCTTAGTACATATCCTCATCCACCCTCTATATCCTAGGCACACCACTGTAATTTTTAAAAACATGAATAAGTAAACATATTCAAAACAGAACTTCTGACAGTTCCTCTCTTTCTTATGCCGGTTTTTCCTGCAGCCTTCCCCACTAACGTTAATGACAACCCCATATCTAAAGTTGCTTAGACCAAAACATTCAAATTCATCCTTAACTGCTCTCTTACTCTCCAACCCATCTGGAAGCCCCTTGACTTTACCTGTAAAAACTATCCAGAATCTGATCATACCTCCCAGTCTCAATGTAAGGACGCTCTTAAGCTACCACCAGTCACTGAGGCAGTCTCCTTGCTGGTCGCCCTGCTTTTACTCTGGTTCATTTACAGACTGTTAGCCACCCAATGGCCAGAAAGAGCCTGTTAAAATCTAAGTCAGTCACTTTTCTGCCAAATACTTTCCAATGGTTCCCTACTTCCCTTCTAGTAAGAGCTGAACTCCCAACAATGGTCTTCAGCTGTACATGATCTGGCTCCTGTTTACCTCTTGTCTTCTATAATATTCTCCCCTCCACCCCTGTTCATTGTGCTCCAGCCACACTGGATTCCTACTATGAATAAGATATTATGATACTTAAGGCACTTATCTACTCAAGTTCCTTACATAGGCCAGTCCTGCTGTGTGGAAAACTTTCCCCAGATATCTATATGACATGTCCCCTCACCTCCTTTAAGTTTTCACTTCTGTCAACCCATCAAGGAGTCTTTCCTTGACTACTTAAAACTGCAACTTTTCCACCCTAGTATTCCTATTCTGCTTTCCTGCTTTATCTCTCTTTCTAGCATTTGTCACTTTCAGCATATGCTAGGATATTTTTTCTGCCTTCTTGCCAGAATA
>JAVSCE010001343.1:0-217479 GCA_032199065.1 Smutsia gigantea | reverse complement strand
TGTCTTGTTCCCGATCTTAGATGAAAAGCTTTCAGCGTCTCGCCGTTAAGTATGTTAGCTGTGGGTTTGTCATATATAGCCTTTATGATGTTGAGGTACTTGCCGTCTATACCCATTTTGTTGAGAGTTTTAATCAGGAATGGATGCTGAATTTTGTCAAATGCTTTTTCAGCATCTATGGAGATGATCATGTGGTTTTTGTTCTTCTTGTTGATGTGGTGGATGATGTTGATGGATTTTCGAATGTTGTACCATCCTTGCATCCCTGGGATGAATCCCACTTGATCATGGTGTATGATCCTCTTGATGTATTTTAGAATTCGGTTTGCTAATATTTTGTTGAGTATTTTTGCATCTACGTTCATCAGGGATATTGGTCTGTAATTTTTTTTTTTGGTGAGGTCTTTGCCTGGTTTTGGTATTAGAGTGGTGCTGGCTTCATAGAATGAGTTTGGAAGTATTCCCTCCTCTTCTATTTTTCGGAAAACTTTAAGGAGAATCGGTGTTATTTCCTGATGAAGGTATTTTGTAAACTAGGAAAGGCCATTTAAGAAAGAGGCCCCCGTCCTCACAATGTCTGGCCCTTTCAGGCTATACAGAGAATTCAGCTCCCCAGTGAGGAGTCCGGCTGGTAAAAACACCTCTGTTCTAGAGGCATTTCCAACAAATATGGTCCCTCAGACCCAAAGCTACAATCATCCCTAAACTCAATATGCTCCCCCTACCCCATGGCCGCCCCCCCGCCTGACATGCAGGCCCCTCTCAGCCCACCAGAGGGCACCACATGATATCAGATGACCAACGCATGTGCTTCATTCTCTACATACCATCTACACAAGTGGCTTTCCTGCTGTTTCCCAGGGCAGAGGGACCAAGGAGAGCTGCCTTCAGCCCATGGATGTGTTCCTCTAACCACTGCTAATTTCTTCTGTACATTCCCCATGAACCAGGTTCTAAGTTCTTCATGTACACTGTCTTGTCAAACCTTCACACCAAATCTGTGAGGTAGATACTATCATCTCCATTTTGCAGAGGAGGAAACTGAGGGTCAGAGAGTTTAGATAACTTGCCTAAGATTACAGAGCTAGTAAGTGGCAGAACGGGGCTTAAAACCAGGTGTGTCTGACTTCAGGGCCTCTGCTCTTCCCTGCAGTCCACCCTCCCCGCCAGCGCTGAGATCACAGCTCCACGCCCCTCCTGTGCTTCTCCTGTAGGCCCTGCCTGCCTGGAAATTATGGGTTTCCCCCCTGAGTTTGCTGGAAACTCCCTGTTCACACCACCCCAACCTGGGTCTGCTCCCCTACTTCTCTGGACTCACCTCTGGTCTTGCTTCCCTCAACCTTCCTCAGGCAAGCAAGACTGAAATGCTCACACAAGGGACCATCTTCAAACTCTCCGGAGCCCTTCTCGTGGAGGAGCTAGCAGTCTGGCCTGGGAATCTTGAGGCTGGGTCCAAGCACCAGCAATGATGCTACCTCACGTGTGACCTCAAGCAAGGTGCTGTCCCCCCTCCCTAGGCTAGTCTATATTCTTCAATTGGACTAGGGGACCCAAGGAGTCTTCCCACTCTAAGATCCATGGATGGAGTGCAGTATATCCTGTGGTGCATGTAGACATGGGTAGTGGAGCGAGTAATCGTGCTCCACTAAGTCTCGGCAGCCTCCTTGCCACCCTATCCCCACTGATTACATGCCTTTCTTCCTCTCCCCCTCACTCCATCCTACCATACACACACAAAGACATGCACACACAGGCACACAGACTTATACACACCCATGCATGCATGCATATGTGCAGATATCCACACAGGCTATGGACACACAGACATGCTTACAGACACATGTTCAAACATGCACACAGGCACAAACTGTTCACACATACACACAGATATAAGCATGCACACATGCTTCAGAGACACACACGGACATGCGCTTGCACAGACACAGGCACCCCAGCCATACTTTCAACCAGGCAATGCATTCAGCAGTCAACAGCAGGCCCAAAGCTCTCCGGTCTCCCCTGGCCCACCCTTGGAGTGGGGAGGTCAGGAGGTGGTTTGAAGGTGTTGAGGCAAGAACAATGACACCAGTGCTCTGAGGCCCTCTAGAGGCCTCTCTGGGCAACACTGAAAAGAACTTGAACCAAAAACCTGTCCTCAGCTGACCTAGGTTGAGGAGGAGCGCCTGGATGAGCAGTGCACCCTAAATACCGCATCTGGCTGAGTCTTCCTGGATGCGCCTTCAGGCTCTGTGCATCAGCTGGGGCTGGCAGACCCCTGTGCCTGGCAAGGCTTTGGAAGAAGGATAGGAAACCTCCCCAAGCTCCGTGGATTCACGGTCACCACACTCGGCCTCCCCTTGGCCTCTGTGTGCCGCACAGACCTGATGTAGCAGCACAGGCAGGGGTGAGGGCAGGCTTCTGTGACTCCATCTGCTCAGTCCTGAGGTGCTCCTGAGTAGGCCTGGGGTCCCCACTAACACTGGGCCCTTGCCTGTGCTCTGCCAAATGAGCACAGATTCCAAGGGTGTCAAAACGTGATGCCACCATGAGGGGCAGCCCCCCATCCATGCAGTCACTCATTTGACAAGGATCTAATGGTTTGCTCCTAGGTGCCATGCACTGTGCTCGAGGTGAGAATTGAGAAGACACAGTCCATGGCTTCAGGGGGAATCAGAAAAAGAAACTGTGATAGTGTAATCAATGCTATTGACAGAGACAATAATCTTGTGAAGAATAGAAATATAGGACTTCTACTGAGTTCTCTCAATGTCTCAGGCATGTAAATGCTTTCACTTATTGTCCCATTGAATCAACAGCCCTATGAGCTAGATACCATAGTTATTCCCATTTTACAGGTGGAAAACCTGAAGCCCAGAAGGGTTGAGTGGTTCATATATGGTGACAGAGTTAGTCTGTGGCACAGGCTCAGTTTGAACCACGACACCGCACTGTCCTGGGGACTCAGAGTACTGTGGGAATGCAGAGAGGCACCCACATCAGGCGGGAGAGCCCAGAGCAATGAGCTCGCTCACACACCCAGGCTCTCGCCCCGGAACCAGGGCCAGCACCCAGACATGGAGGGCCAGGGCCCGAGACTGGTGCTTTGGTAGCTCCTCCACGTCCCATGCCACCCTTTGGATTTACCCTGTCGACTGAAGGCTCGAACAAGGAAGAGTGCTAAATGTCTGCTCCCTAGGCAATCTTGGCATTTCCAAAGCTTCCATTTCAAATAAGTCAGCATCGTCCCTGCAGGTATCTTCTGCCCAGCCCCCTCACATACACTACAGATCCATGCACCTTTGGGTGCATCCGACTGACATATCCAAACCCTACTCAGTTGTCCCCCCACCCCTGAGCCTGTTCTGCTCTTCCTTCCATGTTGCCCATGTCGGTGAAATGGACCCATGCTCTAGTTGCCCAAACCAACCTTCCTCCCTGTAGCTGCTCAGCCACTCAGTCTTGTAGTTCTGCCTCTCAAATCCACCCCCTTTTATCCACTACTGCATCTTTCATCACCTGAGCCTCCGTCATCTCCTGCCTGGCCTATGCCACAGCCTCCTACTGGGTACTCTGCCTTGCTCATCTCCAATCCATTTCCCATACTGCAGCCACAAAGATTTGCTAAAGGTCTTTTTAAAAGACTGAACCCCGTCAACAGCTTTCCACTGCTCTTAGGAAGTCTTCCCCATTGCCTCCTACGTCTCCCCTCCTGCCATCTTCAGTCACTCTAACATCTTTCGGTTCCTCTAAAATTCTGTTTCCTCACCTCTATATCTCCATTCTTCATTTGCCTCGGTTCAGATCACTCTTCCCTCCCCTGACCTCTCTGGTTGGCCATCTCCTACTCATTCCTTACATATTGCTTTAGACCAGGGGCTAACTTATGTGTAAAGGACCAGATAGCAAATAGTTTAGGCTTTGTGGGCCATATAAATTCTTTATTGTATAGTCTTCTTTTTTTGAAAATTACCTCCCTTCAAAAACACAATACCATTCTTAGCTCACAAGCCAAACAAATACATGGACTAGATTGGGCCCACAGGCCATGCTTTGCCAACACCTGGTTTAGACATCACTTTCCTCACAAAGCTTTCCAAGGCTGTCTGCCCCCGAGCTGATATAGGTGCCCTTAAATATGTTTCTACAATACTCTGCACTTGCACTACCATGACAGAGAGTATAAGGTATTCACCAGAGTCCACGTTCTCTTCCTCTTCCAGGACTGGCCCAAAAACTCTCCCATGTGCACTGATTCATGCTTTCCTCCATCTGGCTGACTGGGAATGAAGATGACCCCCCAGGGTGACCTTGGGAGCACATAATGAAGATGGCAGAGTCAGTCTTAGTCTGGATCTCAGAGTGACTATGTGGATCAATCCACACTCCTATTCCTTCCCCTACACACACACGCACACACACACACACACACACACACACACACACACCATGACCTGGAATCATGCCTGCCTATCCTAATACACTCTCAGAGCACTGATCACAATGTATGTAATACTTTAAAATCTGTCTCTTCAGTACACTGTGGAAGAAAAGGACCTTATCTTCATCCTATCCACCTAATTCCTAATGCATACACTGTATCAGGCCTCTAGCATGAATTATAACACACTCTCAGTAAATAGCCGAATAAAGAAGTACCTGGGGTCTCATCTACTGGGGAGCCCTGGGCCCTGTGGCCAGGGTGGGGCGAGTACCGGAAGGCCAGGAGCACGGGACAAGTACTCACCTTCTTTGCTAACACCCAGGCAGCCCTTCAACTCAGGCAGGGAGATGACCTTGTCCTTGCTCAGGTCGCAGTAGTCAGTGAAGCGCCGGGCACACTTCTTGGGCTTGGCCTTTTTCTTCACGTAGCGCTTGAAGGGCTTCATCTCCCGCTTGTTAATGTCGTCGCTGCCGTTGCTGTCCAGCTGGCTGAAATACCAGCGCACCACGCGCTCCTCCAGGCTGTGGCTGGGGTCCGGCTCTGGGAACCTGGGCAGCAGGCAGACCAGAGAATACCGCTCAGGGTCCTGCAGGAACCATCAACCCCGCCGCAGTTCTCTCCCACGTGGTCACATGCCAGGGTAATCACGCTGGGCTACCAGTAGCCAGGTGAGAAGGGATCCCCCCAGCCAGAGACATCCGGGCCCCACTCAGCCTGCAGCAGAATCAAGCTCTCCTCTCTGACTTAAGCCTCAAGACTGGACAATTCATTTCTCGGGGGTCCCCACATGGGTGACCCTTATTACGTGAAACTGCCTCACCCTCTACCATGGCCAGGAATGTTCTTGTACAGGATGGGTGCTCAAGACATGTTGGTTGGATTTAAGTCACCTGAGAAAAGCACAGCTGGGATCCAGATGGTCCTTCTCCGGGCCTACGGTCACTGCCAGACAAGCTGCTCTTCACACATGAGCATCTACACTCAAGCGATGTGACTATGGGAAAGGGCACCCCACACCCAGGGCCGGGCCGAGTCCTAGGAAGGCTTCCAAAACAGGAGGCATAGTCACTGGCCTCAAACCGCTCACTGTCTTGGCAGAACAGTCAAAAACATGAAACCAGGCATTGACAATTCAGTGTGGAGCTTTATGTTCCTATGACCAGTCACTGTCAGGTACCAAGTGCGGTAGGAATTGAGAGAAGAAGGTAATTGAGATGGACACAAACAGAGGTTCTAAAACTGGCAAGTCCCAGACTTACTGGGGGTGCGTTTCTCTATGAAGAGGTTTTAAGTCAGGAGGTCTGGGGTGGACCCAGGAAACCACATATTAACTAGAACCCCCAGGGGATTCTGCTGAGAAGCACTAGACTAGAGTAACCAAGAGAGCTTCCTGGTGTCAAGATGCACAATAATGACCATGTCTAACGCAGCCCACATATATGTGATGGCCACAAAGTAACAGGACCAGTGCTTACGTGTGTAACTGCACACATGGCCTACCCAGCTGTTTGATTTGCTTATGTCCCAGCTATTCCCAAAAAGGATTTAGGTGCTAGCTAAATTTTTGAGACTTCTAAAGCCAATGGTGGGTCTGTTCCCAAGAGGTGACTGGGATCTCTGACCAGAAGAACAGAGCACAGGAGTCCCATGGCGCCTGCTCCCAGGGCTTGGCCCTGAATGAATGTGGTCCAGGCACTCGTGTTCAAAATCTCTGGCAAATTTCCCTTGGTAGCGGAAATAAGGCTGAGGTTTGGAGGCCCACATATTCCAACACTTAGTCTGCAGGGCTTCTAGGACAAACTACATGACTACCATGGGTCAGAAGTGGGGTAGAGGGGCTCACTGTCACAGAGGGATCCTCGACCAGGGGTTCAGGGCCTGCCAGCACATCCTGAAGCTGTGCCAGGCAAGAAAAGCATTCCAGGCACTTGTCAAAGCCTTGGGGTTCTTCTCTGGAGTTGGCCAAGCTTTCCAGAAGGGAGGAGACCATCCCTGACCCCTCCCCTATGAATGAGGCAGCAAACCCCCTCCCTTTCTCACCCCCAAGTGACCTCAACAGTTAGAGAAAAAACAGTTTCATTACCAAGAATAGCCAGGCATCCCTATTAAATGCCCATCCCTAAATAAGTGGACTACATACAGTCTTGGACAGAGGCTCCCCTGGGCACCCTGGACCGATTCTAAGACAACAATTTGTGGATCTGCCAACAAGACCCCATTCTGACAGGTTTAATGCACCTGGGGAAGGCATGAGGGACTGTCTGTCTCTGGCTTTTTGGGAATCTGTTGGATCTGTCATGGAAACCAGACTTGGAAGGTCTTTGAAACAGGCATGGGGCTATTCATTGCAGAGCCCAGACTTTTGTCTCTGCCACTACGTGGTATTTTGGTGCTCTATTTTATCTACAACATTCCCTCTCAAGCCTACAAGGCATATCAGGTGGGCAGCAGAAAATTCCCTATCAGGATGATCTTGGTGCAGGAGGGAGGGTGGCCAGCTCCCTCTCAGAGCACCCTGCCTGCCTCTGCCTTCCTCTAAGCTTGAGGCAGGACCCAGGCTGTAGAGGAGAGCCAGGAGGGTCCCAAGGGAGCAGATCCAGCTATGCCCATCGGAGGCTTTCTAAGGCATCCAGGGGAGGCGGCCAGCGGCTTTCCCCAAGCCGCCCACAACAGGGGGCCATGTACGCTCTCTGCGAAGGTAGCTCTGCCTTTAACGTTTAGGATCAGCGTAGCATAATGTCTACCTTAGGCTGGAATAATACCACCTCAGTTGCTGAGACGGGAAGGGATGAGGTCATCCCACCCGGACGCCCTGCCAGGAGAGGCTCTCTGCCTCCAACATGAGTTCTCTGGCCCCCGCCTGTCCCGTTCTGAGTGATTCCATAAATGGAGCTCCCCAGCCTTCCTTCGGGCTAGGCTGCAGCAAGAAGCAGCTCTTCTCCCCACTTGACAGCCTCTAAGAGTGTCTTCCCATGCCAGAGCATGACCAACATCTGGCTCCTGCTCCGTTTTTCCTCCTTTCCTTCTGACTCTCCCTTTTTGCCTTGCCTCCCTTGTCGGGAGAGCCACGCTCCTGCCCTCCTCATTCTGACTTCCTCCTGGCTACTGGCCTCCCCCATCCGCTTCCCAACCAGGCCCCTGGAGGCTCCGAGAGTATTTCCCACCAGGACCTCCAAACACCGCCTCTGGCTCCCATAACACGGCCACGGCAGCCTGCCCTGTGGAGCCTGCGAATCCCGCCTCTTCCTCCCTCCTCCACAGCTTGTGTAGGGCTCTCTGCTTCCGGACTCCTCGGCCCCTAGAAACCCTCCCACCTGCACAGAGCCCAGCTCTGCGTGTGAAGCTGGCAGCACTAGGATCCCACCTTGGAACCCAGACCTTTGTCTAGGCCAAGTTCCAAGTGCAGTTAGAGCAAGAAGTACTTAGCTTTGGGGGATATGGACCCTCCTGAGAACTTAAATAAAGCTGTAGCCCTTCTCTCTAGGAAACTGCACATACACATAGAGCTCTGCAGATTTCAGGGATTTAATGGGACTCCTTATATCTCACCCAAGGCCATGGACTCAGGTAAAGAACCCTTGATCTACAGGGAAGGAGACTCCAGCCACGGCCCCAGAAGGATGTTTAGGCATAAACCTTCCAGGAGAAGATGGGGTGAGTCAAAAGACAGTAACTGGGAGAGGTCTGGGGGTGGTTTTATGTTTCCAACAAAACATATAGAAAAAAAGAAAACCACTGAAGGCATCTGGTTTAAAACTGTGAAATCAGATTTCTGGCTTTGTGACAGTCTTAAGTCCCAAACTACCATGCTTCATACAAGATCTAGTTAAGATTGAGATCTATCACGAGTCCTGGTTTAGCCAAACCAGCAGTGGGCATGTAGGAAAGAAGATACAAGAGGCCTCTGTTAACTTAGGAGAACTAAGATTTTTCCAGGGGACTGTTAGCTGGGGTGGAGCAGGGCCTACGCCCGAGCTTCCAGGAATCTCTCAAGCAGTCTTCACTGGAGTCCTTTCCATCGCAGTTAGACTCCCCACAATATACCTCTGATCTCAAAGCCATACCCCACTCATCCCTCCAGCTTTTGCAGCTTTCTAGAAGCATCCTTTAAAAACACCGGGAGCAGTCTCAGCTCTAAGCTTACACTGGCACCAAACTTCCAGCCTTTCTCTCACATACACACGAACCCCCACAGGAGATCAGGGCTCTTGGACTGCAAAGCTGCTCATAAGGCAAGGACTGGGGATCTACATCAGAGCCTGCCCTCCTTCCTTAAGATCACATAACCGGTTTGCTGGACCGTGCTCTGCACCTCCCCTACATGTGATGCTCCACTTCTCCTGAAAGGACTCATTGGATATGCAAAGTAGCCAAGTTCCCTTGGATATGGTGTGGAAAATCACACCCAAATGACACCAAATTCCAGACAGTGGAAGACCGTGGTCCAGTAACACACTGGTGTGTGCCCAGCCTCCAGGCTGTGGTGGTGGCTGCCCTACTGATGCCTGCCTGCAGGGATAAAGAAGCCCACTGGAACGGGTCCGTCCCTGGGCTGGCCCCACTGAGCCTTCTCCTGAGTGTTGGGTGCAGGCGCCTCCTTTCTCTCCCAACACTCAGTTTTGCTTCTCCAGCTGCAGCCCTGCCAGGCCTTGGCTGTCAGGCCCAGCTGGAGAACCAGCCCCGTTTGCCACAAGGAAACTTGCTTTGGCCAAGATCTTGGACCCAGTTCTGCTGTCCCAAGCAGTTTAACAGAAGGTGAGGCGGGACGGCCTGGAGGCACTAGCCAAGCCAGGCAGACCAACTGAGCCCCATGTGGAGTTGGGTCCAGGCCCTGCCAGCTGTGCGGGCGGGTAGGCCTGGGGAATGCCAAGTCAGCCACATTCCAGCCTCTTCCTTGCAGAGCCATTAACAAGTAACCACACTGGGCAGGAGGAGGAAGCCACAGTACAGATGGTTTCTCCTTGGGGGACACATGAGGGGCCAAGAGGCTCACACAGCCCATCCCACCTCCCCTCAAAGCTGACTCCCTCTAGGGCAAGGCAGAGAAGACTGCCAGCTAAGATGCCACAACCCTTCCTTTGGGACTGATAAATGCTAATGGGCACCATGGGAGGGTGATCTAAGAGGGGGCTCTGCCTCCTGGAGTCCTGGTGGGAAGGAGCAAGGGGATGATTCAGTTACCCAACACAGCTTCACTGAGGACAGCTATCCACTGCTACCTGCAGACTGCCCCCTCCCATACACTAGCCATAGATGTTTCCAGGGACACCCCATTCTACTTTGCCTATTTTTAGATTTGGGTGACACTGTTCCCCTGCCTCCCCAAATTAGGCTAGAAGTCCAGAAAAAGAAATAGACATCTCGCTCTCTTCTACTCCCTGCATCTAACAAGTCTTCAAATCCTAAGGCCTACATCACTTCAGCTTCAGTAAAGAATCCCCTCCCCCATGATGACCGCTACCTTCCTGCCTGTCTTGCTGCCCTCCCATCCTGCTTCCACAGGGCCATCAGGGTGGTTCTTTCAAAGACGCCATCTCATCACATGGTTCCTGCTGCCCTCCGGCATGGATCACAAGCCCGGCATGATCTGGGCTCTGCCCAACGCTACAGCTTCCTCTCCTGCCTGGGCACAACCTGCCTCCCAAATTTAACCATCTTCCTTGCAGTTCCCAGGCCCTACCTCACTTCCTGAGGGCCCCTCTGCTGGGATGCCCTTACCCCTGGTCCATCTAGGTCGGGCCTTTCCCATTCCTTAGTGAGGATGTGGCTCACATGTCACCTCCTGGGTAAGCCTTCACTCACACGGCCTCCCTCCCCTGAGTCCCTGCAGTACTCTCTGCCTCTATTATCATCCTGACTTTACAGTGCAATCATGTGATAATGTACTCTCACCCACTCTGACCAGGACCTTCTCCATGCCTGGGACTAGGCCCTTGTTTACAACACAGAGCTTACTCCAGGGGAGGGTGGAGATGCATGAGCCTGTGCGGTCAAAATCTCCATGCCTGACAGGTCAGGGGAAGACATCTTCTTGCCTGCACTGCTCAGACATCTTCCCTGTCCCTTCTTCCCACTGTCCCCGAGTGGGACTGCTTCCCACTGGTGCCTGATGATGTCCAGCTGTAATTGCCAGACCCTCAGAGGATGCAGGAGGGACCTGATGGGGCTTCCTTGACCGCAACAGGTGCATGTGACCCTGACTCTGCCTGAATTCAGAGCCAAGGCCAAAGCCTGGATTCCCTGATTTGGTCAGCCCTGCTCCAGACGGGCAGCCCTGGGCCTTTGCTCTTCCCTTGCAGAAGAGTGCCTGGCCAGGGTCTGTCCACATGGTGATAACTGACGGCTGCATCTGGCCTCACAGTTGGTCTTGACTACTTGGTGGACCTTCAAATGTGTGCCAAGTTATATAAAGAGACCTTATCAAGACATTCTTCTCTATCAGATAGGGATCCATCCATCTATCTGCCCATCCTTCTAGATGTTCATTCATTTAACAAGTATTTATTGAGCACCCACCATGTGAGCTCAGGAACACAGCAAGGAGGAAGGCAGAAAATGCTCCTTCTCTCATAGCACTTAAATTTTCATTAGGTAGGGTAAAATAGACAATAAATAAACCAACGAGAAAACTATCAGATAATGGTAAGTGCTAGGCTGAGAATTACAAATAATTAAGAGTGACTGGGATGCTCCTCCAGACTGAGTGGCTGCTGAGAAGGTGACATTTATATGGACAGGGGGGTCCTGTCACAGGAAGACAGGGGACCCACATTCCAGGCTGCAGGAGCAGCTGGCATGGTGGCCCTGGGGCAGGTAAGAGTGTGGCCTGTTTGAGGAGCTGAGGACTAGCAGCGGGAACATGATGATGGCAGAGAGAAGAATATGAGAGGTGTGGAAGGCCACCGAGACTGCAGCAGGGCCAGCTCAGGTCAGAGTTAGGGCTTGCTCTAAGTATCATGGGAAGATCTGGGAGGGCTTTAAATCCAGTAACATTGGTAACCCTGGCCAGGTACCTCCCTGTGTAACTGCCTTTCTCTCCTCCGTTTTCCTCTCCCCACCCTCTTCCTTGATTTCTAAACTATTTCGTGGTTCATCTTGTCTGACTTTTGATGACGAGTCGAGCCTCTAGGTAACACAACTACCAAAGGCAGTTCCAATCTTTAATTCTCATCAAAACCAAATATAGTCAAGCTAACATGAGATTAAAATGAAGAACATGTTTAGGAAGGAATTTTTTCTTAGACGTCTCCCAACTCTATACTATACCTAAAAAGAGAGATTTTTTAACAACAAAAGACTCTTCCCTAAGGACACACTGGTATGAAAAACATTTATAAACATCTTAGTTTTTATTTTCTGTAAAGATCTCTGCCGCCTGTGATTCAAGGGCAAGACACCAACCCCAGCCTCCCCTGCCCAGCACCCGGCCAGGATGGGCTCCCAGAGCCAGCAGTGCTCGTGGTCGCAGGTGGGATGCACCAGACCTGGAATTTTTAAACCCATATCCCCTCCTCTTTATTCTTTCTCCTCTGTTCTAATAAACATAAATATCTCATATCCATTTTTTCAGGAAACAACAGGTACTTTTTTTAAATTCCAAGCATAAATAACCAAGGCATGTAGTGCTGAATGCGCTTCTCCGAAACTCACCCCCTCCCCTCGTCCTGGAGATACGGACACACACAGCGCCGCGGGCTGCCTCCAAGCAGCAGCCATCTGGGCCTGGCAGACCCTGTCTCCATCTTCTCGGGCTTAGTGCAGCCTGGCCCCCACCCTCAGGGTGAGCTAAAACAGAGGCCAGCCTCAGAGCTCATAGGACCATGGAATGCTGAGGGCAAGTGCCCCAGACCAGCAGTTTCCAAGAGTGGAAACCCACGAGGCAACCTCTGCGCCCACTTTGACGTGACGCAGAATCAGGTTCTTAGGCCAGTGGCCTTCGGCTGTCTGCCTGAGGACGCAGAGGCATCAGCAGCTATGCCTGGAGTCTGGGTCCCCCAGCCTGGATGCACACCTGTGGTCCTGCCCATCACCACTGAGGCGGCCTTGCCTAGGCTTTCCTACAGGCCTGGGGCCTGGGCCTGCCTCCAAGTGGTACTACTTGCCTTGTTGAAGACAGCTCTGCCTCTAGCTCCCCTCCTTGGTGAGCCCCATAAGCCCAGAGGCAGGCTGCCCATCGCTGCCAAGCACATGGCACTTCCTCAGCTGCTGCAGGAGCCGGAATGCCCACACAGCGATGCCAGTGGCTCCCTGCTGGCTTTGCAAGGGGGAGCACGTCTCCCGGGCCCTTGGGGATCTGGTTCCCACCTGCCTCTTCTGCCTCATCTATTAATTACCACTCCCATTTCCTCCTCCTTCCCCGACCCTTCCAAGCCCAGCCACACTGCGCGATGGATGTATGCTTTCTTGGAGTCACAATGTTCTTTCCTTCTTCTTGGAATGGCTTTCCTTCTTCCACTGGCTAAGTCCTACCTCTCCATCAAAACTCAGCTCAGCTATCATCTCGTCCAGGAAGTCTTCTCTGACTCCTCCAGACTGAGATAGCCAACCCTTCTCTGTTCTTCCATCTCTGTTTTAGCACTTACCACAGTCTGTAATTATCTGTCTACAGCCTCATTTTCCCACTAAGCTGCATGCATTCTTTGAAAGCAGGGGCATGTCCCATACCCCCAGATCCCTAGTCCTTAGACCAGGACTTGGTGTGCTGTGTGTGTTCAACAGGTGCTAGGTGGATGGGTGGGCGGACGCTCCAACCACTTGACCAATGGGTTCAAATTAGTGAGCGCCAGTGGAGCGGGTCACCAGGGAGTGTGTGCACCGCAGCCTCGTGTCAGCACTGCCCTGGCTAGCCCAGCAGCTCCTGAACTTAATTGGATTTGGCTCGGGGAGTGTCCAATTCCATTGCCCAGAGCCCCTTGGGATCCTAAGGAAGTCAAAAGGCAATGGCTCCTGCCTCCTCAGGACAGACGGAAACCACATGCACTGGGCCTGCTCCTTGACTGGCCTGCGTCTGCCACATGCCCATCCCCTACCTGCTGTACAGGCCTCTCGCTCCAGTGCATCCACTTCCGAGACTAACATGCTGGAATTCTCCAGACACCCTTGAACTTGCCTGTAATCAGCTAACTAAAAGGTAGAGACAAGCAACCCCTAAAGAATCTGGAGGCAAGAAGGGCAGGGAGACTGCTGGGGAAAGGCGGGACAAAGCCATAGCCCTGTGGCTTCAGGGAAAGGACCGAGTTCCGGCCCTGTCCCTCCCCTGCCCCTCCCCACTCTCCCCAGCCTCCGGGCAGCACTGGGAGAATCCGGACCCCATTCCCTGCTGGGCCGGAGGAGGGGCCTGCTCACTTCCTCACCTCCCACCTCCAGTAGGCGCTGCGGAGTTAATGGCCTGCACCATGTCGGTGGTGAGGGCATCCAGCAGGCTGGTGATGAATTCCATTTTCTTCCCTTCTGGACAGCCTGGAAGATAAAATGGGATTTGAAGGCAGATGCCAGGTAAATAATCGAATAAACAGCTTCCTCAACTACCACTGTTTCCCAAACCTCTCCAAGTACTTTGTGTTCAGCCAAGTCCACTTTTGAGATTGTTTACTGCTGAGATGCTTCTCATAAACCTCCACAGTTCCTCTACCTGCAGCCCACAAGGAAAATAATCAGATCAAATGGATAATAATGCTTTCAATTTTCTTCCATTCCACAAATTTCTGCTGAGTATCAACTCAGGCACTATGTTAAATGTTAGGGATGTCATACACAGGGTCTTATGTTCATGAAATTCACAAACCACTGGGAAACTCAAGCTAGATCTGGTGTAATAGGACCAGGCAGTCATACTGAGTGTGAAAAGCTGCTTGAGATAAAGACCAGGTGCCGAAGGGGCACAAGGGTCAACGAGAGCCCCCAGTGGTCAAAGTTGACTCAAGCAGACCTGCCAGTTCATCGGTCCATGAACTGCCTCCTTTTTTTAACTCCTCTTCTCATCCAGCTTAGATTATAATGATCAAATCTCCCTTATAAATCCCCTCAAATCCTCTGTTTCTCTTGTCCTGCATTGCACTATTCCAGCAAAACCCCAGGCATGGATGAACCTTCTCACAGACATGCTTCCTCCAAGTCTACACCCATGTAGGCAAGTATTGCTGGTGTAAACACCACCACACAACTGGATATATGGGAGTCCCTGCAGATTCATAATTGCCTGCCCCAAATGTGCCCTCGGCACTACCTACAACCCTCCTTTCTGCAACAGCCAGCATATTCCCTTTCCTCCACAAATCCTCTAGGTCTCCGGTTAAACACTCTCCCCAGAGAAGCCACAGGCTCTGAAGCAGATTCTCCTTGCCCGGCTTTCCTGCAGAGACAGCCTGTCCCGACTGCTCATACACGTCCGTATTCCTTATTTGTATACGATCTGTCTCCTCTACTGTGTATGCCTCATGTCAAGTTTGGTCACTAGATTATACAACAGTGCCCAGCACACAGCGTCTCATTTCACATTTGTTGAGGGGATAGTCTCTCCAACTCCATTCTTGAGGCAGGGTGATTTTTACAAACCTCACTTGGAAACCCCCTGACTTTCAAGAGCCTCTGTTGTCAGCTCTCACTGTAGAGTCCTGAGGGAGCGTGAGAAGGTGGTTTAGCTCCCACCGGCACCGATCCAAATTTGTGCTTAGTAAAGACTACAGTGTCCCAAGCTACCAGTACCTAGTAATCTCATTGTAACTGACTGCAGAGAACACTATAAATAAAGGAAACCCATCACTTCAGGCACTAGAGGTTCTGGACCCCAACTGTGCACGTTATGTCATACCCGGTGATGGTCTGTTACCACCGGAAGTAACTGTGAAAACACTCTGCAGGGCTGGGGACAGACACTGCCCACACCTCTCAGGACAGCCCTACCCTGTAAGCTATCTTCTCAGCCCCAGGAAAAAGGGTCCACAGCCTGCAGAATACTGTCCTTATTACCCTCAGACAGAGAAGGAATCATAGAATTGTAAGGATAGGATTTTAACTCAATGCTGGCATTTAAAGATAAAAGGTAAGAGCATGGAGGAGAAATGCTCAAGGGCACAGGACTATTTAGGGAAAATCCCAGGCTGGACGCAGATCCCAGGGCTCCTGGCTCTGGGCTCCTGTGACGCCCCTGTTCAGTGTCCCTGCTCATCTTACCTATGGGGAGACAGACTCAGGGAAGAGGGCTGCTTCTGCATGGGGATGGGTAGAAGGACAGAAAGAGAGGAAGGAGCCAGAAGGGGCCGCGTGTCTCCCACCTGGCAGCTCCCTGTCCTTGAAGGGGTCATCCGCCTCCACACTCCTGGCCCTGGCGTCACTCTCACAGCTGGGCATTACGTAGCTGGGAAGAGAGAGATGGAGAGTAAGGAGGGCTGGGAACTAAGCCTGCAGGAGCCACTGCTACCTGGATGATCTGTGCCATCACTATGCCTGGAGCTCCCAGGCAGGCAGCAAAATACACCACACTGTCCAGCAACAATCCTGGCATCAAGATTCCCACTGGGACATGTTCAAGCATGTTGCATTCCTCACTCAAGCATAATGATGTTACCTTATGTCTGCACACGGGGTCTTTTAAATCCATTGAACTAGTGATGCAGGCAGGGCAGTAACCTCCTCAGGGGTAAACAGAGGTTCAGAGAGGTTGCCTACTTTTTCAAAGTCACTCAGCTGGTACGTGCAGACCTGTGACTGGAATCCAGGACCCAGGTCTTTCTACTAGAACATCATCTGCCCTCTGCTCTCCTAGGACCTTGACTCTCACCAGGCCAGGCCAGAAAGCCAGGAGATGGAGGTGCCAGCCTAACAGGAGGCTGGTTCTCTCACCCCAGGGTCCACCTGAGAGCAGGATAGGCTCGGGGCAGAGGGCGGGGGGCTTACCGTGTGGAGGTCCCAGGCAGTGGGCGCCCTGTGTCCACCAGCACACACCAGCAGTAGCCAGTGGACTGGTGACACTGCACTGGCTTATACAACCCCCCAGGGGCGCACTCGGGGATGACAATGCCCTCGCGGGGATTCTGCCGGGCCTCTTCCAGGGCACTCTGCCTCTCCTGGTCGCACGAGTAGACTTTCTCTGCAGGAGAAGAGGAAGCCTGTGACTATCCTGTGATTTATCACTGCTGCCTTCCATGCAGGGACCCAGCCTGGCCCCAGGGAATGGGTGACTTGGATGGTGAAACACCACAGAGAGCTGTGTCTCCTACGTGAGCCCAGGGTGAGGGGCTGGAGGCAGCAAAAGGATCAGGGTTCATTAGCATCCACACCCAGGAGGTTCCACCACAGCAACCGGCCAGCCAAGGACTGCGGGGCGCACTTTATCAGAGCAGCAGTTTGCCCCAGGGGCAGAATTTCCTGACTGTTTTCAGAGGAATTCCTGCTAACACGCTGTCTGCTGACTCCCAGAGAGGTGGGTACAGGAACCTGACTGCTCTGCAAGTAGACAAGCTGCTGGAGGAATGCCTGTGTGTGTAGACGCTCTCCCAAGCCCAGACACAGCAGGACAGAGTCACGGGCCACCAGCTGCAGGGAAGCAATGTTTAGTGTCCAGGAGGAGCAGAAATGAGGCCCAGCCCCATTCCCTCCCAGCTTCAACAAAATAGGCTCAATGGGCTTGAGCCAGTTACACCACACTGCTTCCACCTGGTGGGAGAGAGAAAGGCCCACAGGAAGGTGTCTGCGCTCAGTGGCCCCGGAAACATGTGAATGTTGTCGGAGCAGCCAAACCTGGTGCCCCCCGAGCTAGCACATGGCTGAGTCAGTCTGAGGTGCCCCGTGCCGGGTGTGGCCAGCTCAGGGGCCTCAGACCCACAGGACCCCTGCCTGAAAATCCTACCTAGTCGACCAGTCAACCTGCCTGCCTGTTTTCCCTTTCTTGTTTTCTTTTTTGTTGTTGTTGCTGTGTTTTGTTTTGTCTTCTTTTGTTTTTTAATTATTAAAAATACATAGCATTGGGTTTCTTTACTTGTTATAAAGAAAATTGTGAAAAACCCAAAATCCCACCAAAGTTAAGCACCGCCTTCCCTAGACCTTTTCTTTTGCACAAACACACTCGCAAATTGCAAATACAAAGACACACAACTACTTAGTTGTTTTCACAATAAAAGGACATCATAAACCTGCACTGTTACTTTTTTATCTACTTATTTATCTATTTATTTGTATACTGTCTTATTACTTTATTTCTTTCATGAGCGTGATTCCACACCTTTCCTCCTGAAGAACGTGATGGAATTCAGTCATGGGCATCCCATGACATTTTCACAGTGTGTTCCAAAAATACCACTCAGAGAGCCAGAAATCTGGTATCCGCAACCTAGAAACTCATGTTGCTCATTGAACAGCCCAAGTGATCCAAATAACAGAAACTCAACTCTAAAGGAGCCAAACCCTTTGAAATCATGTCTCTGTTAATGACACAAACAGTACAGATGTTTAAACAAATTGGAGGTGTGCACAGAGATGCAAAGCAGCTTGAGGCTGTCTTAGAGAGAAGTCAGATGATGGAAAAAGAGTCTTTGTTTCAGTCCCAGGCAAAGTGCTGCAAAGCAAGAGCCTGGTGATTCTCATTGCAGAGGAAGGGGAATATTTCCTTGGAGGAATAAAAACATCTGAGGGTCAGGAGGCAGGTATGTATAGCACATTTCCTATTAAAATATAATTTTGAATTGGAAAATGAAAAAATAAATACAATTGTTTTCATAATGCAAACACAGCAAAACCGAACAGAATCTCCTTGGCTAGAGGAGCAGGAGTTTAAAAGAGTTGATAGACATTAGATTAGGAATTCTGAACCTGGTAACACTACCATCAGGACAGCCTCTAGAGGCAATTTAAGTAAGAGACATGAACTGCTTAGTGAAGTCTGGTTTGAAGACCCAGAATTTTTACTTTGGCCCCTGGCTGAAATGGAACCGTGGTGCACCTTTCAGGGTATTATGTGAGAGGTTTCCATAGCTCCCCCGACCTCAATCTGATAGACTTATTTTCCTGCTTTATATTTCATGCCACGAAAAAGGCAACAGAGGAACAAAACCAAAAGAAAATAGCTTTTTACTGGCACCCCATTCAGGTAACAACCTCTGAGAGAGGCTTTAAATTGAGACCCTCCAGGCCAACATTCTAAAGCTAGAAATCAGCCCAAAAGCAATGGGAAGGGGAAAAAACTTCTCCAAGGGCAGAAAAAATGACGGACTTGACTTCACACACTGGGGACCCTGAAACTGCAGAAATAGGGCGAGCAGCCATCTAAGAAGAGGTAGGAACCCATGTAACTCACCTGCCATTACAGAACAGGGAAAGGAATAGTACTAGCTAACATCTATTTAAGTGGTTACCGTGTGCCAAGCCTGGTCCTTGGCATTTTACTTGCATTAACTCACTTCCAACCCATCACAAGCCTCCAAGATAGGTGTTATGATCCTCACTGAGCAGAGGAGGGCCCAGGAACACAGACTGGCTGAGCACAAAAGACAAGGGTCAGTTCCAAGGGTCTCTTCATGACCCTTGACCATTCATTCTTCGTGACTACTGAGAGAGGGAGCTCCCCAGAAATGCATCCTCCCTGTTCTAAAATATTCAATCTCTGCATAACAAAGTGCAGGGAAGAATGACAAGATTAGAAGATTTGGTTGATAATTATGAGAACAGGCCAGGACCATCTGTAAACGCTGGAAAGACATAAACAGCAGGGGAAAGGGAGCAATCAGGCTGTCCAGAGAGGCATGGGAACACACATTCTTACACACTCATGCACACCCACCCCTACAATCCTATCCCAGGATGGTGCAAAGAAATGGAAGCCAGGTCACTCCCCACAAGGCAATGCATGGTTAATTTCACTCGTAAACCTCTGACTGCCTAAGAGACGGCACACAACAGAGAAGTATCCTGGGGAAGAAATGAGAACACAGCCCGGCCCTTGCTGCAAGCAAACACAGCCCTCTCTACCACCAACACATTAGCACAAGAACAAGGCAGTACTGAGTGGTGTGGGAGTGGGCAGGGAGGGGAACAAGGGAAAGACTGAACCAGATGAGCATAAACCCTCTGCAGGGCCAGGACATGAGTTCTTACGTGTCCAGCCAAGACAGGGTAAGCATGAAGAACAGCTCTGTCTGCTACAGCAAGCCCATGCCTCTGTGCCTCTCAGTCACTCGTGGTAATCAGAAGCAAAGGAGAGCATAGACAACCTAAATCCTCAGCTAATCCCCAATCTTGATTTTAGCCCAGAGTTTATCCTTTTGTCCTGGGAACCTTTTCTCTTTTATCATCTTTTTCTTACTTCTTCCTTACTTTTTTTTTTTTAATAAAAATGGCCAACAAACATAAACATTAGAAGATTTGAGTTTCACATGCTTGGGCTGGTCTTTCTTTCTGGGTGCTGCTTTCCAGAGGAGGAGCTGCTGAAGGAAGAAACAGACTGCAAAGCTGAAATTCTGGGTAACTCAACCCCTGAGTCAGCAGGTATCGGTGAACTAGTCACATCATGAACTCTTTGGAGAAAGAGCAGGGGACCCTCATGGTGATGGTGGCAGTGGGGAGATGGGTAGAGAGAGAAGGCAGTAGTCAGAAAAGGTCAGTAGCAGTCAGGGTTCTCTAAAGAAAGAACCACTAGAATATATACATATATATAGAGAGAGAGAGAGAGACAGTAAGAGAGACAGAGGCAGAGAGAGTGTGCTTTATTTTAAGGATTTGGCTCACACGACCTTGTGGGCTGGCAAGTGTGAAATCTGTAGGGCAGGCTGTCATGCTGGATATTCAAGTAAGACAGTGGTACAGTCTTAAGTCCAAAATCAATAGGTCAGGCCACTGAGCTGGAAACTCAAGCAGGATTTCTCTGTTTCAGTCTGAAGGCAGAATTTCTTCTTCTTCAGGAAATCTCAGTTTTTGATCTTAAGGCCTTCAACTGATTGGATGAGGCCCATCCACATTATGGAGGGTCATCTGCTTTACTTAAGATCAACTAATTATAAATGTTAATCATGTCCAAAAAATATCCTCACCATGACATCTAGTGTTTAACCAAACTGGGCCCCGTAGCCTCACCAAATTGCCACATAACATCAACCATCACAAGGTCCATATGAAGAATGAGAGCAGGAAGAAAGATAAGTGTCATAGAGAACCATATGCAGAAGAATGGGGAGGGTCATGGGCCACAGAGACATGTATTGGGAAGATGCCTCAATGAATGATATAATCTTCCCAGAGAAAGAACCAGAAGATCTCCTCCCAGGGGAGGCCGCCTTGGTTAGTGTTTAAGGGCAGCTGCTTAGGCCATCCTGACTCAGAGTTGCTTACACTTGAGAAAAGTCGGGTGAGAAGCTGACACTGTCAGAGAGCAGACACTGTCCTGAGAGAGGAGGTTGCTCCTGGAGTCTCAGCCCTAACGTGGGGTGCTGACTGACCCATGAGATTAGGGCACACAGACAGGAGGCAGAGGTCAGGGGCCTTCATGGACCCAGCTCCTCACGCAGGCTAGTATTAGGTGTTTGCTCCATGTCAGGCTCTGGAGAGGTCAAGCAAGTTTTGTAAGACATAGCAGAAACGAAGAACTAGTCAGGAGATCTTAACCTACCCTTGTTCCAGGCCTTCCTCCATCCCTGAAGCTTTCCCTGAGGCCCCAGCCTAGAGTGAAGTGTCCTTTGGCTGAGTCTAAGACTGAATATGTGTTCCCCTCATGTACCCTTTCCCTTTGGTTATCATGACTAGACGATAAACTCCTAAGAGCGAGGACTGTCGCATCCTTCCCGGTCTTTCACCACACCCATCTCTGACCCCTGGCTCAGAGAACCATAGAATCTCGGGTTTAAAGGATCCATAGAGTATTTAGTCCAAGAACCCCTCTATTGCTCACATCCCTGCTATGCTCTCCCCAGCCACAGAATTCTGTTCTAGCCTGACACATGAGGGATGCAGCCACCCACTGTCAAGGAAATGCCACAGTGGAGATCAGACCCCAGAGGCTGACAAAAGAATATCTGTCCCTTTGACTCACCCTGGGAAATGCTACCCTCAGCCCTCAGACTATCAAGTGCTGGGTTTTATTAGGGGAAAAACTCAATAAAAGGTTACCCAACTGAAAAATGAGAGGCGCTTACTTAGGTTTCACTGCAGGAGGAATCATCGCACCAGGCCAAGAACATTAGGGAAAACACTAGTGTTGTGTCGCCTACAATTATCCTGCAATCCCTTCAAATAGCTCACGCCCACCTAGTCTCTTATCAAAAATGAATGGAATGCTAAGCAATAACCCAAAATAACAAACTGTGTGTTAAAAACAACCTTGCCTAAATCACAACATGAAATTCCAGAGGCGTAAGAAATTGTGCGGCTCCTGCCTCAGGATTCTCTAGGTGAGTGTGTGAGCGTGCGAGTGTGTGCTCTCAGACAGTTGCCGAGAATCTGGCTGAGGACAGGACTAAGGAAACAAAAGGAGGACAAGTAGCCCAGGCCTGATGGCGCCGACTCGCTCGTTTCTGAAGGGCTGGCTCAGTGACTGGAGATGTGGCCTCCAGGGAAGGAGGTGCCGCTGGAGGCCATAATCTCTGGGAGTGATTTATGGGACATCGCTGAGCAGACCCTTTCTGTTTATTTAGCCACACGAGGTTTAGCACCTATGGTTTCAAGCCAACTATGTGAAGAGGTTATTTTTCTTACTTATGGACTTTGCACTTTTTCACAGGAGGGGCCAAGTGGCCCCTGGAGGATCATTTTTCCAAGCACCATTTGCTGGGCTGGCTCTGCCTTCCACCATGGACTTTCCATCATGCCCAGCACTGAGCTGACACTTGGCCATCACCAACTGCTGAGTCTCAGGGTCGCCCAGGGACTCCAAGAACCCTTAAAGAGGACGGCCCATAGAACCATTGTTTAGGCTGCCTTTGTAACAGAGGGCAGACAGTAAGTCTAAAAAAGGGGACCCTGTCAAGGCAGGGAAGAAGCAGATTCACTAACAAACAGAAGAGTTAATCCCTGAACTTGTGCTTGGGTGTGTATCAAGTAGAGGTGCGTGGGGAGCAGAGAAACAGAATATGCCCCCAATGGTCACCCCTTCCACTGGAAGATGGGGTTCCCCGTCTCAAGTACTCTAAAGGCCCTCTCCCTGTACAGCAGGCAGCCAGGATGTCATCACCTGATCTGAACCTACAAAGGGACCTTGTATCACTTCTATGGAGGAGGGCAGCCCTTCTGATGAGCTAAGTGGCCAAGGGCAGGAGAAGTACAGATGGCGTAGAAGCTCACTGGATGGCTGTCCCCAAATGCCAGAGGGAAGCTGTTCCAGGAACGGGAGTGGGGATGGGGTGGGGATACTGGGGCTTTCTTGGCGAGGCTGACAGCAAGAGTAGGTGCTTAGCACCCCTGCTCCTGCAACTGCACCCGGAGCCTGGCACAGGGAAGGTTCTGGCGCTGCTCTGGGGAAGTCACCGACAGCTAGAATGGAGGTGGGGTCGCATGGTGGCCTAGGGAGTGGCCTTTGGGCGCAAATGGATCAGCCTCTACCACTTGTTACTTCTGTGACCGTGGGCAGTTTCCTTCAGCTCTCTAAGTCCCAGGTTCCTTAACTGTAAAAGTGCAGTAATAGTACACACACTTTATAGGGTCATTGTGAGGTTTAAATGCAACAGTATAAATAAAGCATTTAACCCAGCCCCACAGCAAGTCAATAAATGGTCTGCGGTCTTAGCTGGTCTAAGACAGCAGTTCCGCAGCACATGTGGGAGAAGCCCGGGCTTCCCGACCCACCCCTGTGAATAACCCGTCTCCCCACCTGGACTGCCGGGGCTCACCAAGAGTAGGGAGAGGAAGCAGCCCGCGCCAGGTGTAGGCAGTCAAGGGAACACTGCGAGTCAATCAAAAAAATAAAAATATAACTAAGAATCAGTCTACTTTTTATGATCACCATACCAGCAACGCAAAATAGTATCAATGATAGAATGTTTCTCCCCACTGGGGTGGCCAACACCACTGCCCCTCCCTTTGGCACACCACTACCCAGCGGTCACCAGCTTCTTTAGATGTTCTTTGCATTTCTTCTATTGGCCCGCTTAGCACCATGTAGAGGCCTTGGCACATAATGGTTATCGATGGGCCTATGACCCTGGACAAGGCCCTTAACCAGCCTGGGCTCCTTTATGTCATTTAAAATGAAGCAGTGGTACTAGATGATGCTCACAATCTGACAGTTCGACAGGGTCAGGTGCCCTTCCCCATGGCTCCGGGGTCCAGTCCAAACTCAGCCTCCCATGTCCCAGTAGAACTTAAGCACCAGGAAGGGGCTAGGCAAAGGGCAAGGCTGCTGGGGGCTCCCAGGTTCTCCTCATACCTCGTACCCACTTTGTGGTCCTGCTGTGTGGCCCAGCCCACTGTGGCTCAGAGGCCGCATCTCCAGCCTGCATCCCCAGCACTGGCGGGGAGCACCTACTCAAAGGAGTATTTGCAGCAGGCTCTGTGAATAGGGCCTGTTGCTAGGATGAAGTGTCATGGATGAGGAGGTGTAGCGGAAAATTACAAACCAACCAGCCTGTCTAAATAATTTCTTTCTGTGGAACTGAAAATGGCCAAGCATGGTTCACCATTGTCTGAAGCAGTGACCTCTTCCTTCCCACACAGACAGAAACCAAGGAGTGGAGGAAAACAGGATATAAATTCTACAGAAGGTATTTCTTCTAGGATGGATTGTCCCAATATAGCAGAAGGCACTTTTTAAAAAAACCTTTCCCTCAAAGCATCACTGACTCACATCCCCTCAAACTTTCGTAAAGGCTCCATTCCTACTGACTCACGCCCTCAGTAAGCTCATATGACCTTTCCACCACAAAGAATATGAAATGCTCCACAGTGGGTTTGCAATGACAAGTGCTAACATGTGGCAAGATGTCTTCTTTCTAGTTTTTCTCAGTAACTTCATTGACGTGACCTTTATGGACAAGAGCTAGTAAATAAAAATCCAGACAAGAAGGAAGGAGGGTGCATAGGCCTAGGAGAAGATGGGAGAGATTTTTTTAATTTGTCAAATAATGTGTCACAACTTCACTCTTCATCCCCCAAAGCACTAATGATGCATGTGTGAGTGTGTTTAGAAAACATATACCCTGCCTTCTTCCAAAGCCATTTTACAAATAAATACAGAATGAGGACCCTCAGACCAGAGCAGAAACTGTATCTGACTCCTAGCAAATTGGAAAAGGCCATTTACAACACCTCAGGAGGACCTTTGATTTTAGTTTTTTAGCAGCAGGGACCAAAAGGAAAATACAGGACATGTGGTTTTGCTATCAACACCAAAGAGCACACAAACTCACCTACCAAAACAAAACCTTCACTGGTTGAGCAAGTCCACAGGTGGGCTCATACTCCAACACCCCTCGCAGCCCACCACTGTACCTCCATGTTCCAAGCAGACACTATGGGTGAGGGAGCAAGGTGACCAGGAAAGCTAATTTGAAAACAAGGTAAAAATGGGCTGTGGGGCTGGGCTCTCTGAAGCCTCCAAAAGTGTTCAGAGCTCCTCTCTGCCAAGGGAAAGCTTGAGAGAGGACTTTGTTACCATGGAGACAGCCATAGAGATGACTACCTTTCCCGTCCCCAGCTCTAGCCTACTGGCCACGACTAACTAAAACACCTGCATAAGATAGGTGGGCAGATATCCAGAAGGCCAGTTATAGAAATAAGCATCAAGGGTTTGTTTTAATGCAGATATTTTAAATGCACACAAGCCCAGATCCGTCCTCAGCTGCGTTAGTGGATTACTCATTCTTCCTTCCAATCACGTCATGTGCACGGTTCCAGGTGGCTGTGGGGTATGTACTCCCAGTGGCTACCACTGGTTTCCCTGAGAGCTGTTTATTTTTCCAGGCCTCAGGTCATCACATCGCCCCGCGGTTCCCGGGCAGGCCAGGCAGGCTGGTTCGGAGGGTGTAGGATTGGCCAGGAGGTGCAGCTGCCTCAGTGACCCCAGACCCTGGCCATAGGAGCTATCCTGGCAGGAGCTTCCCCAGTGAAGGAAGAGCAGCCCAAAATGTGGCCAAGGGGCCCAAAGCAGACCTGCGGGAGCAACGCTCGGGCACTGACAGGTAAGGGTTTGCCTGTGACATGGATACCGAGTTAGGCAAACACTCGTGTGTAAGGGGACAGGGGGTCGTTTTTTCACGGCAAAACCTACAAGGAATGCATTTCCACCTGTTTCCCTGCTGATGGCTCTGTTTCCGGGGAGCAGAGTCACCCTGAGCTGCTGCAGGCCCAGATCAGATCCTAAAAGAAGTTAACTAGGAAAGACGGTGATAAAGGAAAGAAAAGAGATGGGGAAGGAGGCAGGGAAGTCAAACCACCCTGCCACAGATTGCAAGGGTTCACCCCGTGGGGCAGACAAGAGGGCCCTGGGGGCAGTGTTAGGCTGCACAAATAGAAAAGACTCACAGGACCATATATCCTAAAAGATAGTATTTTGCCAAAAAAGCACAGAATTGTCATACAGAAAGAAAAAAAGAAAGCTTTTATAAATCACAGCTGTAGGAAAGCATTTGCACATAGTAAAATTAGAAACAGTGGGATATGGAATGAAGAATGAGATGAGCCTAGTTTTTGTCATTTCTTTAAACTCTTTACTCTCTTCTATAAAATGTAGACAGTTTTTAAAAATTATTTTGAATTCTAGTTATATTAAGAAATGCCTTGGTAGCTAGCCTCTGACACAAAAAAATCTCAGCACAAGTTCATATTTTCTTACAAAAGCAGAACAGAGTCTCTAGCTAACACTCATGTGTGAGAAGATGCCCACTCTGAAGTTCAAGTTCTAGGGTATGAGCTGGCCAGGTGCAGGTCTCCCCTAAATGCAAGAAGAACTGGTGCAATGCAATGGAGGCTAGAATGAAAGAGAAGCCCCAGGGCAAACCTGTCAGCACTGCATCTGCCAAGCGCTCCAAAGGCAGCGCTGACCATGGGGAACACATGACAAAACCTTAAAAACAAGGATCAAAACCTCCAGGAGGAGAGAAGGAGACAGGATAAGTCTGCAGGCCTATGTGTCATGTTATTGCAAAATTTCAGCTGCCCAGTGGAACCTTTCCAACATCAACAGTCCCCAGTCCAGAAAACAAACCTGGCGTCACAGGGTCTGAGTGTGAAAGAAGGATGTTTAGGGTGTAAGAGAAACCGGGATGGCCTTTTTGCCTCCAAGAGAGAGCTGACAAGAAGAGCTCTCGGCCAAACGAGCTCCCCAAAGTCCTACTCCTAGCTCCCCAGAGATGTTGGGCTGAAACTCTTCTGACCCAGAATCTTTTAGCAAGCCCAGAGCCAGATGCCCAGGCATAAGTTATCATGAAAGTGTATCTGACTTCTAATCAAGCCAAGTGAGATAATATGAAAAGTGGCTAGCACAAACCCATTAAGAGAAGGCACTGGATTTTTAAAATCATTTATGGTGTACATGCTACATGCTAGGCAGTTTATATATATTGTTGAATCCTCAGGAAAATCCTGCAAGGCACTAATAACTTTGTTTCATACATAAGAAAATGACAGCTCAGGGAAGTTAATGAACTTTCTCAAGGTCACCCAGCCTCCTGGTAGGAAGCTAGCATTGGACACCAGGTCTGTGGGTCTGTCTGATACCAAAGCCCAGGCTGTTGCCATCACAACATCTATCTCTTCTATATACAAGAGGTTGCCTAGCCCCCTGCCTGTGAAGTTCAAACTTCAGGATGCTTCCCTGGCGACTCATTTGTGAGGGCATACGCCAGAACAGAATGTTGGAGCTTGCAAAGGCTCACATGAGATGGCGTGGAGGTCCGGGAGCTGCCCAGAGTTCCTGTGCTCTTGCTGCTTCCCCGGGCATGTTGGGAAACATCTCAGGAGGCACGGCCCTGCCTCTGCTTGGTCTATGAGAGGGGCCAGAAACATGTGAGAAAGACACCCCTATACACACATCCCCATTCAAATGCTATTTCAATCCCATCTGCCAGGGACTACCAACTTTTCTGTAAAGGGCTGGATACTGAATACTTTAAACTTTGCAGGCCAGACAGTCTCTGTCACAACTATTCAACACCACTGTTGTGGCATGAAAACAGCCATGAACAATATGTAAATAAATGGGTGAGGCTGTGTTCCAATAAAACTTCATTGGCATAAATAGGCAGACGGCCATTTGCCAACCCCTGTTGTATGCCCTTGTGACACCATAGCTTTTATTCATAATTACATCAAAAACTATTGACAGGTACTCAGTAGTACCACTTGACCATGATGGAGAAAGTCCTAATTTTACTAGAAAATTCCTAAGGTATCAATCTCTGATAATTATCGCTTGCCTCAGTTTCTCCCAGGGAAACTTTAGCTGTCCCTGAACTCTTCTGTCCTGTATACAAACCTTACAGACATAAACTTAGACATAACTGGGGCCAGCCAGGGAAAAATAAAGGCAGCTGGGCCACTCCAACAAAAGGAAGGTGGTTCCACCTGCCTAGAGACCATGTCTCAGTATGGCCCCATATACTCATCCAACTGGAAACTCTGTAAGGGGCGTAGGAATGACCATCACCCGCCAATGACATCACCACGGTACTACACTCAACGCAGCCCAAGGAGGCAGGCGCTCTGTTCCCAAAGGCAGAGAGCATTCTGCAGCCTGGCCACTTACTAGCTGTGACCAGGACCAGTTACTTCCCCTCTCTCTCAGCCTCCAATTCCTCCTCTGTAAGATGAGGACGTTAACACTACGTTACAGTGAAGTGCAAATCAGATGAACCTGGAAAGTTCTACAGGCCCTGACACGGACTAGCCAGGGGGACAGCGATGATTCTGATTGTACTGATGGTGATGGTGCCGACCTTTACTCCTCCACCCGTCCCCAAGCAACCAGACACACTGAGCTAGATTCTAGGATAGATACAACAGGCAATAAAACCCTTGCCCCCCACTCCCACCCCAGAGTTTATAACCTAGTCAGAGAAATAAATCGCTGGTAGATGGAAAAGAAGCAATTCACGGAAGCAATTGTTAAATGTCAAGTGAGTGTTCCAGGCGAAAGATGCTGGCGTACAGACAGACCTATAGGGAGCCAGTCGCAGCACACTCATTTATTTAATGGCCATGTAAAACCCTGCCCACCAGTGCCAAGGGCTGTGTCTTTTGTGTATAGACCTTGTTATCAATAAGGAAAAAATGATAGAGGACTGAAATGAAATTCAACAACCTGGGATGAATTATGCTAAGTGGCATTTCTCACAGTAAAGTCTTAGGCTGAGAGAAGGATAGTTCCCCCCCAGCAGAGATACAGGTTAGGTGTGTGTTAATGTATTTTCCTGTTGATGAGCATCTGGTCTTCAGTGATGGCAAATGAACTCTACAAATAACCCTACAAGTCTGATTACCCTTCAAAGGTCATCACCTTTCCACAAAGGTTTCAGACAAAACCTGAGACTCACAAAACCCTCACAAGATCAGAACAGGAAAGACTGGACTATAAGCTATTTGGAGCCTTTAAAAACACATAGAATGAAGTCTCTTGAGGCTTGAAATCCAACTTTGCTATGCCCGGCAATTCTTCTAACTTCTTCAGCACATTATATGGAATGTCAATAAAAATATTAAAACATACAGTCAAAATGATTTTAACAAAAAGGATCAACTATGCATGAAAGATGATCCCTGAGGTAATAATTGAAGAAAATTAAATCTGGGAGGAATTAACTCATCTGATCCTTCATTTTACAGCTCTGGAAATTGAAGGCCAGACAGATGAAATGACTTACCCAAGCGCACGCAATAGGTAGGCCTGGAGCTCCCACGGGGCAACCACGGACAGAGGGCACACGTAATCCAAGGCAAACCATTTACCTGAATTCCTGACATTGGTGTTGTTCAGTTTGGAGTCCTTGATTACCAAGTGCTTAATCCATAGTGTGGGAGCTGTAATTTCTGAGAAAAAAAGAAGAAAGAAAAGGAGAGAAAATAAAGTCTGGTCAAGAGGGCTTATATTTAAGTTGGAGTGCAACCCTTAGACTTTTTAACAGCTTTTTTAAAATGCCTGAGGCATCGAGGTTTGAACTATCTCCCTTTTTCCACATCCGCGTTGTCCCAACGCCCTCTCCCTTCCTCACTGCCGAAGCTGCTGTCCCCACCGGCTCAGAGGAGTCAGCTAGGGCCTCCTGTGCTGGGAGGCACAGCGGTCAGAGTCCAGAGGCACTGAGCCGCTCCATCCAGGAATAAAAATATTATCCCAGGAGGTGAGGAACAAGGCCAAGCCAAGTCTCTCAGCTGCTTCCCTGGAAGAAGATTTAAAGGGGATAAATCAACAGATGAATGCCAAACAAACCACAGAGACTATTTTGGAGGAAATGGTTGAGCCAAAACAGATTGCAGCTTGGTGAGACTCTGCTCCACATGGGAAAGAAAAGAACAGGTCTCATGTGTGCTTCAACACCTTTTCGAGTGGTTTCTCAGTTAGCAGAGGCTGAATTACTCCCTCCAGAGAGCTCCAGGGTACCTCAGGCTCTTCAGGTCTTGGTGACCTGGGGGCAGGTGATGCGGGAATCCGAGATGACCCTGAACAGCCTGCAGAGTGACTTCAGTGGGGGTGTTGGAGTGGCATCCCGAGCTGACATGGTCTCCACTCCCTACCCAATGCCCCAGGTCCCAGACTTGCCAATGATCCAGGATCTTTGTGGATCACAGAAACTTTCGAACTTGTAGGCACAAATACATGTTCTACTAAATGGCCAGTTGCAAAGGAAGCTCACATTTCAGTCCCTCTATCTAGAGCTGAGCCTGTGCTAGGAACCTCCCTAGCCACAGTGCTAACCAATGGCATAATTTCTTTGTAGTCCTCTGTCTCACTCCCCAGTCTCACGATTCAGGCTTGGATTCACTCAACTAAAAGGTGGCTGCACATTGCACTGAGAGCCAGACCTTACTGTCAGACTTTCCAGAAACCCCACTCTGCCCAGCTTCCTGTTCCTCTTCACGGGAACCTGGAGTACTTAGCAAAGCACACTGAAGACTATAGGCCCCGGACAGCTCAAACTCAAATTGAGGCCAGCCTTCCTCACCCCATGCTCCTTCTGTCCACTCTTCATCCCTCCAGGGACATCCAGCCTCTATTGAGCCACCAGTTACCACTATTTTTCATGACCTAAAATTTCTCCTCTTCCAAACATCTTGACTCAGCTCTCAAGGTCCAACTTAGCTGAACCAACTCTACTCACCAGTCTCTTTCCTGCCACTTTCCTCCCTATAACCTGACCCCACCAGATTTCCTTCTTCATCCATGCCAGGTCCCCTGCCTGGAATATCCTGATTCCTCCCCTCCAGTTTTAAGATCCAACTCAAGTCCCATCTTTTCCCAGACCACTGTGATCTCTTTCTTCCATAAATGTCTATTACCATAAAAACCAAGGCCATATAATTTAACACACAAACACCATAGTGGTCACTCTCTTGAGAGCAAAGGCTTCATTTCATCTATTTCTCCTTTGTTCCCCAGAGGCCTAGCACAATGCTGGGCACAAGTAAGTGCTGGTTCATTCACCGAAGGGCCACTGCCAGCCTGACTGGCTTTCTCAGCCCCGACTCCTTGGTCTGGGCAGCTTGAAGGGTCCATCCAGGCTGTGTTATTGTTGGACATCGGCAGCCAGGCAGGAAGCCTGGCTAGAACAGAGGGCCCTTCCAGAAGTGGAGAGTGTACTAGTTCCTGGGAGGATTTGCATTTTTTTAAAAGGTTAAAACAACCCAGCTTAAACTAGGAAAAGTTGAAATTAGAAAAGAAAAATAATAATAATAAAGCTTAAACAAACATTTGAAGGAAAGACCTCCCAAATCTGAAAACGGGTGGAGGATGCAGGTCGGAAGTAATACAACAGCTTACCATCTCCGTCGAACACTGGCTGAGTCTCCATGGTGGGTGTTGGCTTGGACCCGTCATCTGAATTGAGGGTTAAAAAGAACCGAAAAGAGACTACCATTATTGAGGTAAATACTATCTACTCTCCGGCACTGTTGAATGCTTGGGGTTTGCACATGGCCCGGCCAAGTCCCATCCAAGAGGCCAAAGAGAAAGAAATGAAAGAAGAAAAGAACAAGAAAGAAGAGAGAACCACAGAGAGACACCAACCGTAAGACGAGTCCAGGTTTGTGCTAGCCATACCAGGGAGGAACAAAGGGGGCTGAACTGTCTTGGCTTTGGAGGCCCCTCCCCATGGGTCTGCAGGTACCAGCAGGACTCTGTCAGCCCCTGTTCCTCCCCACGGGAAAGCTGCGAGACCAGCTTCCCCGGCAGCTGAGTTGTAGCTAGGCAGGTTGGATAAGGTCATGGCATCAAATTCTGAGTGTCCCAGTTCCCTCCTGCCATCTTATGAAAGGTACCAGCCCACTGCTTTTCTAGTGGCCCTCACTGAAGAGCAAAGGGAAACCAGAGACTGTGATGTTATCCCCTCCCAAACTCCCAGCTGTTGCTCCATTTTCATCCAAAAAAGAAGAGAAGGCAAAAAGGACCATCCTCTCCCCAGTACACCAAATTGAAGGAGAATTGGGAATCCTTAGGACACTTTAAACTGGGACACAGCACAAACTCCATTCCCAGTGAGAGGTGCAGGCGAGCAGAATGGGAGGGGACATAGAAAATTGCAACCTGGATTTGCTTTGAAATGTCTAACCTAGATGATGGAAGCATGGAGTTCCCAGTAACAAGGTCATAATGCTTATCATTCTGGCAGTACTGGCAGCTCTCTGCAGAGCAAGAGCCCCTGCGGATCAGGAGTGACTGCAGACTTTGTTTACCTCTCAAGGCTCTGTGTTATTTTCATCAGAATCTTAAAACTTTAGCTTAGAGCAGTGTTTCTCAACTTTTTTTCCCATTATTGTCCATCTAAGGAGCATTTTTAGACTTTTTCGCCTTCCTAATGACATTTTAATAACACAGATACACTGGATATCTGTTGATACCTATGCTTTCTATGTTAAAAAAAAAAAGCAAGAGTTATTTTCCTTCCCCCACCCCAAAAACCAATTTTTGCCTCCTCAGTGAAAGCTGGGGGCAGATGTCTTTGCCCCCATTGAGAAGGCATAGTTTAGAGATTTCTCTGTTTTCTCCCTCAGTCAGGGAGGGAAGGAGAACACTTGGTCTCAGACAGTTTGACAATGACACTATCCCTCTCTACCCAAGACCACCAGGAGTCTTTTAGCACTGAACGCTATATTCCCCGGGCATAACTATTTTTTTTGTCATTTTAATCAGCCATTTATTTGTTTGTTTATTTTACAAATGGTCCTTATTTTTCAACTTTAAGTTATTGAAATTTATTTATTTATGGAATTATTGACATAATTATATTAGTTCCAGGTGTATAACATGGTGATTCAATATTTACATACATTATGAAATGGTCACCACAATAAGTCTAGTCACCATATGAGATTGTTACAATGTTATTGACTGCATTTCCTATGCTGCACTTATATCCCTGTGTCTTTGTTTATCTTATAACTAGAAGATTGTACCTCTTAATGCCCTTTACCCATTTCATTAAATATTTATGGAGAATATAAGTTCTCAGAGTCTCTGTGTCACTGGTCAGATCAATAAAAACAACGCTTGACAACCTGGAGCTCCCAGAACCTTTGGCCGACTTCCTTACACCCAATCACCGGGAGGAGAAAGAACACAAAGTCCTTATTCCTTTCTTGCACCCGCACCCCACCCTTGGGATCTTAAGATTGGAGAGCTATAAAGACGTATAACTCTGGCTGGAGACTGAGGCCAGTAACCCAACAGTTGTGTGACATTGGACCCTGCTATTATTCTCGTGTGCTGACACCAAGACCCAACTCCCACAGGGGCCAAAGGGAGCCTGAGCTACCTGACGATCATCCTAAGGAATGAGATATAGCAGGAGGAGAGGAGTAACCGTGCTGGATATTTATTTGCCTCAAATTGGAGTCTAGAACAGGCATCTTTTGATGCAAAACCATCGAAGTTTGATCAGGAAGTCACTGAGGGAGAATAAACATAGAGCAGAACCACACAATGTCTTTTTTAAAATAGCATCACTTCCCCTGACTGTATTAACACCTCTTTCCATTGAACTCAATGAGCCACTGAATGAAGTCTTTTGGCAGCTGCTATGCACATTTGGTGGCTTCTGCCGGATGCAGAGTTCATAGCCTAAACTGCCCAGCACAGAGTGACTTTATTTTAGGAGTCTGAAGGGTAACAAGGGGAAAGTGAGGAGTCAGACATCCCAGAGGAACAACAATGAGAACCAAGTGAAAAATGGCTTATGCAATATTTTAATATTCAATTAAAATCTTCCCATACTCTAAGAGCTGTATCTCTCTCTGCAGCAGGATAACAGAAAACATTGTTTATTTCTCCCATCATCCAGATGAGAGTCTGGGACTGCCCATCAGGTCCAGTGATCACCAAAGAAGGCCTGTTGCTCAAGGAAAGCAAGCAGAGTTCCCAGTTCCCTGGGGAACCTTTGTGCCTCTGCAGGTGAAGGACCTCCACAATTGCCCAGATGCAGGCCCCGAAGTCCACATAGCATGAAGCCATGTGCAGGGAGCGAATCTTCCTGCAGGCAGGGTCACTGAGGGTGAAGAGATAAACAGCTGCACTGTCACAATGGAGGCCTAGATGGAAATCTTTATGAAGTGAGAAAAGACAAGGTGCCCTTCTGCCAGGAGAGCCACCTGTGAAATCCAGCATCCCCAAACAATGGGAAGCCAAGCCAAAGCCAATAGGACCCTCTGGCCATCATCTCCAGGCATCTGGCTCCCAACTCAGCAAACAAGTGCACTCTTCTCCCAAACATAGGTCCAAGGCCCAGGTCCAATGTCCACATCAGCCCTTGGGGCAACACCAGGCCCCACACTGTGCCCTGGGGAGAGAGAAAAGCTTCCACTTATCCACCTGGCCTCCCAGTCTCCAGTTGAGTCACACTCCAGATCTAAGCTTTATATCCAGTAAGTTGGCTAAGGTTAACCCATTACTTTTCTTCTCTGGGCAGTATATCCCCTTCAAAAGATGAAGGACGCCTGTCTCCCCAGCCTCAGGACATTGTGTAGGAATAAAAGACTTGAAAGGCTTCTTAAAGGAGATATAACACCATGAATGCTAAACATCTTACCCAACTGCTTACTTTTAAACCTGGCTTTGCAAAATTAAAATCCTAACAAAGTTTTTAAATAAAAAGCAAAGCAAACCTTACAACTCAGTAAGGACACAGATAACCTAATTTTAAAATGGGAAAAATATTTTAATAGACATTTCGCCAAAGAAGGCACATGGACAGCTAATAAGTACATGAAAAGATGCTCAACATCATTAGTTGTTAGGAAAATGCAAACTAAAACGACTACATGCCTACTAGAATGGCTAAAAAATTTCAGATAGAAAATATCAAGTGTTGGCAAGGATGTGAAGAAACTGAAACCCTTGTTCGTTGCTGATGGGAATGTAAAATCGGATAGCCATGTTGGAAATGAGTTTGGCAATTTCTCTTAAAAGTTCAACATAACCTTACCATTCGACCCAGAAATTCCACTTCTGGGAATCTATCTATCTGTATATATATAAAACATGTCCACCCAAAGACATGTATACAAATATTCATAGAATCATTATTCTTAATAGCCTCAAACTGGAAACAATCCAAATGTTTGTCAATTGGTGACTAGATGAATCAATTGTGATATATCTGTATAATGGATTATTCAGCATCTAACAGAATGAATTACTAATACATGTAACAATATAGATGAACCTCAAAAGCATTATACTAAATGAAATAAGGCAGGTGCAAATATTATATATTATATGGTTCCACTTGTATGAAACCTACAACAGTAAATCTAGAGACAGAGAGTGGATCTGTGGCTGCCTAGGGCTGGAGGAGGGGTGGGGTATGACTGTAAATGGGTTTCTTTTTGGGGTGATGGAAATAGTCTCTGGTAATGGCTGCACAACTCTCTAAATGTATTAAATGCATGGAATTGTACATTTATAATGGGTACATTTTATGGTATATATCATACTTTGGTAAAGCTGTTAAAATGAAAGAGAGGTAGTGCTAAAGTCACCCCAGATCAGTCATCAGGCAGCCGTAGCTAGATTATTTGAGTGATCCTTAATTTGGGGGAGACTCTTCCATAAATCTTAAAGAAAAATATATCTGAACCTCAGTTTATATTTATGCACATGATGATTTGAGGCCTGCTGCTTATTCTTGCTGAATCTTCTGGACCTCAAGTAGTAAGATTTAATTTCTCTTTAATATCATAATACTCTTCCAGACCAAGGAGAAGAGGATAGCAGACTGAAAAAAAGCCAATTCAAAGATTAATATTTTTCTTACAGGGAGAAATATGTAAATTTGGAAACCTTAAAAAAAATAAGGCAAACTTGAGAGAATTTCTTGTGGATGATGTCAAGATCAACAATAATAATAGCACTACCACATTTTGCAATACTCAGTGTTTCTGGCAGGTGGCTTTCCTCATCTACTCTCACTACTGGACAGGGAGAGGAAGTCACCAGGCAGATAAAAAGATGGAGTCTCAGGACAGGAAAGGCCCCAGAGGCAGCAAGCAGCTCTGGAAAGTGCCCAGACTCAGGGCCATGGCTCTCAGCCTTCCAAGATTCCCCAGCCCCCAACCAGGCCTCCTCCGTGCAGGTGCAGCTCCAGAAAGTCTCAGCCCCTGCACAGGCTCTGTGAGCCTCTACAGACAGTGGGTTTGTGTGACAGCACAATTCCTTGCCCTGCAAGAAGGCCTGGCCCACGCACAGACAGCTGGAAGTCACTTCGACCCCCGATGACACCGTTCAAAGCCTCCTCTGTTTGGCTTTTTGATTCCTGATTGACATTTGCTGGCAAGTGGAGATAAATGCTGGGCGGAGGACAATGTTGATTCGCTCTGACTATTCTCAGGGAAAGACTTTTCAGAATAACAAACAAAACAAAACAAAAACCCAAAAACATTGGTGTGCTTAAGGGACTGAATAGAACCCAAGAGGTCCAGGGAAGCAGGGCCGTGCCTTTCAAGGGGCTGGCAGTCCATTGAGGAGTTAATTGTTTGGGTGTACAATGAGTTTATTCTGACCATATACAAAGAGCTTTCTCTTCCAGGTCCTTCAAAAGCAAATGTGTCAAAGGGGCCATAGGAGGAATCTGTATTAATGGCATCTCTTGGGGTCTCCAAGACTGAGGAGCCTTGGAGAGTGAGGAAGAAAGAAACCACCACCCCCATCCTGAGATTCAGAAGGTCTCTCAATGATCCCAGGTCCCTCCAGTTCTTGGGTTCTGCCAAAACCATGTCCATCGCTGGTCACCCTCCCTCTTGTATTCTTTTAGGCTGTCGTTAGCCATCTTTTACAAAGCCTGGTAGAAGTGCTGGAAGGTTCTTGCTTTTGAAGGGACCACATACATTTATGCCAGAGCCACCACCCCCTCAGCATGACTCAGGGACCCAGTGTGGAAGTAGAGATGACTTACGCATCATAGGAAGACAACAGCGCCTGGTTTTGCAAAAGTCCCTTAAGAACCTGGCCCAAATCCTATCAGGAGGAGGATGGAATTTTAGTCAACCTCAGAATTTCCTGAGATGCAGGTCCCATGACCCAATGAGGCTCAGAAATGTACTGTGAGCTGTCCTGGTTCTGATCTCTGAGAACAGAAGTTATCTGGGCACTTCAGGTCCTTCCCAGAGCAAGACATCAATGTTTGACATTCCATCTATCCACCTGCACTCTCCTCCCCAAAAGAAGTGAAAATAAGCTTAAAGATGTCTTTTGGCAAGCAGTTCCCCACATCCTCAAACTCCACATTCCCCTGAATAAGAGCAAAAACATGAGGCTGGTGAAAAAGGTAGACCAGAGACAGAAGAGGAGGAGGACAAGAGAGGAGGAGAAGGGAGGAGTCAGGGGGGAGGGAAGAGGGAGGAAGAGGCAGGGGGAGGGGAGGGAGAAGGGGGAGAGGCAGGGGAGAAGGGGGAGGGAGGGAGGGGGAGAGGCAGGGGGAGAGGGAGAGGGGGAGAAGGGGGAGAGGCAGGGGGAGAGGGGAGGGAGGGGAGAAGGGGGAGAGGCAGGGGGAGAGGGGAGGGAGGCGAGAAGGGGGAGAGGCAGGGGGAGAGGGGAGGGAGGGGAGAAGGGGGAGAGGCAGGGGGAGAGGGAAGAAGGAGGCGAAGAGTACCAGGCCCCAGCAGCAGCAGGTTCTGTTCACACAGAAGGTCTGGGTTCACACGGGACACTGCTGATTTTCTTAACTCTTTATTTTGAAATGATTTGAGATTCATAGAAAGTTGCAAAAAATAATACAGAGAGTTCTCATGTATCCTTTACCCAGTTCCCCCAGTGGTAACATCCTTATAGTTAACATAATTGTAAAGTTAACTATAATCACATAGATAACATCAGTATAGTACAATCATCAGGAAATTGATATTGGCATAATCAACAGATTTTACTCATATTCCACCAGTTTTACATGTGACTGTGAGAGGCAGAGGAGGGGGTACATCTCTATGCAACGTTATCCACGTATAGATTCATGTAACCACCACCACAATTAACATGCAGGACTATTGCCTCACCACAAAGCTCTTCCTCATACTACCCCTTTATAATCACACTTCTCCTCTTCCACATCATCTCTCACCATTGGCAACTACTAATCCTTTCTCCATCTCTACAATTTTGTAATTTCTAGAGTATTATATAAATGGAATCACGCAATATATGACCGTTTAAGATTGGCTTTTTTCACTTTGCACAATGCCCTTGAGACCCATCCAAGTTGTTGTTGCATGTATCAACAATCTGTTCTTTTTTATTACTGAATAATATTCTATGGTATGGGAGTAGCACAGTTTGTTTTACCCACTGGCAGATGTTTGGGTTGTTTCTATCTTTGGCTATTACAGATAAAGCTGCTGTGATCATCCATGCACAGGATTTTGTGTGGACATAAGTTTTCCCTTCTCTGGAATAAATGCTCAGGAGTGCAACTGCTAGATTACATGGTAAGTATATGTTTAGTTGTTTAGGTTTTTAAGAAACTTTAAAGCATTTTCCATAGTGGTTGTATTATTTTACATCCTTACCAACAATACAGGAAAGATCCAGTTTAACTGCAGCTTCACCAGCATTTGGTATTGTCACTAGTTTTTATTTTAGCTCTTCTAATTGGTGTGTAGTGATACTGTATCATGAACTTAGTTTGCATTTCTTTATGGCTAAGGATGCTGAACATCTTTTTGTGTGTTTATTTGCCCTCTGCATGTGTTTTGGTGAAATGTCTATTTGGGTAGTTTGCCCAGTTTTAAACTGAATTGGTTTTCAACTGCTGAGCTTTGAGAGTTACCTGTTTGTTCTAAATAAGTCCTATGTCCAATATGTGGTTTGTAAGTATTTTCTCCCAGTCTGTAGATTTCTCCTTCTCTTAACAGGATCTTTCACAGAGCAAGCTTTTAATTTAGTTTGAACTCAATTTATCAAGTTTTTAATTTTTTGGGCCACATGTTTGGTGTTCTAAGACACCAAAGCTTTAGGGCCACCTAGCTACAGATTTTGAAGATTTTCTCGGCTATTTTCTTCTAAAACTTTCAACAGCTTTACATTTCACATTTAAGTCCAAGATCCATTTTGAATTGATTTTTGTATAAAGGTGTGAGGTTTTGATTGAGGGTTTTGGTTTTTTGGTCTTTGTTTGTTTTTGCCTGTTGATTTCCAGTTGCTATAGCAACATTTGTTGAAGATTGTCTTCCTCCTCTGAATAGCTTTTACATCGTTGTCAAAAGTCTGCCATTCCTGTGTAGGCCTATTTCTGGGTTCTCTATTCTGTCCCATTGATCTGTGTGCCTATCCCTTGGCCAATACCACACTGTCTTGATTATATTGTAGCATACAAGTCTTAATTAATCAGAATATTATTTCAACTATGTGACATGCTGGAAAAGGTAAAATTACAGAGATGACAAAAAAAGATCAGCAGTTGCCAGGGGTGGGGGTGGGGGTGGGGTGGGAAGGGATGAAGAAGTGGAGCACAGATTTTTAGGACAGTGAAAATATTCTGTGGATACTATACTTGTGGATACATGTCATCATACATTTGTCCTTTCCCAGAGAATGTACAACACCAAGGTGAACCCTAATGTGAACTGTGGACTTGGGGCCATACGATGTGTCAATGTAGATTCATTAATTGTAGCAAATGAACCACTCCGGTGGATGTTGGCAATGGGGGAGACTGTGCATGAGTGGGAACAGGAGATTCATGAGAAATCTCTGTGCCTTCCTTTTCATTTTGCTGTGAACCTAAAACTGCTCTAAAAAAATAAGTTATTTTTTAAAAAGGAAATGAAACAAACATTTAGTAAAGGGGGAGTCACAGCATTTGTTCAGAAAAACAAAGGGAAGCATGGATTGAAAATTCATAATGGGTCATGAGGACAAAGATCTCTTTGTTTAAAAAAAATCAGATAGAGTGATACCTCCCCCTTTTTCTTTTCAAAAATTATTTCAGCTATTCCAGTCCCACTGCCTTTCCATATACATTTTAGAATAACCAGCCCTTGAACCTGACAGCTTTCTTTCAGCAGGCATAGCATTGGAGCATCAGGACCTGAGAGTGACAGTTTTCCACAGGAACTGCATGGGGCTCCGAGCTGGAGATGAGTGGTTCAGATGTGGCCCTGAGGCCTTTCCACACATGCTGAAATCCCTGTCCCTCCAGGCTGCTGTGTCACACCTGGGGCTGCACTCAGGCCAGGAGCAGTGAGTGAATGGACCTACTCTCAGTGGCCTGGCAGGCTCTGATCTGTCTCACCTGGACTTTGGGGGCCTCATAAAGGTACCAGGCGGAAGAATCAAGACTCGCCAGTGGGCTTTGCTCATCCCAGGCAGCCCCCTCCAAGGGTCTTCCCTTAGAGGCTCTGGCCTTGGGGGCTATCACCCAGGGCTGCTTGGAGGAGCCACGTGCCTTCCCTCCACTGCAGAAGTGACAGCATCCCAGCATCTAGAGGTCTGTGCTCCCCTGGGAGGCTTTACCTCCACCTGAAAGTAATTTCCATAAGAAGAGACTGAGGACCTTAGAATGTAAGTTCTGGGAGGCCAGGTCAGGGCTTTTCTTATTTTACTCGTCACTGGATCCTCACTGACGCTAACAAGCCCGGCACTTAGTAAGTTCTCAATATTTGCTGAATAAAGGCACAAAGTATAAAACACTAATGGTTACTAATAACACCGGGGACTCAAGAATCTATGACTAGGAAGCTTTCCAGGTCCCAAAACCCCATTTCCGCTCCAGTTCTTAGAAATGGGAATATGGCAGGGATTCAGACCCTTAGTTTAATATCCTCCCTGCATAAACTTTTTTTCAGAGACCTTAGAATAGGGACCACGAAACAGGACACAAGCTGAGCAGATGGAGTTATTACTGTGTAAAGGAGGTAGATACGGTGCGTGCCCATGCACTCAGGCACACTCATGCACACCCCTTCTGCAACTGAGCTCTGCAAAGCTGCTGTATCGACATGCCGGGTTTGGTCAACGGGGCTCAGAGCACCAGAAAGCAGCAGCAATATGCATGCAGAGGGTATAAGAGCTGCCCCTTATGAGTTTGGAGCAGCAGACACTGTGTCAGCATGACAGCCTCTCCACAGGGAAATCCAGTGTGGGCAGAGGCCAGCCCCTGGAGGTCATCAGCTACCCGTCTCCTCTCACACCCAGCCTTGGCTAGTAGGTAATCAGACTTTTGCCATCTGATGACAATCCTGAGAGATCTCCTGATCCAGCCTCTCCATCAGTGCTGGAGAAGAGAAAAAAAGAGGTAGCTGGGAAGAAATTAAAGTCATGTGATCAGAAGTAAGCATCCCAAGGTAGCAAGCCTTGCACACCTCAGCCGGGCTTCGGGCAATGAAGGGAAACTCCTTCAGGTTGCCCTGACCCCCATGAGGGCTAAGGCTGGAAGCCACACAGTCCCTTTCATCTGGGATACTTGACATCCATCACCCCTGCCCTGAGCCCAGCTCTCAGCCCTGAATGAGAATGATGCTTAATCTGTCATTTGAGCGACAAGGTCTCCAAGTTGACACCAATTGTAGACCAGGCTCCACGAGAGATTCTAAAAATAGAGGTACAGAAAGGGACCTTGGAGAAATAACTGACTCACTCTTTACTTGGAGCACATACTGTGGAGGAGCCAGTGGGGGATTAGCAAAATCTCTGCAAATTAAAGGTGGGTTGGCTGGGTTTCGCAAGTCTGTCCCTCTCCAAGCCTGGCTCAACAAACACAGAAGCCCATGCAGAAAATGTAAGCAGAGTCTGCAAATGTTTTCATTTTTCTCTCACTTTCCTTAAACAGCTAACTCCCAGAAGTCTTACAAGTAGATAAAAAGCCAAGTACAGACCCTAAACTTTCACTTGCCATTTCTCAAAGCACTGCCCAGGGATCTCTAAGGCACTCAGAAGGAAAAAGCACCCAGAGAACCACCAGAAAAAATTTTATAAGTGCTCTGTGTTATCTTCATTTAATCATTCTCCCCTGCCAGCGCCCCACTGGAGGCTGAAAACTCCCCTCCCGCGCCTCACAGCAATGAAGACCAGCACCAGCCCCCAGCTTTGGGTCTGGTTATCATGGAAGCTCGCCGAATCAGCCACCTTCAGGGGCAGCAAGACCCTGAAAAGAGGCACCTCAGGAAAATCCACAAGCCTTGACTGGCCAGGAAAAGCCACACATGGTAAATTCATGATCTCTAAACACATTTTGCCTCCTAGTCACTTTCTTTCAGGCTGCTGCAGTTGAAATCAAAACGTCATCTCCATCTCCACGTCAGCAGTCTTCGACTCTTTTAGCAACAGGTCGTCAGCATTTAGGGGCCGCTGGGGGCTCTCTTCCCCTCTTCTGATACTCCTCTGTAGCATCAATAACACACATGCGGAGGCACGTGTAACGTCCTCCCCACCCCCAAGCACACACAAACCCTTGCATCTCTCTTCAGGGGCCAGGACCAAAGGAGGGGAGGGGAGGGCAGCCAGCATGGGAGTGCCCAGATCAATGGATATTTGAAACTCAAACACATGGCTAGGGACCTACACTGCACGTGTTAATTACCACACATGTGCCCATAAAGGAGTCCGTTAAACACAAGGGGCCCAAAGAACAGAGCACAGAAAGGACATTCCAAGGGATTAAGTGAATAGTCAGAAGTTCTGACCCTCCTCCCCTCCTGGAGCACGTGCATCTGAGTAAGATAACAGCGCCTCCTCCCTCCTTCGCCCACTCCTCCCCTCGGGGCCCCACACCTGTGGACCCAGGAGCTGCACCCCAGATCTTCCATCCCAGGCCAGACGGCAGTGACCTGCTACTGCCTGGCCTCTCTCCCTCCTCCCTGCCTCCTGCTGTCTCTCCAAACCTCCTCCCCTGGGCCTCCTCTCCCCTGTCTTTCTCCTCCTCCCCTTCAGAGGACTAAGTCCTGGCTGGCAACCAGACTCTCTGTGGTCACACAATACGCCTTTCATTCCTTCCAGGCCAAGAGAACCGATCCCTCCACGCCCTGTCAGAGGAGCATGTTCAAAGAGACAAGAGGCTGGGCAGAGAAAAGGCTGGGCCAGCTCCTCCCCCCCCCCCCGCCACTCACACACCCAGACCCTGGGCCTCTCCGCCTTTCTGCCAATGCCCCTCACCCTGCACAAGGTCCAGGCCGAGCATCTCTCTGTGGCAGGCCTCAGGGCTGCGGGCTTCAGCTCTGGGGAGGTGCCTTCTAGGAGACCCACGTGTGGGCATGAGCTCAAACAAGGGGCCTTTGTGTCTTCCCACCTGCTGCCCTCCGGAGCACATTCCATTCTTAAGTGGCAGCTGAAAGAGGGACCTCAGCCGACACAGGATATTACGAATGCCCTCTCGCACCCTGTCCCCATTCAAACCCCAGCTTCCTGGACAGGTGTGGCTTCAGGTGGCCCTCCCTCCAGGTGGCCTGAACCTGCATTGCCGTGGCAGACAAAGAGAAGAGGCTCAACACCCCACTGGTCCTCCAAAAGAGCAGGAGAGAGAGGCCCCTGGGCAGAAGTCAAGTCTCCAGGGTGAGGTAGACCTGGCATCCCCTGGCCCCTGGCTTCTGCACCACATGCACAGGAAGTCTACACAACATCTGGCAGGCAGGAATCCATGCTGGGGAGGGAAGCAAAGAGCTGGCAACTGGGCAGCTTATCTCTGATATGAGGCTTCAGACTCTAACCCCCCTGCTCCCTGCATCATCCCTGAAGAATCAGGATCCCCTGTCCTCTCACAGGTGAAACAGCAGGAGCTCACAATGACCACAGGTCTGTTTCTTTTGTTATCCACAGGGTACAAAGCCACATCACCCTGGAAAGTGTTTCTCTGTGCAGTTTAAGAACCCAAATCCCATGCTTGGCCTGTCTTGGTGTGGGCGTTTTATGCAGCATCATGCACTCGGTTCCCTTTGGTAGGGGAAATCTGGGTGGTCAGCTGTGGATGCTTGCCAGTTTTTTTTCTGTCACCAGGATCTCATGCCCAGGAGTAAAGGCGAGGTTCCTAAAGACTTCAGTTGCAAGGGAAGGCAGTTCCCTTTGCCAACTCCAGTAAGTTGTAGACAGACACACGCCATTCCTTTGCTGCTGACTCTGGGTCTTTGCAAAAGGAAATATTCATGCCCCTCCCCCGCTTTCCCATCCAGGAGGGAACCACCATCATGCATGGCTGTCTCTGCCTATTCTGGGAAGCACCTAGAAAGGCACTTGCTCCCTTCTTTTCTCCCACTTACGCATTCCTGCTCATGGAAAGGGGAGTAGCCTGTCTAGCCCACTGGTTCCATGTTTTCTAGTGGGTGGTGGTATCACCATGCTCCACTTCCATCTTCCTGGAGCACCAGCATTTAGGGGCAGAACTCTCCGGACACTCGGCTCCTGCATTCAGACAGGGTGACTTTGCCTTCTCTTTGCATCTCCATGAATAAGCACCTGCAGCAGAGTCCAGGGCTTCACCCTGGTCTTCCTGTGACTGCATGAGTAGGATAAGCCTGTGCACCTCAGCTGGTCCTCTGCTGGCCCAACTCACCCTGTGGACTCTTGTGGACTTGAAGTTCCCAAGGCCCAGCTTCAGGTGGGAAGCCTCAAACTCAGCCAGTCCCTCCTGTCTGGGTTTTGCCTGAGAGCCTGAAGTGGGGTTCTGGATGTGCCATGACATTAATCCCGGCTTGCCATGCAGCTACCAGCTTTCTGTGTGTATGTCATCCTAGAGGTAAGTAGCTTTGAACCTTAGTGTCTTTCACACTGGAAATTATCGTCAGCATATTCCAGGGACCTAGTCTGCATGTTGGCTATTCCACAAAACAGCACTCAGACAAATGCCTTAATCAGGACTAGCCACATAATTTGTCGGGCCCAATGGAAAATGAAAAAACAAGACCCTCTGTTCAGGCAAATAGTACCATTAAGAGGACTAGCATATAAAGTTCTATCCTCTCTTCCACAATCTCTCTCTTGACTAGTGATGCTGTTTTAAAATTTCTATTTAATGCTGTTCTAGGGAAATAAAAATTAAAAATTTTAGCGCACTATGTATGGAACCCCACCCCCAACACCATAGCATGCAGCACAAAAGCCCTAGGCAATGAGGTGGCAAAGATGGGCAGCAGATACACATATTGCACATATCTCTTCTGCTCACGTGCATGCTTCATTGTCCTCTCAGACTTAACAAAACACAAGTTCAAAGACAAAATAATTAAGAATTTCAGGACAATGAATGTACAGGTTGCAAGCCTGTGAAGCCAGCCTAGTGAGAAGAATCTGGATGCGCTGGAACAATTATTAAAGAGAATGAATCACTGGGTAAAAAATACTCAAATGGGTTTACAAAATAAGAGGGTAGGGCAGACTTGGACATGCCTACCTTCACCATCCTTTTCGGCTTACCACTGGCTACACTGGGAGCTGACTGACTGAACCCTCCAGGAACCAAGGTTCTCAGGGTCCCTGTCAGCTCTGTGCCCTCACTCACCTCCCTCTGGGAGCTTAGTCCCCACCACCATAGGAGCCTTACTTACCTCCAGGGCTTCTGGGAGGAAACACAGAATAAGAATGGAGATTTTCTGCAGGGCACTTTTAGCTTACACCCCAGGTTCCTTCCAGCTTACCCAAGAATCCTGCTTGGACTGGCTTTAGGAGCAAACATTTAGATAAACCATAAGACTCTACTCACCTTTCCTTCCTGAGTTACCCTGGCTCAAGGGCTTGTCAGTGACTGAACCTTGGGTAAGAGGGAAACAAAAACATAAGCCGTTCAGAGTGCATCACCATTGGTTTCCTTCAAAGCACTGGCAAAGTCCGATGTTATGAGCATACGGTTATGTATATATATATATTGTATACACATGTTGGGATGTTATATACAAAGTTAGCTCATACATACATGTCAAGTGGGGCTTGTTTAACATCAATGTCACTGATACCACGGCACTGCGGAGATGAACCATGATTTCCAGGTTCCCTGGCAATAGCCTTGACAAGATTTTTACAAAATCCCACATCCACATAACTCTTTTGTTGAACATCACAATAGCTGCCCCCCACCTTCACCCTGCAACACCCCACTGCCTGCCAGCCCCACGGTCTGAGCCACAGTCCCTCAGTAGGGCTAACCAAAAAGAAATCCCCTCTTACTGCACATGTAGTGATTGACATCCCTTGCTGATTAGGGCAGGAAATCGGCGATTTTCCATCTGCATTAAGTAGAAAATTGTTGGCCCAATTGAACTAAATGGGCCAAAATAGTCTCAGGCATGGAAACAATTTTCTAGATTCAGCCTGTTTCTCAAGGAGGGGGCAGTGTGTGCGTTTGGCCAAATGCTTTGCCCTGTGTACGCGAGGACGCCGTGTGTTCCCACCCTACGGTCTGACCCTGTGGCACCTGTCTTCTTGGTGAAGGCCACGCAAGCCGGGCACGGCCAGCTCATCCACAGAAGGACATCTGAGGAAGTCCCACCAACAAAGGAAAAGAAAGAGTCCGTATTTTCCCAATCTATATCACACCCTTTCTTCCTATACTAATAGTTTTGTGAGAATTCAATTATGTTACCCTGCATGACTTGTGTCTAGCGCATTTGTTTGCTTTAAATGAAATTTTCCAGGTCATTTGCAAGGAGGGCTTATTCCTGCCCTTCCCCACACCAGCCCCAATTAAGGTTTCCAGTTTCCATGTAAACCACAAATAAAGTAAACTTTCCTTTTTGGCCTGCAAACCTTGGTTTCCTAATGCAGATACTTATTGCCCTTTCTGCTCACTTTTCCCTTTATGTAGCAGGGCCTTTATGTAGAAAAATGAATAGAATTTGTGAAAAAAGAAAAAATGTTAGCACAGCAGGACTGTTAGCCTTTGGAATTTCCCATAGGTTTTTAGAACAATGTCTTGTATTTTGCTTGCACTTAAAAACTAAAAATAAGTACATAAAACCTCACACACACACAGATACAGAGAAATATGAAGCAGCTGTTGGCTGGAACTGGCATGTGTGAATGAGGGCTGAGCCCACATACTGAATTAAGGGAGTGACTCCCCAGTCCCTTACCATCTGAATGGACATGGAAAGTGAGGTGCTTGTCTAAATCCATGATCCACAATTGCATGAAGTTGAACTAAGAGCAAAATTTCTCTATGCTTGTAAGATCGGAAATAGAAAAGGACTTACTTTTTGCTCTGGATTAACCCAGTGGGTCACTATGAAGCAATGGTTCTCTAATTTGTCCAGTCATCAGAACCACCTGAGAAGCTTCATATGCATGTGGACTCAATCCGGACCTCCTGGGTCAGACTATACTAGGAGGGGCCTCAACACCGGGGTTCCTTTTAATTCCCCAGGCATTGCTGATGACAGCCAGATCTGAGGGCCACTGTTATTAAAGTTTTCCATTACTCTACCTTACATTGTTCACGGGTGGCAAATATATGACACAGAGGCCACCACTGCCCTCTCCTGTGCCCATAACAGACATCACTAATTGCTCATCGAACTTTTGATGTTGAACTCCCATGAGGTCTTCAAATCCAACTCAGCAAAGTGCTCCCAGGACCACTAGCAACCAGAGCACACAAGCTACAAATTTATATGCCATGCCGCAGGGGCTGCAGCCAGTGCTTGGGAAAGGAGCACTGAACCAGACACAGGCACACGATCCAGCTGTGGCTACAGAGCAAGTATGTTAGAGTGGAACCCTTCCTGACCTGGAAGATGGCTCATAACCAACACCCATCATCCAACCATCTTTCAAAGGCTCCCCGTAAGACCCAGAGACCAGTCGAAGGGTCTTTATCCAACCCTTTTCTTTGTTCCCGCCCCTCCCTACAGTACCTGAACATACAGGCGTTTTATTTTGCACCGAAGAGCCACTGATGGGCTTCCCATCTGGGGTGACACACCAGCAGTACCCCGTGTAAGTGTGACACTGCACCTGTGCAGGGAAGTGGGGAGGGGAAGAGAACCATAAGTCCGGGGTCGCCATGTCAATGGCATCTCCCACCCTTCAAAGCGTTGCCAATGCGGTGAAGCATCTTCTACCTCTCACCTGGCCTCTGTCACCAGAGTGTCTCCTGCAGTCAGTCAATAACACTGATTATCTGCTGTGTAACTTCTGTGCACCACAGTGACGACTTCTCCACTTTTTTCTTGTGGCTTTTCACGCTGAATATCTTGTATCATACTTACACACCTCCACTGGGCTCCTCCTGGGATGGTTCTAATCAGCACCCGCACATTTTTTCCCCAAGCACTGGCATACACTCCCATCCGATTATAACAAATTCTACTGGTGAAAACACATTTGACAAGTACAAGTTGGATGCCACCATTGTTGGTAAGACCCTTCCTTAACAAGCAGCGACAAATGGCAAGCCTTTCTTCTTTCTCGAGCTTTCCCCGGCATCCTTTCAGAGAGCCAGCCTGCCTGTTGATGAGGTGGCTCTCCTGAGACAAGGGCACATGTGATGGGTTTAGGTAGGAATAAGTCACTTGGGCCTGCGGGTTCTAGTTCTGGACGCCCCGTTCCACCACCATGTGATGTTCCTCAAGTCTCCCTGATCTGGGAATAGTGATGAAAATGAGGACTTTGCTCCATTCGGAGTAACTTCTCTTTCTCATCCAAGAGCTGCCACTTCACTCCCCTCCTCCCACCCTACCCCACCATCCTCTTCGCAACTGTTTTCTCCACCAAGTTCCTAAACACACATTGGAGCATTGCTCCCCTGCTTAAAACCCCTCAATGACTTGCCATCTGACTCAGGATAAGGATGAAGCTCATCTGCATGGAGCTCCAGGTCTCCCTTGATCTTCCCCCTGCCAATCTCCACAGCCTCATTTTATACCCACGTCTCCACACACACACCTCCATTTGGGCCACAGTGAAGACTCCAAAGCCCACAAAGAAAGCCTAGTGTCTCATGATTCTGAACTTCTGTTTGCTCCAACTATTCAATGATCTGGGATACAATCCCCCAACCCATCTCCAACCCACTCCTAACCCTTTGTATTCCCACCCTCTTCATGATACACCTTCTCTGCAAAGCAGTCCCAGTCTCCCTGCCTCCTCTCCCTCCTTCCCCTGACCCTCCACACACCCTGGCTCCCTAAATTCAGAGCCCTTATCACAATGAGTATAACTATTGATCTGTATAGTCTATCTCCTCCGCTAGACTGTGACCTCCCTAGGGCAAGGGACTGCATACTGGTTATTTCTGTATTCCAAGCATCTAGCATAATGCCTGACATTTATTGCAGGCATTTGATGAGTTGAATAAACACATGAATTATCACATTTCCTCGATTCTTGGTCTCCAGCAATTCTGAAAATGTAGCATCAATTTAAACAGCCCCGCTGCATTAAATATGGACCTCAATTACAAGATGTGTGCCAATTGCAAAGATATTAAAGTGTGGAAAAAATGCTGGGATCAAGGACACACTGGAATCAAGGATAGACAGTACCAGCATACACATTGAATGGTAAGGTATACAAGGTATATAGAGGTAAAAGAGAGGTCTGATGGCCTGGGTGAAATCCAGAAGTTACCAGTGAGACAGAGAAGCTATAGAAAGCCTTCTGCTCTTGTGTGGATACCAAACACTGTAATTTTCCCCAAGACCAGTTGTTCACTATGAACCTACCCACAGAAGTCAGGATCAGAACCGGATGGAGGGCATCTAGTCTCACCAGTTACAAACAAGGCACAGGACTTAGCTCTTTAAGCCCCATCTATAAAATGGTGATAGCAGCGCCAAACGTAGGCGACTGGTGAGGAAACAGTGCGAGTCCAGTATCTGGCAAGGGGTGATGGCTGGACACAGGGTGGCCTTGGCCATGACCGCTCTCAGCTGTGTCAGGAACACTTTGCAAGTGGGCTTCCTCCTGGGCCAGAGCACCCCCCCACCCCCCACCCCACTGCCGCAGTAACCTCCAGTGGATCGGGTGGAAAACTGCTGGAAACTTGGATTTTACCCTTTCAGATTCTGTCAGCCCTGCATGGGGATAGTTCCTAGAGACAATTCCTCACCAGTGGCAGCAGTTTAATGGGGCCTGGCTGGCTGCTTTCTCCTCCTTGGCTGACGATCACCTCTGGGGAATCCTGTCCCTAGGCTGGGTGGCCACTCCCAGGCCCCCTAGCGCCCATGGCCAAGGTGGGCCTCCCTCTCCATGAGAACTGTCCCCCCAAGTCCATCACCCGAGGCTGTGTCTCTGGCCCTGTGCTGCCTGCTAGAGCTGGGTGCTGTGGCCAAGCAGGCCGCGGAGAATAGCTGCAGCAATGCCCCCCACCCCCACCCCCATGGCATGCAGAGTCCCAGCCAAGGCTCCTGAGGACAGACCGAAAAGCATGAGTGAGAGGCTAAGCCCAAAGCTTTGTTTCAGGGGATATAATCTGACCTCTGGGCTCTGAGTCCCAAGGGCCACATGCTCACTGAGTGTGCCCATTGTATCCCTGTGGGCACGTGGACGTTGCCTCTCAGCCAGGCCCACAGGCCCCAACACAGCCCTTTCTCCCCAGGGCCCTCCACATTTCCCTCGGACCAGAATCCAGATTACAAAATCCTCAGGCTGGGAGCTGCCTCCAAATCCTAGAAAACTGGAATCAAATGAGGAATTGTGGCCACATTCCTCTAAGGCCTGGGGTACATAGTAACAGGCACACCTGCCCCAGATGAGCTGCAAGGGAGGGGGCAGCAAAGAGACACAGAGCACCCAGCAGAGCTCAGCTGCAGAAAGTGCTGAAGGTGGCCAGCAAGGTCTCTCCCTTTTGCTGAAGGAGCCCTGAGTGAATCAGCCCACAATTCTCAATTGAGAGATTGTTTGTAAGTCGTCTTAGGGAGTTTTCAAGATGTCTTCTTGGGAAAAAAAGACAGAGTTACCTGGAGACAGAAAGCAGTGGTCATGAAGTCAGACTGCAGCCCACCTTCCTTAATTGACCAGCTCCACCACTTAAGTTAACCACTTATCTTTCCAAATCTCTGTAGCCTTGGAAAGGTTCTTAATCAAACCAAGCCTCTGACTGTGTCTATTTCCAAAGGGGAGATAATAATACTTGCCACACTCAGTTGTTGAGAAGATTGAATTAAATAATGTAAATAAAATGCTTAGCTCACATGGTAAGTGCCCAGTGAAGTTTAACTATTTATTTTTATTATCAATGTGTTATGTTTCAGCAAACTATTTGTACACTTATAAAGGACACAGCCAGATTCTCTGATGGGAGCCAAAACACATCCTGTTCTGACCAGTACCGGGGGATGGGGCAGTCTGAACTCAGCAGTCTGAAAAGGTTTTAGTGGAAGAAGGGGAGTTTGTTTCTGTATAGAAATGGTTCTATTATTCTCAGAAGAGCCAAGACTTCTTGCAGAAAAGAAAATCAGGATGTAAAGTCTATATAGAATTGATGGTTTATATATACATGATCAAGAGGTAAATTCTACCTCACTTAGCTTCCTCCCTTGCAAATGTATTTATTCTTTCAAATTAATAAGTAATCCACTTTGTTTTACCTCTCCCACCCCACAGCCTCAAATTAATCAACTCTCAGACTTAATCTATAGGAAAAGCACAGGCCAGCAGAACTGACAAGGTAATGAGCCATTTCTAGTCACTCACTAGGCAGTTCTCAAAACTCAGGGTTGTTCCAGCCCCAAAGGTACAGGTTCAAACCATGGAATTTGCTCCCATCTATCCCACAATGGAGCATCTTAGAAAGCTGAAATATCAATTGATGGGTCTTCCTTAAGAGACAAAAAGTGTTTGTACGTCAGCCTAAATGAAGTTACTCTCTGCTTAATTATACTGTTGAATATAACTGGTTTTCCTTAAAGGTACTTTAAAACAGTGTGTTCTTAGGTAAGTAAATTTCACCTCTGACTCATGTACTTAAATATTTTTGGCAAGAAGCCCTTTGCATAAACAGCCCAATGGTCTATTTCAGTTCAATCTCTCTCTAAAGTAAGACAAATATGAAATTATTTTAAGCCTGTTAATCTTCAACATTAGCCCAACTCCTGGACATCTGGAAGAATGTGGGAGGCTAGCACTCCCAGCAAATGTGGCGGAGTAACTGACGAGTACAGAAAACAGAGAAAAAACGAGCTCACAGGATAAAGCAGGTCATGGACTGACTAGGGAAAAAGCACCACGGAAAACAGAGGGGACAAATGGGCCATCCATACACACAACTATCACCCACGGGGCACAGGCCCAAAATAGGAAACCCCACCCTCTACTTTCACAGCAGCTTTTCAGTCACCGTCAATGATCTCTGCATTCTCTCATTTGGTCTTCAGAGTGGCCATGTGTGCAAGCTCATTTTAGGAGAGGCCCTCAAAGCAGAGGTTATTCTTCAAATGTCACGGTTAGTTCATAACAGCACAGGAATTTGAATCCCTATCTCCAAGCTCTCATAAAATGTCAGAATTGACAAGGCTGGAAAAACCCTTAGAGATCACCAGCTTAACCCAAGCGTTTTACAAATGAGGAAACTGAGGCCCAGAGACAGCGAGGTAGCCTGGTTACCAGTACCTCATCCTGGCAGACAGAAGTCCCCCAGACCTGGGAGGGAGGAGGAGAAAGGCATGGTTCCTTGTGCTGGTGTCCGAGGGACATGACTGGGTCACCTTGGGCCTTGCAGTTCTTTGGCAAATGGACTCCTCTGGGGGAGGAGAGGGAGACGGAATAGACAGTCATCAAGGAGGCAGCTGGAAGAAAGTCTTGCTCCAGTTAGAATGAAAGGCCGTTTCAGGAGTAGTTTGGGTGACAGCATGGGTTCCCTGCCACGCACCCTGGCCAGCCTGCTTTCCTTGCTGTTCTTGGGGGGCTTCTCTGACAGGGGTTATACCTCAAATCACAGAGAAGCTTCTTTGTTGTTGGACTTTTGCTCTAAGTCCTACCAAGAGGTGCTGCTTCCTGAAGAGACCCATGTCCCCCATCTCCCTCACAGTGCCCACTTTCCTCTCTTCCCTCCAGGAATCAAAGCTGCTGTTTCCATTGCCTTTAGCCCTGCCACTTAGACACAGTGATGAGTGTAGCTGGTGTTCTACTGGGGGCAGCCGGGAATCACTGCACAGGGTTGGGGGCAGGGGATGGTTCTCCAGCCAAGTAACTTTGGAAATGTTGGGTTAAATACAATCAAAAGAGTCCTTGACTGCAGAACTTCTCAGAGCCTCGTCAATTAATGATTTAGCACTAAGAGGAAAACACCATCTGCAGCAATTCCTAAACTTATCTAACTGTGGGATCCTCCCTTAATTTTGCACGAGGAGCACTTCATGGTACTGTTTTATGGTGCTCTCTGAAACATGCTTTTATAGAAAAAAAAAGTCAGTAAAATGAAGTGCAGGGCCCTGCTCATTTCTTTGCTTTCCCCAGTCCTACCTTCTACGGTTCAGGTAGCAGATTCTCATTTAGTTCACTACTTTTTCCCTCTGGCAACCCCCCACCCACATTTCTGTAACTTTTTCTCAAGCCTTGTATCTGTTAACAAACCCATCTTTGATTAACTTGGACCTTCACTGACAACTGGGAGCCCCTCCAAGGTACAGCAGCTTCTCAGCCCCGTTCCCATTTCTTTGTGCTTTTGCGAAATAGAAAATATGAAACATATGCAAAGGGACAGGCTTGATTCAGCATTCTTAGTAGCAACTACCGACCTTGTAAGGAAATGACTGCTATCACGAACTTGAACATTTCCTAGTGGGAAAAAGTTGAACTAAAAGCAGAAGGCACATGGATATTTGTCTAGCTCTCTTTTGGCAGTGGGAATTTGAGACTGCTTTTTTCTTTTCCATTGGCCAGTTGCTCCCAATCAGTTAGTGGGTTCTTTGGATTGAGCTAATGCCCAGTGAAAAGGAAGGTCCACCTGATAACTTTGTTTCAGGACAGTATTTTCATTTTGTTCCATTTTCCTCTCCTCTGCATTTCCTATAGGACCTCTAAGGAATTGTGTTCTGCCATGGATGCACGGGCCCTGGCTGGAAGCCTGAGGCCCTGGGCCACCTGAGGTTGTCACTTGTTCCACCAGAACATCTCTCCACCAGAACTACAGAACACTGTTTACTGTGCATTAGATTCACCTGGAGGGCTTATGAAAGCAGGCAGCTGAGTCCCACTCCCAGAGTTCCAGGGCTCATTAGGTCTGGGATCAGCTGGACAATCTGCATGTCTAACAAGTTCCCAGGTGTCGCGGCTGCTGCTGGCCCAGGAGCCACACCTCAAGCACCACCATTTTAAAGGAAACTTCCCTACCCCACTCTTTCTGGCCTCTATCATACAATACTCAAGAAACAAGGACTTTTCTAGGTGGCAATGTGAGAATAAGAGGCCTTGTGACCATACTTCTCTCCAAAGTATTTATGTTTCAGTTGTTTTGATGACATGTGGTTTTTTTAATTCATGGATCTAGTGATTGCAGCATTAAATCTTCTGGGTGATTTCATACATTGAAGAGAGTTTGATTGCATTGAGAAGGGGTGGGAAAAGAAGGGATGGTGTAATCCTTCTGGTCTGGCTAGCATGCACTGTTTTTCCCTCAGTTTGGAAAAGGTTATCCCACAAAATCCCCCCTCATCTTTAGTCAGGTTTGGCTCAGAAGCAACAAGATGCAGAAGGAAAAACATGGCTTTGGAGTCAAAATGACCTGGGTTTAAATACCAATCTCTGCCACAAGCTGTGTGACTTCAATAAAGTCACTTAACCTCTCTGAACCTATCTATGGTATAGGGCTCATGATGTGTACCTTGAAGGTGGACAGAATGAGACAAGATATGGAAAGCATCTAAAATAGTCTAGGGTGTAAAGTAGATGCTCAGCACAAGCTGGTTCCCCTCCCTTTTGCAAGGAGTATACAGGCCGCAGCTTCGAAGCACGGCTATTCTTCTCGGCTGTAAGCATTGTCTCCTGCTCTGTGCCAGGTCTGGGGAGGACTGGTCATTGGGGAACAAGGGTTTTTCCTTTTACAGTTTTTACCTCATCCTCAAGGAGGGGATGCAGGAAAAGAAGATAATCTTTCTCAAATCCTCCTATATATGGGAGTCTTTGTTGACAGGCTTTTTACGAGTTGATGGTGTAACTGCCAGCATAATATTAGTAAGAAGTGGTATGTTTAGAATGAGAGACAGTCGCAGTCTGCCTGAGGCTGTTTATGGCCACATCTGAAATACTGTGTCCAGTTTGGGGAAGGACATTCTGTAAGAGGGGCCTTTGCAAATTGAATTCAGAGGAAATGGACCAGAAAGAAATAGAAGCATAAGTCCGTACGATATGGGAATGAATGGTAGAATTAAGGATTTTTGCCAGGAGGAAAACAGATATTTGTTGGCTAAGAGAGGATTTGACAAGGACAAAATGGTGTCTATCTTCAAATCTTTCCATGGAAAGTGGGATTTCTGTGGGTTCTCTTAAGTTCCATAGCTAGAACAGGGGTCATCTGTTGGAAAATACATCTCTCCAGTCAATATACAGAAGGACTTCCCAACTAAATTATGTATATTGACATTGGCAGTAATAAGCTTCCTGTCTCTGGTGGCAATCAAGCAGGAAGTAGATGATTGGAACCTTAGCCCTGGATTGGGGCTGGGTAGAGAGAGGGAGAAGATGAACCAGATACTTCTGAGCTCCCCTTTGACCCCATAGTTCTGTGATTCTAAAATACTGCTCTAAATTGAAATTTCTGTGCTTAGGAGCAAGGTGGAAATTTATAAACTAGTACCTAATTGTCAGTGTGAAGGCCAGTTTTCTAAGTACATGAGGAACATTTTCTTGCATTTTCCAAAAAATTTGAACATCATGCCCCCAACACACACAGAAAGATGTTTTAAAAACCTGAGTTTCAGGGCTTCAAGGACCCAAAGGACTTCATTTCCTTGATTCCTGCCCCTGTTTGGTGCTACAAGAGTCCAGGCTTTGTAAACAGCAAATACAAAACCCCTTCTCCATTCACTTTTATTTCCATTTGGGGGAGAAAATATCAAATATGTTCTTAAAAATACCCAGTGAGAAAGTCCCTCATGTGTAGAAGCTTTGTTCTGACCAGACCTGTGAAAATCTGGCCAGTCTTTGCAGGACAAATGTGGCCTGCAGAAGTGGGAGCTCTTTCTTGCTTCCCATATCTGACTTCACTTTAATTAAACTTTTCTGCCTTCATACCTTCCTCCTGTGTTCCTATTACCTTTCCTTACTTTGATGGAAAAAAGAATCTGATCCCTTTAATTCTGCAGAAGAATTTAGTTGACTGAACGGCAGGGTCCCCTCCTAACATATTATATGTCCCCACTGTGGAGTGGCAATAGCCCTAAGTGTGTGTAAGGCTTTGCCTGGAAGGTTCCTGAATAGTGTGGGGCTGTTGTGCCTACCTACCCAACCGAACATTAGCTCCTGTCTCAAAAAATCCTAAAAAGTGTGGCTACCTCCTAGAGACCATCAGTTTGACCTCCTTCCCAGTGCTCCCTCCCCACGCCTGCAGTACCCCTGCCACACGCCCATTAAGTCCCCACTTGCCCAATTCCCAGGATGGGAAGTTAAGTTCTCTTATAGTCAGGCATTCCATCTACGGAGTGCTCTACTTTTAAAAACTTCTTTCCTATTCTGAGTCAGAATCTGAGTCATTACACATTTTACCAGTGATCCTGCGGCAGCTCTGGGGGACTATTTAGTACAAAGCTAAAGCCATCCGTAGAACAACGTTTGAAGATGGCTCTCACATATCCCTTTGGCCATCTCTCTCACCCCACTCTCTGGTTCTTCTCATCTGCAAATCAAACGTTTCTGGCTCCTTTGAATATTCCTCATGTGACATAATTTCCTGAACTTACTGACCTGAATCACCCTCCTAGATATGCCATAGTTTGGCAACACTTTAAAAAATGGTAATGTTCTTTAGAAAGGTGGAATAGAGTAGTAGTTAGGACCAAGAACTCTGAAGCCAGGCTGCTCGGGCTTGAAGCCTGTCTCTACGTAGCCCTTGCAAGCCAGGTGACCTGGGCAGGCATGCAGGGTCTGGGAGCTCTCCACAGCCCTTCGTGGGTCTGTCCCTACAGTTTGTCTATTGTGGAAATGAAAGGAGCAAGCGCTGGGCGACATCTGCTGCTGCTCTTCTGCAAGGGCTTGTACTTGGAAGGGAGGGGAGGCTGAAGGCTGTAGCCTCTCAGGGAGACTCTGGGGTGGGCTTCATTACCCTCTCTGCTGTTCCTTTCCTGAGTGCCTGGGTGGGAGCAATGAAGCACGTTGGGATGTTCCTTTTTAGCTCCTCATCCTCCCCACCCCCACAGTACAAAACCGAGCTTCCTGAAGTCACCCTGCCGGCCTGAGTTGTGTGACTACCTTGCAAAGTAAATGATGCCACCTGTGAATTATAGCTCAATAAAGCTTTTGTTTTCAAGAACAACAGTTACAGTGGAGGAAACTGAGACCTACAGAAGAAGAAAACTAACATTTGCTGAAAAGCAATCATGTGCTAGATAGTGGGTGTTTTTCAGACAAATTATCATATCCAATATCTGGTTGTTTGGGATAAAAGCAATTGAATGAAAAACACATGTAAACCAAGTAGTAAGATGCTCGAGCACAGGAGATGTTCCAATTATAATAGCAATAATGAGTTTATTGAGCCCTTAACACAAAAGGACAAAAAAAAGCAACAACTAGCTCAACAGTGGGTCTATTTACCATTATGCCATCTATACATAAAGGATGGACTTGAATTTTTACAGAGTGACTGCTTTAAAAATAAAATAAGTTTTCATTGCACATGCCACAGAAGGCTGAGGCTCCGGAGCCTAAGGCAGGGCACCGTCCACTAAAACATACAGAACTGGCTTTGTTTGGGGGCATCCAAAGAAGCTGTTTATAATGGGGAAGCTATGAACACTCCAGCTTAAGGATGAAGCCAGGGTCTTGGTACTTCTCCTACAGAGGCCTCTGCACTGTCTGGGGAGAGACCCGCACTGCTCCCCTAGGTGAGACAGTTCCACATATGTCAGTGCCTCTCCCGAGATGGAGGCCCTGGCAATGCCATCCACACACTACCTTCCTTGCTAACATGGGCAGGCACACTCAGACACTCTGGGACAGGCCGGGCCAGCAGTCAAGGCACTTCCTACCGCCTTGTTACAGCCGAGAACATGGGCAGTGACAGCAGCCCCCCACAGCCTGGCCGGGGCAGATGAGCACCAGCAGTCACGGCCACCTCCTGCTCTTTGAGTCAGAGTGGTTGCCAGACTGGGGCCTACTCACACGCACAGGCAGGGCACTGTCCAGCAGCGTCACTGCAGCCCACCAGTGTGCATAGCCAAGACGATTTCCCACTGCCTTTCTGAAGCCACAGAGCATGCCCCGCCCCTACCCTCTCCAGCTCTCTGCTTAGGACAGCAGGCATGCACAAACCACACACGGAAGGCCCCTTGCTCACCGGCCCCGGTGGACAAGGGCACTGGTGTTCCTCAGCTCCAAAAGACTATAACTTTTGGAAAGACAGTTCTTGGCAGGCCAACATGTTCAGGGCACTGCACAGACAGCAGACTGACCTTCCTGTGAAAAAGATCTATTTACTTATCCTGGAGCATAAGCCTGAGGGGCAGGCTTCAGGTTTCCCACACATCTAGAGGCTATGGAAGTGCACCCAAGGAATGTCAGCAGGGAGACAACATCCTTGCATACTCCCTTGACCTCACTACAGCTCAACAAGAAAGGAGCTTATACACTTAAGTGGATCTCCGTTTTTTGTAACTGTCACATCGGGCACAGTTGCAGATTTCCTGATCTAGAGGCCATCAGGGTTTATGATTGCAGCCTTGCAGGACTGTATATATTTACATACTTTAAAAGCTGCTGCCTGAGAGTCTGTCTTTCACTCAACCTGAAACTAGGTGCTAAATGAGATTCCTCCCCTTGGAACACTGACAGGTCTTGGTATTCCCTCAACAATAGGGACTTATCAAAAATAAACCAGGCTGTTTAAACAATCACAAAGATTAAAGAAACAACCAAAAACTAGGACAAGGGTGCATGAGAAGATCCATTACCTACACAAGGCCACTCCTTCAAGACTGAAAAAGGTAACTTTTTCACCTAATACGTAGAGACAAACACAGAGTCAAGCAAAATAAGGCAACAGAGAACTATGTTCCAAATGAGAGAACAAGACAAAACCTCAGTAAAGACCTTAACCATACAGAAGTAAGTAATCTACCTGAAAAAGAATTCAAAGTAATGATCATAAAGATGCTCGCTGAACTTGGGAAAAGAAGAGATGAACCCAGTGAAAATGTCAACAGAGAGACATAAAATACATGAAAGTACCAAACAGAAATCACAGAGTTGAAGAATACAATAACTGAACTGAAAAATATGCAAGAGTGGTTCAACAGCAGACTGGATGAAACAGAAGAACAGCTCAGTGTGCTGGAAGACAAAGCATTGGAACCCACCCACACAGAGCAAAAAAACAAAAAGAATTTTAACTCTGGACCTATGGAACAACTACAAGCAGAATAACATTCACATTCTAGGGGTCCTAGAAGAAGGAGAGATAGAAGGGCAGAAACTTTATTTGAAGAAATAATGGCTGAAAACTTCCCTAACCTTGGGAAGGAAACAGACATCCAGGTCCAGGAATCACTGAGAGATGTAAATAAAATGAACCTGAAGAGATCCACACTGAGACATGTTAAAATTAAAATTTCAAAAGTTAAACATAAAGAGAAACTTAAAAGTAGCAAGAGAAAAGCAACTTGTTACACACAAGGGTTACTCAGTAAGGCCATTAGCAGATCTTTCAGCAGAAACTTTGTAGGTCAGAAGGGAGTGATATGACATATTCAAAGTGCTGAAAGAAAAAACTTCCAGCCAAGAATACTCTACCTGCCAAGGTTATAATCTAGCATTCAGGATTGAAGGAGAGATAAAGAGTTTTACAGATAAGCAAATGCTAAAGGAGTTCATCACCACTAAACCAGCCTTACAATAAATGCTAAAAGGGCATCTTTAAGCTGAAAATAAATAACACTAATTAATAACAAGAGAACATATGAAAGTAAAAAATCTCACCAGCAAATATATAGTAAAGGTAATGGATAAATTGCTTGTAAAGCTAATATGAAGGTTAAAAGACAAAAGTAGTAAAATTACCTAGAACAACAATAATTAGTTAAGGTATACATAAAGTAAAAAGAGGTAAAATGTGACATCAAAAACATAAAATATAGATGAGGGGAATAAAAATGTAGGTTTAGAATGTGTTCAAATTTAAGTTGCTAGCAACCTAAAATACACTGTTATATACATAGGATGCTATATGTGAACCTCATGGTAACTACAAAACAAAACCTTATTTATACTAAATGCACAAAAGGAAATGAGAAAGGAATCTAAACATAACACTAGAGAAAAACATCATATCACAAGGGAAGACAGAATGAGAAGAAAGAACAGAAAGGAACTTCAAAAAAATACAGAAAACAGTTAACAAAATGCAAGTAAGTACATACCTGTTAATAATTACTCTAAATGTAAATGGACTAAAAGACCAAGTGGAGTATAGAGGGGCCAGATGGATTAAAAAAAAAAAAGACTCATCTGTATACTACCTACAAGAGACTCACTTCAGAAGTAAGGATAAACAAAGACTGAACGTGAAGGGATGGAAAAAGATATTTTAAGATATTCTATGGAAATCAAAAAAGAAAGCTGGTATAGCTATACCCATGCCAGACAAAATAAACTTAAAAAGACTGCAACAAGAGACAAAGGATAGCATTATATAATGATAAAAGGTTCACTCCAGCAAGATGTAACATTTACAAATATATATATATACCCAATCTAGGAGCACCAAAACACATAAAGAAAAAATTAACAGAACTAAAGGAGAAAGTGGACAGGAATACAATAATGGTACGGGATTTTCACACCCCACTTACATCAATGGATAGATCATGCAGACAGAAAATCAATAAGGAAACATCAGCCTTGAACGAAACATTAGACCAGATGGACTTAATAGACAGATACAGAACATTCCATCAAAAGCAGCAGAATACACATTCTTCTGAAGTACATATGGAACAGTCTCCAACATAGATCACATGTTAGGCCACAAAACAAGTCTCAATAAATTTAGAAAACTGAAATCACATTAAGCATCTTTTCCAACCACAATGGTATGAAATTACAAAACAATTATGAAAAGAAAACTGGAAAAACCACAATATATGAAGATTAAATAACATGAACTACTGGGTCATAGGGGAAATCAAAAATTAACAAGAGACCAATAAAAACAGATAAACAACATACCAAAATATATGGGATATAGCAAAAGAGATTCTAAGAGGGAAGTTTATAGCAATACAGGCCTACCTCAAGATACAAGAAAAATCTCATACAATTTAAGTTTAAACCTAAAGGAACTAGAAAAAGAAGGAAAAAATGAAGTACAGGAGGAAATAATAAAGATGAGAGTAGAAATGAATGGACTAGAGACTCAAAAGATAATAGAAAAGATCGATGAAACTGAGAGCTGGTCTTTTGAAAAAACTAAACAAAATTGACAAACTTTTAGCTAGACTCACCAAGAAAAAAAAGTGGCTTAGATAAAATCAGAAATGAAAATCAACAAAATGAAAAGGCAGCCTACTGTATGGGAGAGTATATTTGCAAATTATATATCCAATAAGAGGCTAATATCCAAAATATATGAAGAACTCAAACAACTTAAGACCAGAAAAACAAATAACATAGTTTAAAAATAGGCAGAGGAGCTGAATAGACATTTTTCCAAAGAAGACATACAGATAGCCAATAGGCACATGCTCAACATCACTCAACATCAGAGAAATGCAAATCAAAACCATATGAGATATCACTTCATACCAGTCAGAATGGCCACTACCCAAAAGGCAAGAAATAACAAGTGTTGGTGAGGATATGGAAAAAAGGGAACCCTTGTGTACTGTTGGTGGGAATGTACATTGGTCCAGTCACTGAGAAAAGCACTATGGAGGGTCCTCAAAAAACTAAAAATAGAAACACCACACAACCCAGAAATTCCACTTCTGGGAATTTACCCTAAGAAAACAAAATCACTGATTCAAAAAGATACAAGCAACCCTATGTTTACTGCAGCATTATTTACAACAGTCAAGATATGGAAGCAACTGAAGTGCCCACTGACAGATGAATGGAAAAAGAAGATATGGTACGTATATACACAATGGACTGTTAGCCATAAAAAAAGAAGGAAATCTTGCCATTTGTGACAATGTGGATGGACTTAGAGGGTATCATGCTAAGTGAAAGAAGTCAGGCAGAGAAACACAAATACTGTATGTTGTCACTTACATGTAGAATCTAAAAAACAAAACAAACAAAGAAATAGACCCATAAATATTGAAACAGACTCTTGGTTACTATAAGGGAGGGGAGTGGGGGAATGGGTGAAAAAGGTGAAGGGGATAGAGAGGTACAAACTTCAAATTATAAAATAAATTAGTCATAGGAATGGAAGCAGAGCATAGGGAATACAACCAATAATATTATAATATCTTGGTATGGGGTAACTATACTTACCATAGTAAACATTTACTAATGTATATAATTATCAAATCACTGTGTTGTACATCTGAAACCAATATAATATTGTATATCAACTATATTCCAATTTAGAAAAATGACAGAGAAGTTAGTCAACATGATATACTTCTTTAACAAAATTAAAGATAAAAATCATATTATCATCTCAAAAGATGCAGAAAAAGTATTGACAAAATTCAACATCTATTTACGACAAAAACTCTCAATAAAGTAGGTATAGAGAGCGCATGCCTCAACATAATAAGGGCTATATATGACAAGCCCGCAGCTAATATCATACTCAGTGCTGAAAAGCTGAAAGCTTTCCTCTAAGATCAGGGACAAGGATGTTATTAAGCATAGGACTGGAAGCCCTAGCCATAGAAATTAGGCATGAAAAAGAAGTAAAAGGCACCCAAACTGGAAAAGAAGAGGTAACATTGTCACTATTTGCAGATAACATGATATATAGAAAACCCTAGACTCCACCAAAAAACTACTAACACTAATAAATGAATTTGGTAAAGTTGCAGGATATAAAATTAATATATAAAAATCTGTTGAGTTTCTTTTTACTAATTATGAAATATCAGAAAGAGAAAACAAGAATACAATCCCATTTATAACTGCAGAAAAAGAATAAAATACCTAGGAATGAATTTAACCAAGGAGGTGAAAGACCTGTACACCGAAGCTATAAGATGTTGATGAAAGAAACTGAAGAAGACACAAGTAAATGGAAAGATCCATGCTCATGGATTAGAAGAATTAATATTGTTAAAATGTCCATACTACACAGAGCAATCTACAGATTTAATGCAGCCTCTATCAAAATTCCAATGGCATTTTTTCACAGAACAAGAGCAAATAATTCTAAAATTTTATGGAACCACAATGACTCTGATCAGCCAGAGCAGTCTTGAGAAAGGACAAAGCTGGAGGAATTATGTTCCCAGATTTCAAACCATACCTACAAAGCTATAGTAATCAGAAAAGCATGGCATTGGCATAAAAACTGACACACAGATCAGTGGAACAGAATGGAAAGCCCAGAAAATAAATCCATGCATATATGGTCAATTAATTTATGACAAAGGAGGCAAGAATATACAATGGAGAAAGGATAGTGTCTGGTGTTGGGAAAACTGGACAGCTACATGCAAAAGAATGAAACTTGGCCACTGTCTTATACAATATACAAAAAACTCAAAACAGAGTAAAGATTTGAATGTAAGACCTGAAACTATAAAACTTCTAGAAGAACACATAGGCAGTAAGCTCCTTGACATCCATTTTGGTGATGCTTTTTTGGATGGACTCTGAAGACAAGGGCAGCAAAAGCAAATACAAACAAATGATACTACATCAAACAAAAAAGCTGTGCACTCGAAGGAAACTATCAGGAAAATGAAAGGCAGCCTAATGAATGAGAATCTATTTGCAAATGATATATCTAATATGAGGCTAATATCCAAAATATATAAAGAACTCATACAACTCAATAACAAACACTATGATTTTTAAATGGGCAGAGGATCTGAATAGGCATTTTCCCAAAGATATAGAGATGGCCAACAGGCACATGAAAAGATGCTCAATATCACTAATCATCAGGGAAATGCAAATCAAAACCACCACGAGATACCACCTTACTCCTGTCAAAATGGTTATTAGCAAAAAGGCAAGAAGTAACAAGCGTTGGGAAGGATGTGGAAAAAAAGGAGCCCTCCTACACTGTTGGGTGGGAATGTCAATTGGTGCAGCCATTATGGAAAACAGTATGGAGGTTCCTCAAAATAATTGAAAATAGATCTATCAAATAATCTAGCAATTCCACTTTTGGGTATCTAGCCAAAGAAAATGAAACCACTAATTAAAAAGATACCTGCCCTGTCGGGGTTTTTAGCCTCCCCCCTCTGAACCTGCGGAGAGAACGGGAAGGGGGAGACACGCCCCAGCAAGGCAGGACCAGGAAGGGTGAGTGCCGACTGTCCGCCCGATCACCAGCCTCCGGCCCCTAGGCCTGAACCAGAGACAAACAGACGCGACAAGGAGCTCAGTCAAAGCAGGAACTTGTTTATTGCGGAAACAGCAGAGTATATATAACATTCATGGGCCAATCAACATAACGGTCAAGCAGTCACAAGCTCTTCACACAGGAAGGCACATAATGCAAGCAAACGGTGTCCACGAGCTGATCACGTTCACGGAAGACTCACGCCACCAATAGGGAGATACCCAGAATACAGGTAGACTAACATCATAGCCCACCAAAATGCCTGGCACCACCCCATGCTCATCCGGCGAGCGCCATCTTGGCAATGCATTTAAAGGCTACTTCTTAGATTAGAAGGTCCTACACCTGCACCCCTATGTTCATTGCAGCATTATTTACAGTGGCCAATATATGGAAACAACCTGAGTGTCCATTGATGGATGAATGGATAAAGAAGATGTGGCACATATTTACTATGGAAGACTACTCAGCCATAAAAAAGAATGAAATCTTGTCATTTGCAAAAACATGAATAGACTTTGAGAGTATTGCTCAGTGAAACAAGTCAGAGAAAGAGAAAAACTGCATAATTTCACTTATATGTGGAAGCTAAAAAAGAAAACAAATAAAACAAAACAAAACCTAGACTCACAGATACAGAGAACAGATTGGTGGTTGCCAGAGGGGTAGAGGGGTAGAGGCAGGGGTGCAAAATGAGAGAAGAGGATCAAGAAATGCAAACTTCTAGTTATAAAATAAACATTAATCATGGGGCAGTGATGTATAGCATGGGAAATACAGTCAATAATATTGTATTAACTTGGTATGGAGACAGATGGTAACTAGACTTATTGAGGTGATCATTTTGCAATGTATACAAAGGTCAAATCTCTGTGCTGTATATCTGAAACTAATAAAATATTGTCTGTTAATTATAGTTCAATATAATTTTTAAAATATGATGTAGAGTTACATATAATTAATCTGTAATCTGAAATATAACTAAAGAAAATAAAAGGATATAAGGTATACAATTTTGTCCTAAATAATGATAAGTAAACATGAAGAAAAAAACTAAAGGATTATAGACTTAACTGTTGCTATTTCAAGGAGATGAAGCCACTGCAGTTACGTTTCTGTCTTATATACTTCTGTATTATTGGATTTTTATTTTACAAAGTACATATAATTTACCTAAAAAAGAAAATATTTTTTTAATTTTTGATTAATTAAGTCTCTAAATAAATACATACACATGCTATGTAAAAAGAGCCTCTCCAACACAGCATTTTACTAGCTGCCTGGTGTGGCTATGTCATAATTTGTATAAGCAATTCTCTATTATTGGATATTGAGATTGTTTCCAAGTTTTTGCTACTATAGGCAGAACTCAGATGGGAATCCTTGTGGATAAATATTTGCACATATTCTTAATTATCTACTTGGAATAAATACCTAGGAGTAGAATTGCAGGCTTAAGATGTAGACATAATTAAGGACTTTTGACATATATTGCAAAATTATCCCATAAAATGTCAGTGCCAATTGACTTTCCCAACTGCAATGTGGGGGTGGCCTTTCCCTTCACCCAAGCCTGAATATTACTCTCTTTTGTCCAATTCTTAACAATTTCATAAGAAAGGGACACATCATTATTTGTAGTTGTGTTTCTTTAATTATTAACATCATTCACATTCAGTTACTGGCTATTTGTTACTATTGTGTGATCTGCTGGTTGACATCTCTTCCCACTTTTCTTTCTGGTTTGTAAGAGTTTTTTATATGTTAGCCTTTTGTCAAGCTAATATATGTCATTTGCTTTTTAACTTTGTTTAAGATGTTTCTTTATGTTCAGAAATTTTAAATGTGTATGTATTTTCTCAGCAATAAACTTTAATGTTCCAAAATTACTCAGAATTCTAATTACTGATTTGTAAATTGGGCATTTGAAATATAAACTCTTGTACATGTATGGTCTTCTATACAAGCTACTTCTATACCAGAACTCCAGATTGTCTGAGATGAAAAAATATTGTTTGAAATTTGCTTTGAAGCCATCGGTTTGGGGTGGGAGATGAAAATTGGGTAGAAACGGGACAGAATCAGTCACATGTTAATCATTGCTGAAGCTGGGTGATGGGGTGCATGGAGTTCACTATACTATTATTTCTACTTTCTGCATATTTGAAAATTTCCATGATCAAAAGGATATTTTTTTTAATGATTGGTTGATTGATTGGTCAACAGCATCAGAGAGGGGACTTCTGGAATGACAATGATGATGAAAACAAATTACATATTCATCAAGGCTACTTTTATTCCATAAAAAAGTTAAAAGCACAGGCCTGGGTACAAATTCTTCCTAGCTTAGTGACCTTGAGCCAGTTATTTAACCCCTCTGCAACTCAGTTTCCCTTTATAAACAAGGTTATTAATAACTACCTCAAGAGGTTCCAGTGAAGGTTAATGGGCGTAAAACTCAGTGCCTAGCACTTAATAGAGTTGTCATCATTATTATTCAGTGATTCACAAGCTTGAAAAGCTCCAGCCCACATTTCCTGGTGGTGGTGATCCAATACTCTACTATGGCTGAGATTTCAGTTAATCTGTTTGGGCACCACACAGCTGCTGGCAGAGGAGCTGGTAGAATGAATGTCAGAAATTACATTCCTGATATCCAGAACAGAAAACAGATAATATAACAGCATAAGACAAAGTCCAAAGCTCCCAACCCTGCTCAGCAGGTGACCACAGAGCCTTAACTCTACCTTGCAGTGATGCAATCAAGAACAAGAGTGATGAAACTCTTGCAGCAGTGGGTCATTCCCAGTTTGACCAAATGCTATCATCACCTGGGGAGCTTGAAATAATACAATGTCTGGGTCCCACTCCCAGAATTTGATTTAATGGCCCAGGATGTGGACTAGGTATCAAGGTTTTCAGAAATTGAATGTGATCTCCTGTGCATCACTGTGCTGCATGAGCTGGGTTGGGACTGGGAGAGAAGAGGACAAGGGAAAACAAAGAAGAGAACAGACACCATTATTTCCCACATGATCCGCATTAAAACCAACCCATTCATGTGGGCCCAAACTGTGTTCCATGCCAAAGAAATCCAGTCCTATTAGAATCCCTTCACTCCCTCCATAAACTTCAAGAGCCCGTTACTGTATAATAATTCACAGGGCTAAAATATGTTAATAACACCAGGATGCGTGCATATCAATATTCTAAAGAATAGTCAAGTGATGCAGCTGGTCTTGGGGTTTTGGTCTTAAAAAGCAAAGAAGTCCACACAGAACCCAAGAACGGACTAATAGTTACCAAAGGGAAAGGGACTGGGGAGGATGGGTGGGAAGGGAGGGGTAAAGGGGAAGAAGGGACATTACGATTAGCAGATGTAATGTTTGGGGGGCACGGGGAGGGCTGTACAACCCAGAGAGGACAAGTAGTGACTCTATGGCATCTCACTATGCTAATGGACAGTGACTGCAATGGGGTTGGGTGGGGGGGACCCTGATGAAGGGGGTAGTGTAATCACCATAATATTACTCATTTAATTATAGATTAATGATATCAAAATAAACTAAAAAAAAAGTAAAAAAAAAAAGCAAAGAAGTCCAGCTAAGTGACAATGGAAGATGGGGGAGGGAGGAAAGCATTTTGTCTCTCTCGTGGCCTTTTGGCAGCCTGTCAATGCAACTGAAGCACACTCGAAGAGGCAGCCTCATTTTGTGGAGTTATTGCAGTGTCTTTGATCAAGGGGAAAAGCACATCCATTTCAATCACTGTAACGAGGAAAGGCCGGCTGTCTGGCTGCCTGGCTGCCCACCGGGGTGAGCCAGCCTCCAGCCGGCAGACACATGGCAGTGCTTAGAGTGTCAAACAAATGAGGGGCTTCCTGATTGTCTATCCAACCTTTGCTGAACTTCAGGGGCCCCCTAGTTAGCAATTTTGCCTGGGCTAATCTGGAAGCTTGTTTCCCGGGCAAACACCACCTGGCCTGGCCTGGCCTTGACAAAATAAAAGCTGGCCAGCAGCTGTCTGTCCTGAAGCAGAAAGCACTGCCTCCCAGAACCAGGAGGGCAGGGGTCAACCGTTCCATAAGCAATATACTTGGGATTACACAAGTCTGGAGAAAGGGAAAAATGATTGCTGTCAACTTCACCACTTCCCTGTTATCTTTACTCCAAACTAAGTTGAGAGAGGTCTGATTTTCTGTCCTATACCTGAATTCTCAGCAGCGCAGTTTCAGATATACATACAGAGATCACCTGCCTTCTTTCCACTAGGATAAATAATAAATATTAAATCAGTGAGAAGGACATTCAAAAAAAGGTGTTTTTTTTTCCTTAGGGACATCATCCATAGCATCTTGGGAAGACTTGAATAGTAGAACCAGAGGAGAGATGGGGATAATGATGGTGACAGTGACAGAGGTTTATATAGCATTTATGTTCCAAGTGTTTTACGTGTGTTCACTCATTCACTCCTCATCACAACTCTGAGAGGTGAGATTTAGTAACACTCATTAATAATGTAATAAAATAGTAACATATAACCATATGTGTAATGTAATTATTATTACTATATAAATAATACTATATATATTTTAAAAAAGGAGATAACAGTCTCCTTTTACACATAAAAGTCTTGTGACCCAGAGAAGTCCGGTGATGTGCCTGAAGTGGTGGGGCTGGGATTTTTGCCCAGGCAGTCTGGCCCCAGGAGGGCTGCACTAACCACAGCACTGCACTGCCTTCTTCCAGTCTGCACCTCAGAGCCTCCTTTAAAGCTGCCACTTCAGAGAGCAGAGTAGGGAGGGAGGCCTCTGGAGGGCTTGAAGCTAGACAGGTCTGAGTTTGAATCCCAGCTCTGCCACTCCTTGTCCACTGTTCTTGTATTGTCTGTACATGGGGATGTTAACACCCACCTCACAGGCCTGTGGTGAAGCCTAAGTGAGAAAATGAATAAAAACACCTCTCACGGGGTGGGTAGCCAAGGTCGGTTCAATCCAGCGGCTGAACATTTGAATCAACTGAGAATTTTAAAAATGTGATGCCCAGTCCCTACCCCACCACCCCTCCACATTTCCACCCCAACAGGCAGTCGGCCTGAAATCAGCAATCCCTAGGCCCAGCCCCAGAACAAAACCTGAAACCCATGGGATCAAAGGCCAGCCTACACCCTTTGCCCCACTGATTCAGAGCTGCTGGGAAGCTATTAAACCTCTGAAGCCTCTGCTTCCAGCCCTGAGTTAGTGGGACTCCCCCAGATGCTGCTATCTACCACGAAGGCAGTCAGAGGCACCAGGACCATCCCCAACCCACTCTTGCCCAGTGGCCTTCCCCACTTTCATCCAGACAGCACCTTCACCCAGCTGCCTCCTGCTCCCCAGACTAGGTCCCCAGCTCCAGCCAAAAAGCTTTACAAAAGAGCACTGGACTGTCCCCTGCTGCCCATGTTTTAGGAATAGCGTGTGCCAACATCAGCATAGCCAGCATTACTTTTACATACAGCCTCAACCAGAAGACCATGAAGGATGAGAGGTGGGACTGCCTAAAAAAGAAATATTCAAATCTGAGTGCATGCATACACATGTGTGCATGTGCGCGTGTGCACACACACACACACACACACACACACACACACACACACACACAGATGCTCTGAGAACCATGATACACTTTGTTCTCAAACGGAGCGTTGCTTTGTGTGAGGACGGGAGTAGGAAGAAGGGCAGTACAGAAGGAAAGAAATAAACACTGAAGGGAATACCAGGGTTGCCCATGGAAACTGGCAGGGATAAGAAAAAATAATCAGCCTGCATTTGACCGAAGAGAAAAATGGAGACGGCCAGCAGGGAGGATGGGGACCAAGCAATGCCAGTTCCTGGCTCAGACTTCCATGTGCCTTTTCAGGACCCACTGCCAGCTGGCAAAGTGGTGTGGAGGGCCCAGGAGGGGGAATGCAGGCACCAGAAGGCAGCACAGAGGGGTGTCAAAGAGCCCTCAGCTGCTTCCCAGAAAGTGGGGCTCTGCATAGCCCTGCCACCCTCAGGCATCTCCCCTCAGCCGCAATCCAGGAAAAGGGCCTGAGAAACTTGGCCAAGTCCTCACCTGGGCAAAGGAGCCATCCTCGCCACACTCTGGGACAAACACGGCCTCCTGGGGCTTCTTGGCTTGCTCTAGGGCCTGAGCCCTCTCCAGACGACACTTGCTCTGGCCAGCATCTAAAAGAGGAGAGGAACGAGCATATTTCATACCTCACTTGGATTCCACACTACAGCCATGGGATAAAATGGCTGCCCAGTTCTAGGACTGCTGAGAGAAAACCACATGGCCTGGGGGTGAGCCCACACACCACCAACTGGCTTTCTAACGATGCAAAGGCAGTAGCTGGTGAGCGTGCTTGGCCTCATCTTCCTCTTAATGTTACTCTTAGAAAAGTGGGGGGTAGGTCGTGTTTATACCAGGTTCTGTTTATTTTTTTCTCCCAAGTATCCCCAGACCCTCCCAGGGGGGAAAAAAATGTATCACTTCTATTATTTTTCACTGGGTTTATTAAAAAACATGTAAGCCCAAGGGATCCTGAAAACGGTTTATAGCACAAGAATTGCAAGCACTTTCTTTGGAAAAATCAGAAGCTCTAGGGGCAGCCTGCTTAGCCTCCCAAAATTCCTATAATGGCTTTGAGAAGTCCAGGAGCCACGAATTCAAATACCCACAAGGCATAGGAAAGTGATATAAATTAGAGAAGTGAGCTGGGTGTGCAAAGAATGGCGTTTGGCTTGGAGACATGAGGAGTGCTGAGGACGGTGGCAAACTGGAGAGCAGGCTCCCCTTAAAGGTGGTAGCTCCTACTTAGCTCTCGCCATGGATTGCCTTCTGGGGAAGAATACAGACCTAATAGTACCAGAGCTTCCATTTTTTAATGAGAAGTACAAAAATCCAGATTTTTATGTTAAACCTCCCAATTGTTAAATGTTGTCTCAAATGTTTTTAATATTTTTAAACATGTGAGCAGACCAAACAAAATACATCTGTTGGTCAACAATTTGGAATCCCTATTCAGGAGCCAACAATAATGTCTTGCCATTTTAAACATCTCCACTTACAAAAAAACAAATAAATAAAATAAATAGCACTAGCCAGATAGCAACGCATCTCTCTAAGCCCTAGCCTGGTAGCAGTGTTTGAAAGACAGAAAAGTGCTCATTCTTTCAGGTAGACCAGCTCTCCTTCCTATATTCCCTGGTAGAAGGGGTGGAGGGATACTAGCAGACCCAATGAACAGACTCATTCCAAGTTCCCCTTGTGGGAGTGCACAGTGCTGGGAACTTCTCCTCCAGTGGAAGGAGGTACACACACTCACCTTTGCATCTACCGCGATGCACCACACCCAGGGTCGGGTCTCTGCACTTGGCTCGCTGGTACTCACACATGGACTCATAAGACCTGCCATCAGAGGCACAGATGGGCTTGGGTTGAGTCCTGGAGCAGTGGAGGTTGCACTGAGGGTCACGGTCACTTATAAGAAACTAGGATGGAAAAAAGTGAAAGAGTATATAGGTTACTTTTGCAAGAAAAGTAGAGGTGAGTCCATGACTTACAATACTGGTTCACCTTGGGGAGCAAGTCCCGAATAAACGGAAAGTTATTAAGCCCTAGAAGTGGAAGGAAACTAAACAGCCACAAACTCTAACCAAGGAAGGCATCCTGCACTAAGTAATTCACACTCCGGATATCACTAATCCACACAACCCTATGAAACAGGAACTATTTATTTTGTAGATAAGAAAACTGAAGCCTAGAGAGAGGTAACTTGAACAATGTTCCATAGTTAAGTGATGAATCCAAACTGGATTGGTCAGAAGTCAAATCAAAGCTTTCACCACTGGGACACTCATCCTCTTTGTCCATGCAGATAGTCATGTCACCTCTATTTGGGTACTTTCCCAAATCAGGAATTACTAGTCATCTACATTCCATCTTTGGAAAGCTTTATTTATTGGAAAGTAGTATCGAGATCCAAATCTATCACCCTTCAATATCTGCCCACAGCCCTCTGGCAGAATACAGGTTAAGTGACTTTTAATTAGAAAGAGATTTCCTGATTTAAAATAATACCAGTAATCAGATTGGAAAATGCTGATAAACTGGTTTCTTTACTACAGGACTTCTCAGACACCTTCGGTACATTCTTACGCATGGTGATACAGTAAATTAAAGACAGCTACAAATTATTTGCTCTCTTTCCATTGAGCTAATTTCCTCCTCTTGAATCTAGACTGACTTTAGTAACTTGCTTAACCAATAAAATGCTGCACAAGTGATGCTTTGGGGCTCCTGCCAAAGGAGTGAACCCCTGAAGCCTTACAGCTTCCTCCCAGTGCCCTTGCAACTCTCCAGGGAAAACCAGCCGCCACGTAAGAAGCCCAAAAACTCTGACACTGCCATGCTAAAAGGAAGCCTAAGCTAGCGCATGGCAAAACTATGTACTGAGAGAAATGCCTAACAGACCCAGGCACAGAGACATGTGAGGAAGGAAGCCTTCAGATGATTCTATCCCGAACTATCCATCTGATGGCAGCCTCCAGATGAAGTAAGTAATTGCATGAGAAACCCCAAGTGAGAACCTCCCAGCTGAACCAAATCAACCCACAGAACTGTAAGAGATAGTAATGAATTATTGTCTTAAGCAATTACGTTTGTGGTAGTTACACAGCAATAGATAGCCAGATCAAGGGGCATGTAGGGTGATGCATCTCCCAAACCTATTTGACCATGAACCCCTTTATCGGTGAACTCCTGTTAACAAGTACAGAATACAGTTGGAAAACAATAATTGGACTATACAATCCATGAGCTTCTGCTGAACAATCCACAATTAGACTGTATGGGCCTTGAGAGCTGTATCCATGCTTATCCACCTCTACATAGTGGCGCTCGAGCACACTGAAGGCTCTTTATCAGCATGAACTGAGAGAATGAGTGTCCCACAGTGATGCATGGCAATGTCGTGAGCCCACATCTGGCCACCAGTGATGCTATAGTTGCCTGAATAGTCACACCAAGCTCATAAGGCTTAAGAAGGATGTAAATACACCCCCTGTTTCAGATGCATCTGCAGCCCCTTTGTGCGAAGCAAACTGATAAGAACTTGTTAACCCTTTTCCAGAACAGCAGAAGGAGGCCTGAGGACAGAACCACTCCTTTCACAGGCGCACTGGAAACACACACTCCTTACTGGCCAAATTCCAAGAGTCTGAGCCTGTCCGTGAGTAGACTGCCTCCCAGCTGCAAGACCAGCCTCTCCTCCTACCACCCCAACCTCATGCCCAGGTGCCAGCTGCTCAGCACAGGAAGGGAGCAGCTGAGAGCTGAGACGGCCACCCAGGCTGTGTCCGGATAGAGAGTGCAACTTGTCCTCTCCAGACGCTCTGGGTTCCCACACTTACAGGTTCAGCCTGAGTCCTGCCCAAAGCCCAAAGGAAAATGTCCTGTTAGTGTGTCACGGTAGAGTCTAGTGTTCTAGGATAAATCAATAATATAGTGAGTCGTACCCGGGAAGACGCCCACTGCCTCCCAGGCCACCACACAGAGGAGAGAGGAGCTTGGGCTGACAGGACAACGGGAGGGGGCAGTGTCAGTCACACCACAACCCTGCACGGGATCCCGGCCTCCACTCCCTGCAGGCTGTTCTTGCTCAGAACCCTTGAGGGGTGCCCCACCTACTGCCCTTGGGGACCTTCACATGGTCTCCCAGTCTCCTGGGCCTGGCAGAATCTGCCCCGGGGCCCCCGCTCTGACCTCAGCTCTTGCTGCTTTGTTGTACTGCTCACTGCCTGGCTCAGCGCTGGTCGGGCACACTGGCCCACCTTCCATTTCCCAAATGAGCCACAGTTGCCCCTACCTCCAAGCCTCTGGACACACCTTCTCCCTTCCCTCTCACCCCTGTTCAGATTTCAGGAGGATTTCCCTTCTCTTCGAGGAGGCTGTCCCTGACTCTCACAGGTGATGACAGAGCCCTCTGTAATGACTTCTCACATCCCACTTTTCCTTCATGGCACTTAACACAGTTTTTTATGGCGAATTAATCTACATGAAACGATTAACAATGGAATCCCCAACTGCAAGTTCCACAGATACAAGGGTGGTATCTATTTTGCCTGTGAATACAATGCTGGGGGGCTCGGTTATCTGTCAGATGCATGCATTCTTGTAGGGGCATTTCCAACATGGCATTACCTGGTTGATGTGACAAGCCTGGCCGCCCAGGCCCCTGCTCCCCACCCCCCAGTCACTGGACTACTCCCCTACCCTGACGGGCTGAGCTCTCCCCCTCCCTCCTGCATTACAAGGTGGGCAAAGGCCCTCCACAGCTTCCTCCCCCAGCTCCACCTCAGAACTGAAGTTGTCTCTGAGGCTGGGAGGTGGGTCTTTTCTCTCCTTCTGCCGCCCCCTCACCCCCGGCCCCTCCGCCAGATAGCCTTCTAGCCTACAACACACTGCATCAGGGAAAACTCCGAACCCAAAGGTCCAGTTGAACGGGGCAGGTTTGGGAAGCCCTGGGCACAGGCTCCTGTATGGGCACAGGACACAGGTGGCTGCCACGAGCAAAGCTGGCCACAGCAGGCTCTCTTCTTCCCTCTGTACGGCTCTTTCAGCCCCGTTCCTAATCTGCCTGCAGCCTAGAAATGCAACCAGACCTGGCTCTGAAATTCTGCTTGGTGAGCAGCAGACACCAGGCCAGGGGATGGGATCGCCATCTTCCCGCCCAGGCTCCCAGGCCAGCCAGGGCCTCAAGGCCATCCAGACCAGTCAAGGCACCGCTGTTACCACGTTTCTCTGTGGACGTATGTGTTCCTTACTTGAAGTAAAACCCTGTTTTTAAGACCCACTTTGTTTGGTTATTTTGCCATGTGAATCAGCAGGCGCCAAGGAACAGCACGGCCTTTGTTCTCATGATCGCACAAGGACACAACTATCTGTGCCTCCTAATGCCTGTGAAAACCAAGGACCTCTTCCTTGGTCACAGAGGGATTTGGTAGCCAGACTTTAAGTCTGAAGAGTAACAGTAATAGAGCTGATGATTCAATGTTCTTATGGTAATGTTAACTTAATCTAATCCTCACCATAACCCCGTAAGGCACGGTATATTACAATCCTCATTTTACAGATGAGAAGACTAAAGCCCAGAGAAGTTAGATGACTCCTTCAAGGTTAAACGGCATGTGCTTGTCAGTGCTGGGATTGACACCCTCGGCCTGGCTCCAGAGACACGGCTTCTAACCACTACACTGCCTTCCGTTACTACAGAGGAATGCTACAAATAGAAACTCTGACCCAATTGCTAAACTGGATTTGCAAAGTGAAAAACGGTTTACTAAGAGCCTACTATGTGCCAGGTATCAATGCTAAAGATGCAGACAAGACAGGCCTGCCCCCTGGGCACTTTATGCCTACTGCTAGAAGCTCCTCACAAGGCTCTTACTCTCCTTGAAAATATTAGGGATCAAGGAAGACAAAGTTTCTTTTCAAACTCAAGGAGGCAGCCTTGCTGTCTCCTCCTCAGCTCACAGGGGAGGAGAGCTGCGGGCGTCACCATGGCAGTGAACTGCGGGCCATAAATTGGGTTTGGAAACGGTTGCCCTGGACCAAGAGAGACACCAGAGCAGCTGCGCCTGAGCCCAGCTCAATAACCAGGGGGCGCTCTGTCTGCAGACAGACAGGTTAAAGAGCTTCAGCAGAAGCTCCGACACACAGAGATCCTTCCTGGCTTCCGAAGAGCTCCCAGAAGGTTCCATCTAGAAATTATTGGTCCCTGAGGCCAAGTAAAAAATTATGAGACAGCACGAGGTCTTTGCTAAAGACCATCTTTAATCGTCTATGGTGTCTCGTTTGAATCTGTTTTGGAAACTGTGTGTGTTTGTGATTGTTTTCAAAATAAGGCAATGCGTCCCATAAGAAGAGTTTTAAAAGGACGACTGTGTCCTACTAGGACCCCCAAACCTCCAGGGCCGGGAGTGGGTTATTTCAGGTCCACATGCCGCCTGCTTAGCCATCCCTTCGTCACCTCTCACACTCACCCAGGGAGCCTGGCACTGCCTCAGGTGTGGGAGGCAGAACACGACCAGCAGAGCACTGCCCTCACTGAGCTTGCATTCTGGATGGAGACCACAAGTGAGCCAACACTGGTCATACAGCAAGGGGACAGGAACTGTGGGACCACGAGAGGATTTAATCCTAGAGACTCTGCAATGCTGCAAAGCCACATGGTCCAACAGAACTTTCTGGAGTGACAGACACATTCCATATCTGTGCTGTCCTATATGGTAGCCACAAACCACACATGGCTATTAAGCACTACAATATAGCTAATGCAACTGAGGAACAACATTTTTAGTTGCATTTAATTTTAGTTAAATTTGCATAGCCTCATGTGGCTAGTGGCTACCATGTTCAAGAAGAACACAGCTATAGAGGGGAGAGGCTCATGCTCACTTCTCACTGGAGTTTCTCCCAGCTGAGCCAAGCTAAGACTGATTGGACCCAGGGGAGAAAGAAGCAGTTCCTGAGATTAATTTCCACATTTTAAAACTGGACATGAAATCAGTTCAGTAGTTATGAGTCAATAGCAGGATGTCCCAGGAGTTCATCACAATCCACTTAAAGTCAAAAAGGTGGCTTTTTCCTCTCTTCAGCTGGAATCCGGAGCACTAGTCTGTGGCGTGGGTCAGTTCCCCAAGCACACAGACAAAACTCGGAGTGTGAGTCACCCTGCTGGGACCGGAACCTCCTTGGGCCACAGAAGTCTGTTGTGGGCATCAGAGCAACTACAGTTGATGGAAAATTTTGGTGTTGGGTAGGGGCAAGCAGTCTCCCTAACTAGACAAATGCTGAACCATTTCCCTCTGGGGGTGTTACAATATTTCCATAAAAATCCTTGCATACATTCCCTTCCTTCTTCCTAACCAAAAGACAACAAAAACAAAATAATTCTGTTCAATGTGATTGTGTAATACAGAAACCAAACAAAAGGGGCAGGGACAATTGTGCAGTGGCAATCATCTCCTCCTCCCACCCTCTCTCCTAGGGGAGTGAATGATTCCAAAGCAAACACACAGCATTTTGTGCTCTGCCCACATTCATAAAGTAGGACAAGCACTTGAAATACATATAAACAATCCATCCTTCCTACTGGAAAAGCCAGCTACCGGCTGGAGGCCGTCTTCACCACAGAAGAAATGGAAGCACATGAAATCAGTGTCGGACCAACAAGGCCTTCCATCTGAAATACACACACGCTGGTCTCTGCGCTTCATCTCCAGCAGAGTAGCATGCAAACCCTGCCACCGCTTCTGCTTCGGGAGACCACGGCAAGGCTCTGTTAGGTCTGACTAACTGCCAAGTTTCCATGACAATACAGGGAACAACGGAGGCAGCCTAAACTTCCATCTGGGATGAGACATTCAAGTCTTTGTAATATGGAGTTGGTTTCAGACTTCACTTCTACCTGTACCATGCTGACCAGTATCTAAAATCCTAAATAGGCAATTTTCTGGTAACATGTATAGCTCCTTATTTTTTTCCACATATAGAGAGGGGGCAGGAGCCACACTAAATGATCAGGACAATGGCCCATCCACTGGGTCTGGAAGCACAAAGGCCACACTTTTGAGCAGCAAGTGTTATTCCCCTTTATGATATCAGACTCAAAAATCATGGAGAAGAAAACAAATCCTACCATTTGCAACAACATGGATGGAGCTAGAGGGTATTATGCTCAGTGAAATAAGCCAAGCCAAAAAAGACAAGTATCAAATGATTTCACTCATATGTGGAATATAAGAACAAAGAAAAAAACTGAAGGAACAAAACAGCAGCAGACTCACAGAACCCAAGAACGGACTAATAGTTACCAAAGGGAAAGGGACTGGGGAAGATGGGTGGGAAGGGAGGGATAAGAGGGAAAAAGGGGCATTATGATTGCAGATGTAATGTTGGGGGGGCATGGGGAGGGCAGTACAACTCAGAGAAGACAAGTAGTGACTCTACAGCATCTCACTACGCTGATGGACAGTGACTGTAATGGGGTTGGTGGGGGGGACTTGATGAAGGGGGTAGTTTAATAATCATAATATTGCACATGTAATTGTAGATTAATGATCCAAAATAAATTATAAAAAAAGAATACTTAGGAGAAGCTAATAAAAGAATAAGTGATTAAAAAAAAAAGAACATATGGGATGTGAACAATTTCCAGGGATGTGTTGTTTTAATTTGTCTGATTTTTCGCATAGTATTCAAGATCAAATAGACAACATTCACCATGTTTTTGATAAGTTTTCACAAATGCCTGGATTGTTGAATTGGTTTTCTTTGTTTCATTGGATATGGCCTATAATTGTAGGTCTAATACTGTTATGCATTTGTATTCCTGTTCTCCTAGTGTGCGTGCGGAAGGCAGTTGTTGGTCTTTTAAAGCCAATACAAGCATATGCTACTTTTCAAGAATTAACTTCAAGAAATAAGTGATTCCTTTTAAACAACTTTGTGAAATCATATACTGATTCCCCACCTGCATTTGCTGCAAGAAAATAATCATGTATATTGTGATTTTATCCAGAATTATAGCTGCTGGCTGTCCTCTCTTTCATATTTTATCTCCCTGTTTGGTCCCAGGAGATGGCTGGTTAGCCAGAGACGGGTAAGATTCCTCATGGGAGGAACAACCTAAGACAGGCACAGTCGCAAGGGACCTCAGGTGAGCAACGTGGGGGCCAACTGAGGTGAGGCATAGAACCTCACCCCTCCAGACGAGAGAGACATTGCCTGTGACAAGCTATGTCACAGGCCGAGCCCAGCTAATCATTATTCTGGTACCTTCCACAAATATATGCATATGCATTTGCGTCAGTTAAAACAAAAAAGGGGGAAATGTGGGATTCACTTATAATTTAAGTATAAAAATCATATGAATAATCATAGTTGACTTGATTGATTATAGTAACTGAATTAGTTTCTCTGATATGACTGCCTTTGCATTGTTCACCTTGTGAGAACTTGTTCACTGTATTGGAACTTGTTCATTGCATGGTGAGCAATAATGTCTTGTGTATTGAAAAGTTGTTAAGAGAAAAAAACCTCAAAAGTTCACATCGCAAGAAAAAATAATTTGTAACTATGTATGTTGAAGGATGTTAACTAAACTTACTGTGATAATCATTTCACAATAAAAATAAATAAATTAAAAAAAAATCATGGGCCAAACTCAACTAATTTGAAGTTTTTCTTTAATAAATTCATGATAACATGCTTCAGCTACTTACTTCGAACATTTTTGCTCCACTTATCTATTGCTGCAAAACAAACCTTACACCCAAACTTAGTGGCTTCAAACAATTGATCATTTCTCTCAACTCTGTGGGTTGACTGGGCTCAACTGGGAGATTCTTCTGCTCTGCCTGGATTCAGCAGAGGTAACACATTTGGCTGCATTCAGTTGTGAGCCTGGCTGGGCCTGGGACATCCGTATGACTTCATTCACTGGTGCTTTAGTTTGAATGGCTGAAATAGCCGGGGTGCTATTGGGCCCCTCTCTCCAGCAGGCTTTCCTCTCTCATCCGGGATGACTTCATTTATTCCTTTATCCATTGCCCAGCTATTCATCTCTTTGCCACCAAACTTTCCTCCCCATAAGTTCAAATTCCATACTGCCACTGAGGTTATCATCCTAAAAAGAAAATGCTTTCACATTTTAAACATCACCATTAGCTCCTTTGGAGTTCCTGCTGCGCTGAGTTCAGACTTCAATCAAAATCCTCAATGTACTGCATTATCACTGATGTGCTTACACATCTGTAAAAGACTGTCTTGTTCCTCTTTATATACATGGGGACTAACACAGGGCCTGGTCTAAAGTGGTTGTTTAATACATGTTTGAAGAAGGGGTGAATATAAAACCTTACCTAAAATATACCCTGGATAAGAAGCTTCCTTTCCTATCACTTACTGTGCAAAGAGATAGCGTTTGTCCAACCACCACGGAAAGCTCAGGCAAGCTCTCACATGCGTACAGTAATGTAAGCTCTTTGTTCTTTTTTTTCCTTTTAAGGAACATCTAGTAGATAAGGAAAGCCATACATTAAACACAGGATTTTTCCCTTGAATTAAAGGAAAAGAAATCCCTAAGTCTGAAGAGAATGTATGTCTCAAAGTGGCTGAGACACTACCCATACACCCACGGCAGATATCACTAAGTGACCATGGAACTCATTCCCAATGAGACCGGCCTTGGCCGGAGAATCCTCCCACAGCCCTTCCAAAAGCCTTCCCACCACCCCAAAGATAATTCAGCTCACCCAGAAGTCAGGCAGTAATCTGAGAGGCCCAGGGTTGCTGAGCCTGAAATGAGTGAATGTCAAGGTAGAAAATTCTGATAATTTAACAGCCAATGTTGTTAACACTCTGGTTTTCCTTGTAGCTACCATATGCATGCACTTGGATAAGAGCAAAAGCCAGACGATAAATGAATTCGCTTACAAGTCAGATTTTTGACACCCAGAATTCATGTTTCCACAGAATTAAGGTTGTAAATAATGGTGAGTTTCCCAGGACAATGTGCAAATGCCTACTTGGAAGAAATGGGAAGGGAGATGATTACCTGTGTGCCTGCTGGGCAGGTCACAGGCACCTCAAAGTAAAGGCCCCTAACACCTGGGCCCCATGCTGGGTAGAAGCGGCCAGTCCCCTGAGCTGTTCCTTCCCGCCTCAGGCCTTGGTAGGAGTTGACCTTTCTCCCCGGACTGTGCATCCACCTCCTAACTCCTCTTCATCCTGCCAATCTCAGTGCAAATGCTGCTTCCTTGGGGCATTTGACTTTCCAAGAAAACCAGGGTTCCTGCCATGAGCCTCCTTAATACCCTCTACTTTCCCTGTGGCCTGTGTCACAATGGTAATCATATAACCAACTGTTTAAGTATGTGTCTTGCCCATCCTCCCCACTAAGCTGTAAGCTTCCTGCAGGCAGGATCCAAGATCTGCGTGCCACACTATGGGATTCCTAGTGCCCAGCAGGGTCCTTGCCCAAACTGGGCTTGATAAATATTGACGGAATTAACGAGGAGGCTGGGACCCACCCAAGGAAGCAGCATAGCGCACCTTTCAATCTGACTCCGTCGGCCCAGATTCTTCCTACCACCACACTGCCTCCTTCAATACAGGATAGAGACTGCTGAGCCCCAGAAGCTGGCCAAGGGGCAGTGGGGGCTCAGAGGCAGTGGCCCCTCAGTGGACAGGCAAGGAGAAGGGCTCTGCAGGTAAAAGGAGCTTTCCTAAGGGAGGGATATTTTTCCTGTTGTATTTGTAAGTCAAAGTCCAGCTCAAGTTTTTAAAACTCATGCACTACAAAAGCAGTTCTTAGAGGTAAATTTGCTATTGAAAGGAGAAAAAAGCGGCTCCCGGAGCCAGTGCCTGGAACGAAAAGTAGAGAAGCACATTCCAGATGTCTAGCTGCAGCTCAGCCTCTTCCTCTCCAACTAGCGACTGTCCGCCTCTTGTCACTTGCTTCACCATCTGCAAAACCATACTTTGGCCTTTTCCTCCAGGGCCTGGGCCCACACCTTCGGGAATGAAGAGCAGTTGCACATTAAAACGTCACTCACCAATCCATCATCGGCCTGGAAACCCACATCCCTATTTCTGCCAGCTCACCCTCACCCTTCCCTGACCCCAGAGCCACCACATTTACACAGGTGCAAAGGAAGCCCGATCAGGGCCGGCTTCAGGGCCGGACTCGAGAAGATGGAGGAGGGGAGATAAGGGAGGTCAAAGGGAAGGGAGGTCCGCGGCTATGGCGGTGTCTGCTCTTCCTCTGCACCTCATGGTGGGGCCTGACAACAGCACGCCCCGATTAAAGGGCTTTTCACGCTGCTGAGGGAAAGCAGACACCCCCCTCCAGCTGTTCCACAGCTGGAACCACTTCTGTTGTTTTAGCCAGGAGAGGCCTGACCTTCGTCACCCCGTCCCCGCCCCCTCCCCAAGGGAGGAATTTAGTGGTCACCGCAGCCTGCCCACCCCGCTTCCCTCCTCCACTGGCCCCCCACAGCCATGGGGATGACTGGTCAGGCCCAGGGGGGAAGGTCATCTTACACCGGGCCGTCGTGGGGAGAAGAGGAGAGGGAAGGGCAGTGGGCCTGACCCGGTGCCTGAAAGGCTGGGTGGGAAAAGGCACAACCGGGGCTGAGAGGTGGGGCTGACTCACCGCCTCCAACCCACACGCCCTGCCCCACCCCCAGTCCATGCCCCGTGCCAGTCAGAAAGGCGGTTGCAGGTGAAGTGGGGCTAGGACCCAGGCCATCACATTTCCAAAAGATAAGCATTATTAGTGATAGGAGTCAGACTCAAAAAGCTACATGCTGTATGACTCCGTTTATATGACCTTGGAAAAGGCAAAACTATATGGATAGAAATCAGACCATGATTGCCAGGGGTTAGAGGTAGAGGGAGAAATATAAGAGAAGGGGGACAGGGGTGGAAATATTCTCTATCTTGATTATGGTGGTGGAATTGTAAAATCCACCATAATTTTATAGATCTGTTAAAAATCATAAAAGTGTACATATACCTAAAAAGGTGAAGTGTACTGCATGTAAATCATATCTCGATGAAATGAAAAACAGAAATGCATAAAACTAAAGAAAACAATTCCAAACGATGTTTGTTTTGAAGGGCATATCAGACCTCCCATAGGTGCTCAAAGAGGTTTCTGGAGCTTTCTCTGCCCACCCCCGTTCAATTACCAGGTGCATCAAGGGTTATGAAAATAAACAAGAACAAAGGCCCTGCCCCTAAAAGCTGAGCAAAGACTGACATGTGTACAGCTAACTCTCCAAGGACTACATTTCAAAAGCAGCAAACAGAAAGCAAAGCCTAAGTCACAGACAAAAGGGCAGAATATTTGCAAATGGGATGCCAGGAAGTCCAAGACTTAAGGTGGCTAACTCTTTAAAAGAGAGAAAGAAGAAAGGAGAGGAGAGGAGAGGAGGGGGGCGGAGGGGAAAGCAGAGAAGAAGAAAAGGGAAGGGAAGGGAAGGGGAGGGGAGAGGAGGGAGGGGAGGGAAGGGAAGAAAAAAGCTATCCTTTCCACAGAGAATTACTGAGCACCTATAATGCCCCAGGGCCGTGCGGAGTGCTGGGGACACAGTAGCTGACTCTATGTTCTGTGGGGTCAGAGTGAGAGGTTAATGCAGACTGGAAGGATCCAGGAGGATTTCTCAAGAGGAGGCCATAAGCTAGGTGGTAAAGAATTTGCACAGACAGGAAGGGCTATCCAAAGGGCACCCTAAGCAACAGCTACAGGTATACAAAAGTGAAGGAGCAAATTCATTTCAAAAAGATAGGTTAGAAATGACCGTTCATGTGTGAAATAAGGCTCTATGGCCAGGTTGAAAGTGAGATCATGGAAAGTCTTAGAAATTCCCAGTTGGAGACCAGTGAAGGAAGCAGAAGACAAAATCAGACCTGAGCTTTAGAACTCCCTGGCAGAGGCATGAAAGCAGCGGAGAGAGAGATGAGGAGGCTCTGCAGCTGAATCCAGCAGCAGGAATGGAGGACAGGGGTGAAGTCGGGCCAAGGAAGTGGCTGGGTGAGGCAGCTGGAGGAGATAAAGGCACCAAGAACCAAACAGCTCTCTGCAGGGAGGGGTGCTGCCCCATGGGAGCTGGGCTGTGGACCCCATCTCAGCCCTGCGGGACTCCGCAAGGCCAGGAAGGGAAGCTGGGATGCCACAAGTACACATGTTGACAGGAAGAAGTGGAGGACAAGTGGAGAGAAGAATACTCCTTCAGCTTAAAACCCATTTAGATTTTAGCCCTGCTTGACTACCAACGGGGCACCAGCCTTTCCATCAGAGACAGAAAACATTAACTTTTGTTTCCCGCTTGCACTCCCCTGTCTCTAAATACCAGCCAATGGATCTCGCGAAGTGAGAGCATGGAGAGGCACTTGTCCACCCACCCCCCCACTGCATCCCTCAAATTCTGCCACGAGCATAAATAAAAACTGCTGTCACTCCAAATCAAATAAACAGACCACTCTCAGGTCCCAGTACCTAGATTTTTAAAAATTCTCTCAGCCCACTAGCAGTGGGGGTGGGGGGAGGGGGGCCAGGGCAGGGGGAAAGGGTAAGTTGATGATTAACGAGAAGCAACAAAGTGGTCTTACATTCGGGGTGCATCCAAGAGATGGTGAGTCACAAGAGGGAATTCAGACTTGGGGTACAAAGAGGACCTCTTTGGTTGTACATGCTAAGCCTTTCATCCCAGTGACACACACGTCTGGTCGTAAGGGTTTGCTAAATTAGCACTATCTCTCCACCTGGCGAGAGCAGTTTATTCTGCCCAGGCTAGTGGCTCCTTCCAAGGTTATCCTCAACACTCCCCCAGGCAAAGCCTTCCTCACTCCAAGTTTTCACTAGCTGTTACTGAGAATGGGGCTTTCTAACACATCACAGAGCATCTTGGCTGGTGGCGATGGGGCCCAGACACTGCTCCTGCACTCCCAGGCCCTGCCCCACATATTGTTTCCCTCCATCACTGGTAGCATTTTATTCCCAGTAACATGTGGCATGAGTTTTATAACTGGGGGAATGAGTGAGGAGATGGGTCAGAATTGGGGTTGATGACTGGGGGGGGTTGGTCCCTATGCCCTGGGTGCTGGGCAATGACTGGGCTTCCCTGGTTGGAAGGACAAGTTCCCCAGATGACTTGTTTTCACAGATGACTTGGTGAAATTCTGGGCAAAGTGGGAGGTGCAGAATCTGAAAAGGGTGTTCAAGAGATTTAAGACCACTTTGAGAGATTCAGTTTCAGGGCCTCAGTGACAAGGAGACACAGAAATGAGGCAGGTCCTTTTCCCCACCTCTGCACGAAGCCCAGCCTTGTTGGGTTTCAACAGCATTGAATTAACAGCCCTGGCAGCAGCTGGAGACGGTTCTGCTACCACAGACTCGGCTGTTCTTGTGACGGACACCACCAGCAGTGAGGTCCTTTGGGCACAGAGCACAATTATGACTAGTTTGTGGGAATACTTAAAGCACGCCAAAGTAGGCACTGGGGGGCTTGCTGTCTGAGCAGATGAGGGCCCTGAGGTCATTGCAACTGGGGAGTAAATGTAAATGTGGCACTGTTTTGTAAGCACAGGCAGAGAGGTTTGGAAATACCAGTCATGAATAGACACTAATGGGAGTGCAAGTCCACTTAACAGACCGTGGAAGCAAAACAAGCAGCCCTAAATTTAGGAAGAATTTGCAAAGAACAGTCGAGGATCCAGAGATCGATTTTCCAAATGGCAACTGCACATGGTTGTCAGGCTTCCAGGCTGGTCAACAATATGCCTCAGCAATTCATAATGTGGCTGAAATTAAGCTCCTAACACTGGCCCAGAGTAGGGCAGGGAGTCTGAGAGGGGTGGGAGTTGGCCAGTCCCCTAATTAAAAAGGCTCGTCAACTGAACCTGTTGTGAGTGGAGGCCTGAGGGTGTCCTTGGTACAGATGCATGCACGCACACACACTTTGGACCACACATTCTGCCCACAGTCACTAGACTCTAGAGTCAAGAAGGGTGAAGGAGAAAAAGCTGCTAGTGAGTCACTTACAGAAGCAATAGCACTGGAAGCCAATTGTCCTCTCCTCAAGGATTTGTTCTGTGCTGTCACATGTAAGTCCTTGACACCACCATTTGTTCCCCAAAGGTGGTGAATGGAGACCCTATTTAGTGACTACTCACACTACCCACAGAACGCATGACCAGATGCTCCTGGTCCCTCCTGCAGTGGGCCAGTTGTGCCAGGTGAACCCCGGCCTCTGCAGCGGGCTTCCCGGCCCCAGACTTCGCACCAACAGCCCCACAGCACCCTGGCTGGTGGAGAGACACAGAGCCGCTTCAGGACTGGGCTGCTTAACCCAAAAGACACATTTGCATCCTGGCTGAGTCCCCTTTCTCTGGCCTTCACAAGCCCACCGCTTGGGATTCTTGGTGCGGCTGCTGTCGAATTTCTGGCCTGAGAAGATTCCTGTCCACTCACAGGTTCTGCAGTGAGTCCTCCAGCTTTTACCATGGACTGCTCCCCTTATCAACACAAAAGGGCCCAGAACAGCCCCACCATGGCCCACCCAAGATAAAAGACTTCCACACAAAGTCTAAAATAGCAGGAAGAAGGGGCAAGAGTGTTCTACCCTCCCAGCCCCTGGGAATCATTTCATGGCTCTGTAATAACTCAATGGAGAAACTGGTATACTTTCAATGTCATGCGATTATCATGAAAGAAAATGTCATTTTAATGTCCATTTCATTTGGGCAAGATACTATGGCATATATATATATATATAGGCTCATCTTCATATTCACTTCCACAGTGGAACAATTCACATTGACAAGGGAGATAACAGAGGAAGAAGCACTGTATCCACAGCACTTGAGGAGATCCACGCCCTCACAGCACTAAGCCCTGGGAATGAAAGCTGAGCAAGTACAAGCTGAAACGAACAGAAAAGGAAATCCCAGTCTTGCTATGTCATCAAATCATGTTGCGGCTGTGTGCGTTTAAGTTGTGTGTGTCCTTTGATTGCTATTTCCGCCGTCATCTTGAGATTCTGCTGTACGAGTGCCGGGCTTCAGCTCACCAAACACGCCAGCATATGCATACAAGCCGGGGAATGCATACAGGCATGCACACACAATGCCTTTAAAGTCAAGTAAGGACAAAAGAGGAGTTGGCCCATGTGGGACTGCCATGTGCCACACAAAACCTGATGCTGTCAGACCATCTTGGGCTGAAAATCCCCACTGTGTCTCTCAGACAAGGATTAATTACTGCTGTCCAGAGCCCAGGCTCACGTCTTACTTCACACAAGTGTGAGGCTGTTCTGGGCAGGAGAGAAATCCTGTTGACCCAAACTGAGCCAAGGAAAAGTAAATAGAACCATGTCAAATTCTACAGGCAGGAATGGAAGATGAGTGGAAAAGCAAGCCCACTCCTGGGGGAGAAAAATAATGGTTCTTCCGTTTCCAACCCTTTAAGCTCAGAGAGAAAGAGGTCTTTCTTTTAAGGATAAAAACCTGCATTTTACTTTAGGGGATCTTTTCTTTTAGTGAAGACCTGTATAACCCTTACGTCCAGATTTCCCTCAAGCACTGGATTTAGAGGACCTGACTGAGAGGACATTTGCGTTTGCACTGAGCAGCTTCCGTCCGGTCAGTGATCCTGTGGAAACAAGGCAGCAGAGGGTAGGCTGGATCTGCTCAGGGTGCACCGAGCAAGCCTGCCCGCTCCCAAAGAACGGGCTTCTCAGCCTCCGTGACATCATGTACAGTGCCCACAAAAACTAGCACCAAAGGCTTTCAAAGCATTCTCCAAAGGGGTTCTTTTGACTGGCCAAGGAAATGCTCACAATAAGAGGTCTTAAATAAATAAAACCAGCAGAATATCAAGCATATAGACATTAGATAGCTAGGTAACAGACAGGTAGATGTATATATATATACACACACACATGCATACCTATATGCACACATGTGATATATATATATATATATATATACACACACACACACACACACACACATATATGCATATGTATCTTCCTCACACTCCAGAAAGAGAGAGAGAAAGGACAAAAGACAGAAGGAAATACTCAAAAATGTTGGCAGATCTCTAGATGGTAGGGATACAGTTGCACTGGTTTGTTTCTCTGCACTTTTCTTTGTTCTCCAAGTTTCTGACAATAAGCATGTTTTATGAGAGTTGAGGGTGAAGGGCACACAAAACTCCAAATAGATTGCCCCAGACCTGCCTCTTAAGCAAAGTGACTTCTAACGATCTACCCTGGGGTGACCTCAGGGTCCTCAGAGCCTGGGAACCAACAGCCCCAAGGCCAGGCAAGAAGGAGAATCCAAATCGGAGAAGCCTGCCCGGCTTGGAGGGGAGAAAGTGGTGCCTTCCTCTTGTCTCCTTTGCCTCTGGGAGTCTGGTCAGGTTCCCTGTTCTGCATCCCAGAACTCTCTAGAGTAGGCGTGGGACAACTCAGCGGTGTCACCCCTCGGCAGCATCTGTCCGGGCAACAGCCGCACCACCACACTGTCCCCCGCTTCAGTCCAGATGGCATAGCCAGGCAGTCTCCAGCCTTCTCTACTGAAGGAATTCTGAGTCTCACCAGCCAGGGTGAACTCTAATCCTCTAGTCCAAAGCAGTGTGGTGACAGGATTTGCCAGCAGCGTTCAGCAGCCTTCCAAAGACCCCTCGTACCCTGCATCAGCCATCAGACTACAGGGTGATGATGGAGGGTGATTCAGTTGTCAACTGGGAGCACAGGGGAGGAGAGAAAAATCTCATGGCTGCACGTAAGGCCTTAAGGATAAGCAGCTCTAGCTTCAGGTATGGGAGCCAAGCAGAGGGCCATCTATTCTTCCACCACTCTGGAAAGAAGCCTTTAGAACAAAAATGTTCTTGCATTTACTTCCATGCAAAATAAACCAAAACCTGTCAAGTAGGCTCCACAACCTGCCACATTCTTTCATTGGATAGAATGAATCTATTAACCCTTCTATGGACCCAGCATGGTACTGGGCACACAGTATGAGACACACTGATACAGACTCCACCCTCATGAGCTGTGCTTAAGTCTTGACTACCCTGCTGTCCACATTTCACATACAGACGATGTCCTTCTAAGCCCTTGGGACCACCAAGCGACAGAGTGGGGACCAGGCACAGATTTCAACAGCAGGGGTAAGCCAGGGGAGGATGTGCCACCCACATGTCACAAACTCCTTGGGGAAGGTTCTTCTTAGTCTGAGTCACAGCACAGAAGACGATGCCGCTCCTGAGCCGATCCAGAAAAACAGACTGACTCTGAAGAGAACCCAGAGAACTCACCGGAAGAGGGACCCACAAGGCCCCAGAGACCAAGTCCCGATGTTGCTCAAGCTAATCAGAGTACTCAGGCTGGCTCAGGAGCTAAGGTGAGCGCCTCCTGGCCCGGCCTCCACGAGGACTAAGGGTAACATGCTGGAGCACTTGGTCTAAGAAACTATGCCTTCTAGGGAAAGCAGGAAAATACAATTTTTTACTCAATAGAGTAAAAAAATCCTCTTTTACTCAAAAGAGTATATCCTCCCAAGTCTTGCACTTTAAACCAAATTGGAAGAAGATACTTAAAGTAGAAGCTTCTTTGCTTTAAATAGATTCTCCATGCCAGATCTAAATCTGCTGGAGTCTCCGTATCCACCAGAAAACTGCCTAAGAACACCTTATTTTAGTGCAGAAGTTCCAAGAAAGACTATATTTATCTAACCTGGACTATAATAAACACCTAATTGCACAGCCAAAATTTTGAAGCAGTCTAAGAGAGTCAGAGGGGAAGAGGCCATAGCAGAAATAAATCTGGGGTATTCTCATTTATTATATGTCTTCTTTGTGCCTGGCACAGTGCTAGGAATCTTACATAAATTATTTTCATTGATCCTAACAACCACCCAAGAATTTATATTCTGCATTCCACTTTGCAGATGAGACAAGTGAAGCTAGAGAAGTTAAGCAACTGCTTAAGGACACACAGAATCCAAGCCCAGACCTACGACTCCATAATATCACAGCCAACAAGGCCAAAGAACCATGCGAGCACCACCAAGAGTCACCTGAGCTAGCTCTGGACTGCACAGAGGCTCAGCGACTCAAAAACCACAGTCTGGCACAGTGTGTCCTCACACAGCTGAGGAAAGAGAATGTAGCCTTCTGCTACCCGCCTGCCACACTCTCACCTCCTCCTGCCCATCCCCACGACAGGAAGGCCGCAGGGGAGAGTCGGTCTAAACCAAGACTCTGGATCCCTCCAGGCCACAGCACCTGGGTCCCCGCTGTGGACCTAGTCCCTGGACTATAGACCTCAGTCAACATACCCACCTCTACAAGTCTCCGTTTCCTCATCTGTTGACATAATGAAATAGAGCATCTACTACCAAAGGTTGATCTGAAGATAAAAGAGTGGGTAGGCACATTAACAGTTCTTGATACATCTTGGATACTAACTATGATGTTACTTCTGTTATCAGCTCAATCAGGGTTTTTCAAACTGCATTCTGTAGTTCCACGTAACCTCACCGAAGACCTTGGGGACTGGTTTGCAAACAGTTAAACTGTGGATGTTTGTGAAATAGTCAATTTTCTTTGTATTCTACCTTTGCATGGGTGCATTTCTTTCTAATTTCATATCATACTGATTTTCAACCCCACCGCAGTATCATCAAGAACCATGGGAAGAAGTGGAAAATATTTAAGTTCCAAAAAGATAAATTTAAAAAATGGTATAACTGTTACTAACCATAGTCAAAAAAGTCTTTTATTTGCCTTATGGTGAGGGCAACAGGAAATTTTTTAAATGGGAGAATAATGTTATCACAACCCCACAACTGCCATCTGTATCTTACAATAAGGAAGTACTACTGCTCTCAGTACTGTATTTCAGACCTCATTCTTTCCAGTAAGGGTGACTGGCTTAAAGTAAATGAATAAGATAAAAACTTTACCTTAAAGATTCATTTTGCAGCAAAACTGTACCCCCCCCTTTTTTTTTTTCACCTGTGCCACTCCATGGGCAAAGCTCAGAGAACCCTATCAATATTAAAGTTTTGTTTTGCACATCATAATATGTGTCACTCTACACACACTAATAATATGGTTTGACTTCATGTAAGAGTTCCATGTCTTCAAGAAGCCTGAAGACTGCTGCCTGAGGCTGGTCTACTCTCATATACCTTATCTCAGAATTGCTCACAGGGTGACAGGAGAAGCCGTGTCCCTGCCCTCCACAGACTGTTTGCCCTGCAGAGTACCTTTGCTCCCTCGCTCCCATCACAGCCCCTGTGGTTACTGAGAAAGAACCACCATTGCCCAGCCAGCCTCTCTGTCCTCCCGCACAGGGTTCCCAGAGCACAAACATGGTCCCCAGGCCACAAAGCCCCTGTGCAGAGGGTCACTGAATGTTCCTAACCCGGCCCTTGAGAGCAGCTGGGAGAAAAGGGCAGGACCTGTATCAACAAGGCAACATCCCTCGGGCGCTCACTGCCCCTTCTCCTCCGTACTCCTCTGTGGCTGTCGCTGTCTCCCGCTTCTGCCACTGCGTTCTCTCAGGGCCCCCACTCCTAGGAGCTAGGGGGCAGATGGCAGAGCTGCAGCAGTCTGCGGGTGCTCTCTCCAGAAGCACCCAAAACGGCAGAAGGTCATCACCTCTGTCTCAGCTATATTCGAGTTTCTCAGGCGCGCTTTCTACTGCAAAATATACTTGCACATGCACTGAAGCCAGTGTGCACCTCCTTCCCAAATGGAGCTTTCAGGAAGTTGTGCCTGTGCAGAATCAGAAATAGGAAGTCAGATTCCTACTGACAATATGGAGTCAGTAGACTGGAGGCCACCACGGGGGGCTGGCCATTTCTTTCTTCCCCCCTGCCCTTTCTCTACACAAACCTTGAGTACTGTGGCAGTAACTATATATACCACATACCTAATGGCATTTCTCAGAAGAATTTTCTCTGATTTTTCAGAGATGTTACAAGATGTACCGCTACAACCTTCCTCAGTCATACTTTTTAAACATCTAACTGCCCTCTAGAAACCCTTAAATTTAATCTAAATGTCTCATGCTGCAATTTAGGCTTATTTCCTGTTGCTCAATTCAACAATTTTTCCTTGAGTACCCAGCAGAGGCCTGACCCGGGCCTGCTCGGGGCTGCAAAAGAACATGATCTGGCTTCTTCCTTCCAGGAGCCAATGCTTGGTTGAGGAGAAAAGACTGACAAAGAAGAAGCCGTACACTGCCTTCCTCATTGCCTAGCTGTCGAAAGCAGTGAGAGCAAGTGGGGCTATAGAGTCTTCCAGAAGGATGAGTTGAAGCAGCTGAGGAGACTGCAGAGGGCATAGGACAATGGCTGCTCCTTGAGGGACTGATGCACTTGTGCTCATGGCTGCGGGAGGAAGCGCCTTGAGCAAATTGTTCTGTGCAGGGAACTAGGAGAGATGGATTTGGCTGCGGGAGAACGTCTGTGTGAAGCTGGGGCAGGGCCCCTCAGCTCTTCAGGCCAAAAGGAGCCCTTGGAGGCTTGAGTCGGAAAGTCACTTCATAAAATTGGCATTTTCAATTGGTTATTCTGGCCACAGTGGGTAGAAGAGACTGAAGGGGAAACAGAATAAATGCAAAATGGATTGTTAAGAGGCACTGGCAGAAATCCAGACAGGAGGTGTTGACAGGCACCTGGGCCGCCCAGTGGCAGTGGGGATGGAAAGAAAGAATCAGCACAGGAGATGGTTTAGAGGAAGATTCTGGAAATGGCTGTCAGTATCTCCTGCTTCCAGCCTACTTCAGTAAATGCAGTGTAATTAGGTCACCTCCTACATTCCCTGCTCCAGGCCAAGAGCCGCTTCAGGCACTGGGAAATGACTGTCCTTGTCAGGGAGTGAGCTTCAGAAGTGCTCCCTTGCCAACCAGGCTTCTCTAGGGGCAGTCTTGCCAGGTCCTCCCTTGAGGGAATGTTCCCAAGCCTCAAACCTAGATGCCAGCAGCTCTGGTTCCCTGACCCATTCTCCAGGGTTCTCCCTTGGGCCCCTGCTCAGACCCCTGACCCTCCAAACTCACCTGGGGACCTCCGACCCTCCACACTCACCCTGGGACCTGGCTGCTGGCTCCTGCCCAGGAGAAGTGTTGGTAAGTGGCAAGGTGGTGTTACTCTGCACCCTGTTGGCTGCCAAAAGGAAAAAGACACCTACCCTAAAGCCACAGTGTGGTCCAGGCAATGTAAACTAACATTCTACAGGAGAGGACTTGGTATCCCCTGACCCTCACCCCAAGCACACATCCATCTACCCTCAGAAATGTTTTTGGCACAAGGCAAGTGCCACATGGACCTTTGAATGAGGTAGCCCAGAAGCTGGCTCATGGGACTGACTGTAGTCACTCAGTGACCTGGCTAGAGATGGCAGAGGTGGGAAGGGAACCATCAGGGGTGTCAGGGGACGATAGGAACTATGAGGCAGAGGAAGGAACAGAGCCAGAATAATCCAGAAACAAAGCAGCAGAAGTACATGTGGGTGTTAAGCCCAGTCTCCGAGGTGGACTTGGGGTTGGGCTGCTCTCTCAGGGCATGTCCGGGCCACCCTCCCCCTTAGGGGAAGATCACTAAGTGGGTGTGGGGCTAAGACAGCTCTTGTCAAGGTCTGCACCAGCCCCTAAGGGGACCTCCAGAAAAGAAGCTGTCCCCAGCTTGGTCCAGAAATCACACAGAAGTTTCCTTGTAAGGAGTCTTCTCTTCTTTACCAGCCCTACTCCCCTTGGCCTGCCTCCTTCCATGTCCACGCTGAGAAATAAGCTCCATGGAGTCTGGCAGTTACTATTAAGAAGTCCCACCTGTATTTAATCCAGACCCAAGAAGCTCTTTAATGACTTGTATTTTCCCCTGGAGATCACATCCCTCTCTCCCTCCCTCTCTGAGGGCTCCAATTCCTAAAGAAGCCTCTAAGATTCATTACCCTGAATGTATCCCAGGTTTAAGTCTCAAGTGGCTTCCAGAACATCTTCTAGAACACTCACCCAATGTCCTAGAAGGCACTCAGTTTCTCAGGCATTTCTGTGACCAGTGTAGTACAATATTTAAGAGTATGGCTTTAGAATCAGACAAACCAGGATTTAAATCCCAGCTCTACCACGTACTTGTTGTGTAACCTTGGGACAGTCACTTAACCCCTCTGAGGCTCAGCTTCTTCATTTGTAAAATAAGGATAACGCCCATCACATGGGTTTGCCACGAGGACTAGTGAAATGATGCACATAAATCACTTAGCATGTTTGGCACAGTGTAAACACTTGATAGATGGTAGCTATGTTTGTTAAAACCACTCCACAGCCCTCAGACCAAAACTGAATGGAGGACACAGAGGGAACAGGGAGTGGAAGAGAAAGACTTCACAAGTGAGATGGCTCCACCTGGCTCCTTCCTAACAGATCAGCACGGAGTCTCCAGGGACTTCACATATGGCAGGTGCTGGCCTCAAGAAGGTCTCCTCTGTGCATCTGTGAGATTATCTAGGCTGGGAAGGCTCCAGTCCCTTGAAGAGACATTCCTGAGAGATCTGGGCCCTCCCAAGAGTTGCCACTCCATTGTGAGACTTCCAGACGGTCATTTCCTCTCAGAAAGACATCTGTCCTCATCAAATATCCCAGCACCCACACCATTTAACACTTGGGTTCAAGAGGTATGTTTTCCTGACCTGCCTTTGGTGAATTTATGATAAAGATAGAAAATAAGAACAAACATAAGCATGGGAGAAAACATAGGTATGCATGGATTTAACTATTTGGGCTCTGAAGATACGTAATATTAGTAACTTCATTCGGATGAGCATATTAATTGGGAAAATAGATTAATCTAAATTTTCTCCCAATTTGTTATGTGAGGCAAATTCCTATTTCACTTGCACTCTGAAATAAATGTCTCAGGAAGAGGAAAAAGGGCCCACTGAAGAGCACCCCCAAAGCAGGGCCCAGAGCAAACCCAAGGCACACAGCCACACTGGGGCACCAGGGGTCAGAGGACCCGGAGCTGGAGCCACGCTGGAGTTTGCATATCCAGCTACAAAGCTGTCTGGGCTGGGCTGGACCCTCACCCCCGGCTGCCTCTGGCTCTGGCCTCCCGCACACTGAGCCTGCATAAACAAGCAGGGGATTACACTGACCAGGGCCACGAGGAGACTGCATTTTTGCTTTCTGAAAAAGTTGTGATTTGCCAAGAACAACCATCTCTGATACAGACAAGGAAAACCTCGAAATAAATCAGAGCTGCGCATGGCACAGCAGCACCGAGGAAACCTGCCTGCTTCCCGGAGGGGGAGGCTGACCCCGACCTCCTGCTTCCCAACCCGGCAGCCAGCTGCAACCATTCACAGGTATACACATGTATCTCCTCTGGGCCTTCTGAAGGCTCTTCTTCAGGGTCTCAGGTCTGAAGCTTCCTAGATTTATCCAAGGCATCCCTGCTCTTTGGCAGGAATCCCACTGCATCAGCCTCACAGCCCTCCTTGCCCTCCTTACCCAGGTCCCAGCCACCTTCTCTTCCCCACATGGACCCTGACCTTCTGCTCATTCCCTTTCTAGTTTCCTCAAGGGCTCCCTCTTAGCTTCACATTATAGGACAGAAGGGAATTCCACTCCATTACCCCTGGCCAAGGTGGCTTGGAAGTCCTGTTGGGTGATCAGTCCTGCCAAATACTTGGTTCAGATGTGAACAAAGAAGGAGGACGAGGCCCTTCCAACCCTCCCTCCAGAAAACCAGAGCAATGGCTGGAGAAGCGGCCTCACCCCTAAGCAATCCTGCACCCTCTCTGAGGGTTTCTGGCATGGGTAAAAGTTTTCCTCTTACCATTTTACTGAGCCCAGTTCCCTAAACTGCCAGCATCCTCACATTCTCAAGCAATTGCCCGACCCTTCCTGTCTGGCATTTGTGCGTCCTAGCACACGCACAGCAAATGCTCAGATCTCGATGACCTCCAAAACCAGCCCCCAGGCCTGGACCTTGCAAAGATTTCTTGGATCTGTAATACCGAGACAACTAGAAGTTGGCCAGCGCTTCACAAAGCATGCTCTGCATAGATTCTCTCAGTTGGTCATGAGAAGTAAATGCATGGGTTCAATCCCTAGCTCCAGTCTGTGGCCTTGGATATGTCGATTATTTTATCTGGGTTTCAGCCCTGCAGCTATCAAATGGGGGCATGAATAGACCCACTGCATAAGGATGCTATAAGCAAAGTGAAGTATAAGGAGACATGTAAAGAATATAGACTCATGCCTAACAGAGGTTGAGTTCTCAGTAAACGTTAGCCATTGCAGTCATCATAAGCACATCGGGTTTCTCACAGCAACCTGTGAGCCATCCTGGGTGGATTAACTAAAGTTCAGAGAGGCCAAGCAATTTTCTCAAGGTCAGCATGTAAAGAAGTGCTAGAACACAGCTTTCAGTGAGGTCATCTTACTCCAATGCACTTTCCACCATTCAACATCCAAGAAGGTTATTTGGTGCCTGTGTGCCATTCTGCTCAAGTTGCTGCAACAGCGAGCAGGGCAGGCATGGTCCCCCGTAGTGCCCCGGTGAGGAGCAGAGAGCATGAAGGGAGGAAGATGGTTTGGGAACAATTGACAGAACTGGTCTGAGGTGCTGGCTGAGGGACAGTAGTAAGATTCAGCCCCTCTGAAGAATAAGCCATTTACTCTTCTGCAGAACCTCTAGAACTGGAGGTCCTGAGAGGCAGATCCAGCAAAGGTGGAATCCAAAACTCTCCTGCATTTGCTGGAGCCCCATTTTTTCCCCTTTACCTTCCCCAGGCTCTCACAGTTACCAGGACAAGCACTTTCCCCATTCAACATAGCCCCATAGCCTGACCTGAAGCTTGAAGCAGAGAGGATGGCTCCGTCCTCCCTGGCCCCTGGTGCAAAATCAAACACTCGAATCCAACCCAGCCTCTGCAGGGGAGTGACTGGTCCTGATACTGAGCCTTCTCTCCCAAAACTTCTCACAACACAGTTCGGAGGCCTGACTGGCTAAACTTCATTACCACCCTAAGAATCTCCCATCAGGAAAATCCTGCTTCTTGTTCTTCAAAGTTGTCATCCAAGAGAACATAGTTCATATGTGTTTGTTCCCTAGATACGCAACTTCCAGGCTTTGTCAGGGTCGGTTACACCAAGTCAGGAGATGGAAAAAAATTTTAAAGGCTGTGATATTAACCAGTTCCACAGACCTCAATGCCAGAAGGTTCCTGAGATGAGCTCTCGTGGAGAGCTGTACGAGTCCCCAGAGAGGTGTGTCTTCAGTTGGAAAGAGCCAGTACATTACTTCAGTGTGTGCTCAGAGTTTTCCAGATCTGTCTATCTTTCCTGGTGGTCCGAGGTATATGCAGGAAACTGGGTTTCATTTCCTGCTCTGCTTATTTTGATAAAAAGAAAGTTGGAAAAAGAACAACTTCTAATCTACAATGAACTTTCTGGATAGAGCTTAAATGGGCTTAAATGGGCCCCTGAAGTTTTCAGAGAGCCAGCAGCCCTCCAGTCTCTTTGTTCACATTATTCACTTCTTCAGTTCAGTCATTCAGTCAATAGATACTTGATCCTACTATGTGCCCAGTATACTAGTGCTGGGGATACAGGAGTGCCAAGACACACAAGGTGTCCGCTTTCCCAGGATTGACATCTGGGACAGACAGACACATACACAAATAAATGGACAAACCATTTCAGACCATAATTTGTGTTTTGAAGAAAATAAAATGGGCTGATGGCACAGTAAGTGACTGGATCCTGTGGCTGAGGAAAGATTGGATGGGGCAGGTAACATGTGAGCCTGTACTTGAATGTTATGAATGTGCTGTCCACATTCCAGGGAAGACCAGCTCTCCCCTCAACAGAGTGGAGGACAGTCCAGTAGAGAAAAAAAGATACACAAATATGAGAGACACATCCTACATTACCTACCTTTCCATCTCCTACCTGATGCGGGAGGTGGGAGGAGATGTGGGAGGGGCAGAGGGAGAAAGGTCGGGTTATGTAGGACTTGACACAGGACAGGTTGAGGAGCTCACATTTCATCCTAAATGCCATGAGAAGGCACTGAAGGGTTTTACACAAGGGAATGATGTAGTTGAATACACATTTCTAAAACTATAACCCCCTAATAAAACAACCCCAATTAAAAGTAGGCCAAAGACCTTAGCAGACACCTCACCAAAGAAGATATACAGATGGCAAATAAGCACATGAAAAGATGCTCCACATCATATGTCATCAGGGAAATGCAAATTAAAGCAACAGTGAGATACCAACACACACCCATATAGAATGGCTAAGACTTGAGCAACACCGAATGCTGGCAGGAGCAATGGGGACTCTCATCCATGGCTAATGGAAATGCAAAGTGGTACAGCCACTCTGGAAAACCGCCTGGAGGGTTCTTACAAAGCTAAACTTACTTTTACTATATGATCCAGCAATCGTGCTCCTTGGTATTTACCCAAAGATGAAAACTTATGCCCACACAAAAGCCAGCACACGAATGTTCATGGCAGTTTTATTCATTATTGCCAAAATTTGAACAACCAAGGCATCCTTCAGTACATGAATGGATAAATAAACTGCAGTACATCCAAAGAACGGACTATCACTCAGCATTAAAGGAAATGAGCTATCAAGCCATGAAAAGGCACGGAGGAACCTTAAATGCATATTACTAAGTGAAAGATGCCAATCTAGAAAGGCTACATACCATGTGATTCCATCTATACAACAATCTGGAAAAGGCAGAACTATGGAGACAGTAAAAGATCAGTGGTTGCCAGGAGTCGCAGGAGAGCAATGAATAGGCAAAGCACGGAGGATTTTTTGGGTGGTGAAAATATTCTTATGATACTATAATGGAGGATACGTGCCATTAAACATTTGTCCAAACCAAGTGTACAACACTGTGACAAATGCCCCACTCTGGTGGGGGATGTTGACAGAGGGAGAGGCTGTGCATGTGTGTGGACAGGGGGCTAAATGGGAAATCTCTACACCTTCCTTTTAATTTCGTTACAGACCTAAAACTGCCCTAAAAAACAAAGTCTTTAAAAAAAAGATTCATCCCAGCTGCTATGGGAAGAATTAGAAAAGAAGCAGGGAGATCAATACTGAGGTTACTGAGGCTTTCCGGGCCCAAGAAATGGGAAAGCAGTTTAGGGTAAGATGGTATTAGTGGATAGAGAGAGAAGTCTATGCGCATGAGACACAGTCTGGAAGTAGACTCAGCAGGGCTTGCTGGTGGATCCGATGTGGATGGTCGAGAAAAAACAAAAGGACAAGAGCGATCTCTAGGGTTTGGGCTTGAGTAAACGGGTGAGTGGTGGTGCTGTTTTCTGAGATAGAAAGTCTGGGGAGGACTAAGTTTGCAAAGGAAGAGCAATTTGAGGCTTGTTGAGTTATAGATGCTTATTAGATACCAGGAGTGTCTTCTATTGACAGCCCACCCAAGCCCTATTTTCTGTCTGGTGCACCCAATGCCCAGTTGCTGAAAGTACAGCAGATCTTCTCTGCAGAATTCCCTTGACAAAGGCAGACACTCCACCAGAGGACACCCGGAAGGTTATGTACCTGCCCTCCCCTCACCCCCGCAGGAAATCAGGCCAAGGCCAGACGTTTCCTGACACATCATTTTTTTCTCAGTTTTACTGAAATATGACTGGCAAATAAAAATTGTGTATGTTCAAGGTGTAAACCTTAACCTTTGATAAATATACAGTGTGATGTTCTGATATATATACTTGCGAAATGAGTACTACAATCAAGCTAATTAACATACACATCACCTCACATAGTTACCTTTTTTGGTGTGGTGAGAACACTGAAGATCTACTTTCTTAGCAACTTTTAAATCTATCATACGGTATGAACTATAGTCACCATGCTGCACATTAGACCTCCAGAATATATTCCTCTTTTTTTTTTTTTTTTTATGACCTTGCTGTGGGTACCCCTGGCCTGATGCACTTGGGCCTCAGCTTCCGGCCCTGCCCAGGTAGCCGGGTGGCAGCGGCTGAGGGCCGGGTGGGTAGCTTCCTAGGAGCGCCTTGCTCTGCCCACCTCGTCTCTCTGTTTTTGCTCTGCTTCCTGACTGCCTCCTCAGAATGGAGGACCCCGAGTTTTTGCGCTCTGGTCTCCTCGGCAGTCAGGATGTGCAGAGAGCGCTCCTTGACCTTCCTCCTGAGGGGCTGCCCTTCCTCTTGGAGCACTTGCTGGGGCTCCAGCCTGTCTGCCTGGATCAGGGCCTCAGCAGTTCAAGCCAGCTTGGCTTGGGTCCTTTCCCCCCACTTCTCCCATCCTGCCATCGCTGAAACTTTGGTCTCCCCCTGCCCGTGCTCCTTGCCCTGCTGCCTCTCTTTTCCTCAGGTTCATCCCTCCTCAGACATCTGCTTTGTACACGTCACTGTCTGCCCCCAAATCTTTTTTTTTTATTTATTTTATTTTTTTAATATAATTTATTTTATTATCATTATTTACAATTACATGTGCAATATTATGATTATTAAACACCCTCTTCATCAGGTCCCCCACCAACCCCATTACAGTCACTGTCCATCTGCGTAGTGAGATGTTACAGAATCACTACTTGTCTTCTCTGAGTTGTACTGCCCTCCCCGTGCCCCCCCAACATTACATCTGCTAATCGTAATGCCCCTTTTTCCCTCTTATCCCTCCCTTCCCGCCCATTTTCCCCAGTCCCTTTCCCTTTGGTAACTATTAGTCCGTTCTTGGGTTCTGTGAGTCTGCTGCTGTTTTGTTCCTTCAGTATTTTTTCTTGTTCTTATACTCCACATATGAGTGAAATCATTTGATACTTGTCTTTTTCACTTGGCTTATTTCACTGAGCATAATACCCTCTAGCTCCATCCATGTTGTTGCAAATGGTAGGATTTGTTTTCTTCTTATGGCTGAATAATATTCCATTGTGTATATGTACCACATCTTCTTTATCCATTCATCTACTGATGGACACTTAGGTTGCTTCCATTTCTTGGCTATTGTAAATAGTGCTGCAATAAACATAGGGGTGCATCTGTCCTTTTCAAATTGGGCTGCTGCATTCTTAGGGTAAATTCCTAGGAGTGGAATTCCTGGGTCAAATGGTATTTCTATTTTGAGTTTTTTGAGGAACCTCCATACTGCTTTCCACAATGGTTGAACTAATTTGCAGTCCCACCAGCAGTGTAGGAGGGTTCCCTTTTCTCCACATCCTCGCCAACATTTGTTGTTGTTTGTGTTTTGGATGTTGGCCATCCTCACTGGTGTGAGGTGATATCTCATTGTGGTTTTAATCTGCATTTCTCTGATGATTAGCGATGTGGAGCATCTTTTCATGTGCCTGTTGGCCATCTGAATTTCTTCTTGGAGAAGTGTCTATTCATGTCCTCTGCCCATTTCTTAATTGGATTATTTGCTTTCTGTTTGTTAAGGTGCATGAGTTCTTTATATATTTTGGATGTCAACCCTTTATCAGACACGTTTTTTATGAATATATTCTCCCATACTGTAGGATGTCTTTTTGTTCTACTGATGGTGTCCTTTGCTGTACATATATTCCTCTTATAACTGGAATTTTGTGCCCTGTGACCAACATCTCTCCATGCCCCGCCCTACCCCAAACTCTGGTAACCACCATTCTACTTCTGTTTCTATGAGTTTGACTTTTTTAGATTCCACATATAAGGGAGTGGCACCACATCCTTGCTTAGCCTCTTCCCCTGTCCTATCCTGCTTCCTCATGCCCTCCCCTACTTCCCCTGAGAGCATGCCCTCAATGAATCCCATGCGCTGGAATCCCTGCCTCAGGCTCTGTCTGCGATCAGGGAACCCAACTAAGACAACACCTAAATGAATATGTCCAAGAGGCACCTGTCATAGGTCTCAAGGTGAGGACTAGGGACGTAATTGAGAGTCACCAGGGCATGGACCTAAAGCCATGGGACTCAATGAGATCATCTCAGGGAAAGAGTACATCTTGAGGCAGAAGGCCTAGGGCCAAGGCATGGGAGAATCCCACCCTAAGAGGGGGCAGACAAGGAGGAGGCAGCCAAGGAGTCCAAGAAGGAAAACCCAGTAAGACAAAAGGAGAGCCAGCCAGTCTCACTCCTAGCGCACACCAAGTTACCCCACTTCTGTCTGCACCTGGGTTTCAGAACCAATGAGAGGAAACTCACATTGCCGTGGAAATAATTTGCTGCATTTACACAAACCTTTACTGAGTCCTACTGTGAGCCCGGCAGTGAGCTGGTGTGGAGGGTGAGTGGTAAGGACGGCACAAGCCCCACCCCGGAGTTCACCTAAGGGAGGAGGGAATCAACGGGTGACTGAGGTCCAGCGTGTCAGCTGATGGGAAGCAGAAAGTCACAGGTTAAGTTGTGCGGTTTGATTTCAGTTATTTCATCTGCTCCCTCCCCTCTCCTCCTCTGCTGACATGTGCCCCCTCCCCATCACCAAAAGTAGAATGAGGGCTCTATCCCATGAGCTGATACAATGTCAAGCAGGCTTCTTGAGCTTTAAGGTGCATATGAGTCACTGGGATCTTGTTACCACACAGATTCTCATTCAGGGGATGCGGAGGGTGCTGGAATGCTGCACTTAAGCCTTGAGGTGATGCCGATGATACTGGCCAGCAGACCACACCGAGCACCAAGGGTGTAGAAAACACATTACACCCAACAGCAACTGTCAAGGGCAACGGCAGGTCAACCTGCGCCATGACCTTTCCCGGGAAAGCCAGCTCCTATAGCAGGAAGAGGCGAGTGGACCCTGCACCACATGCCAGCATGTCAAGCAGCAGCAGGCACTGTGCTTGAGCACATGATCTGTGGAACTTCACGGCCTGAGCGTGACGGGAAGAGTAAAACAGGTTACAGCATCCACCTCGTTTATTGAGCTTGCCAACTTCAGGCCAGGCACTATGCAAAGGACATTAAGTGCTTTTTCACTCTCTCTGCACAACCTGTGGTACTTGAACTGATATCTTACCAAGGAGAAAGCTCCAGAGGTTACATTACTAGCACAGGACAACACAGCAATACCTGAGGAGCCCCATTCTAGTGTGTCATGACAACAGAGCTGTCTTCTCAATGACCTAATGGGGTCTGAAGCCCAGACACTCTGAGCTGGGGCTCTACCTCATTCCACAACAGATCACTGGGTCTGGAGAGGGAGGCCGTCACACAGAGGAGTAGAGTGCCCAGGTGGAGCATCCGTGACCACAGCCAGCTAAATCAGCTGGGGCCCTTCAGAGGTCCTGGGGTGGAGGGGAGGCTGCCTTCCCTCAGTCTCCACCTTTCTCCATGTTAACACCCAGCTTGCTGTTTCTGGGTGCTGCCACAAAGCACTGGGGCTTTCAAGACCCTCTGAGCCATTTTATAAAAGGAAAGAAGCACATGAGAGGCATCAGTTTGTTCTCCAGCTGGATGATGCATTGAGACCACCCAAGTTAGGGCCCCAGCCTAGCCCCTGGGAATGTTCTTTTGTTGGGAACATAAAACTAATATGATTCTCCTGAGGTTTATATCCACTATCTCCCTCCCCAGAATGCAAAGCCTTGCACAGACAGGAGACTTATTTCACCTCCCTTGCAGACTAGTCCAGAGAGGGGAAGGGCTGGCATTTTCACTAAGCTTGGAGCCCCCAAGGACAGGGGACAGAGGCTGTCCCCAGGACCCAGAACCCAGGACTCATACATGACACATTATGGGTGTGCAATAAATGTTTGTTAAATGAACTGATGTCTCCTTCTACTCTACTGGGAAACTTGGCCCAGAACAGAGAAGAACTCATCGCTCTAAATTTCACAGTGAGTAAATGGAAATGAAAAGACAGTGCAGGCCTCATGTCCTGCCAACCTGCCCTGGGAAGGTGCAGGCACACCATGTGAGACAGCAGGGCCTGGTCAGGCTGGCTACTCCTTCTCTCTACCAGCCTGCAGGAACTTGCCCAGGATGTAATATCCAAGGCAGAAGTCTGCAGAGCTTGGGGCTGCAGAGTCCAGCTTATTCCTCTCCCTGCCCCTGGCCTCCCCAGGCTGTGACTCAGAGCTCAGGAGGCATCTGGCCAGCCCTGCAGCAGGAAGCTGATGTGAGAGGGGACAGTTCATGGCCTGTTAGGGGCAACCAAGTGTGGCCTTCACCCTCAAGAAACTAAGTGTCTCACAGGAGCCTAAGAAACCCCATGTTAAGGAGCACAGAGCAGGGCTCCCCATCTGAATGGGACTGTGAATTGGCTTCAAGAATGGGTGGAACCTCCCATCCACAGAGCCTTTCCATGTGCCTGTGCCTCTGCTGAGGGTACCTCCCTCCCCTCTTCCCTGAGCAAATCTTCCTCCTCCTCCAGACCTCACCTGGAGCCTCACATCCCCAGGGAAGCCCTCTATGTCCCACTGACCTTCCAGATGGGGAAAAGCCCCAGGGCCAAGCAGGTCTACTCTGTAGTTTTCACTATGCTGAGGTTGTATTTTATTTGGACAATTATTTTACTGCTCCCCCATAGACATAAACCCAGAGATGGCAGCGACTGAGTCTCTTTTGCTCTCATCATTGTATCCTCACCTGGAGCTGTGCCTGGCACAGAGCAGAAGCTCAATAGGAATGTGTTAGATGAATGTTAGAATAGGGTTGGGAGGACAAGATGATGCATTTGAGGTGGAGCAAATAGTTTGCATATTTCAGGAAGCTGCTGCAAGACATGAGCAAATGAATTACGATTCTGAGTCTCAGCCTGGCAACAGCCCTTTATCTATGATAATGCTGTTATTATTCCTGCTCCCAGTAAGGGCCCCCATATCTCATATGCACCTGCCTAACTGGCTTATCTATAAAACCTACAGCCAGGTGGGTGGCCAGGACAGAGCCAGCATGGACACTAATCATATCTAGAATCGGCACATTAGAGTTCATTCATTAGCAAAGAGTCAATCATAGCAAAGCCCTGGAGAAACCAATCATGGGAAGTTTCCCACAAGAGAAAAGAAGGGCTGTGGGGCTTTCACAGCTCACTAGCACCTGCCCCAGCTGCAAGGCACAGTCTATTCTTCTGCCTGCAGATCCCCCTTGAGAGGCTCTTGGCCTCGCTCTCATCTAGCCACCAGGGAAAGATAGAGAAAGTCTACCCACAGCTCCCAGGAGACGACGTAGCAGCCCCCCACCTTGGCATTAAGGTAGGATGTGTGCCTCTTCTCCCTACTCCAGGGCAGTGTGTGTGTGTGTGTGTGTGTGTGTGTGTGTGTGTGTGTGTGTGTGTGGTATTTCGTACTCATCTTAATCAGATGATTTAGTCCAGATGATTCTGTTCCTTCTATGTTGGATAATCCTTCTCCAGATTTATGTTGGATAATTGTATAATAAAAACACATTTTTTGAAAAATCTACCTCTGGCAAGTTTCCACTGCTTTCATCAAAGCCAAGAGAGTGAATGAAGTAGGATTCCCTGCAGGGCTCAGCGCCCCCCATCTCCACTGCAGCTTTGACAACTATAAATTAAGAGGACGAGACTGCAAGTCACAGTCAGAGCTTGAAGCCCAGCTTTACATTCAGAAACCAAGTGATCTTGGGTTTAGGTCAAATTTAATGCCCCAGTTTCCTCTGCATGTCTGTGAAATATAAATAACCACAGGTATGTTATGATATTACATGTGCCTGGCACCTCCTAGATCTCAGTAAATATCAGTAGTAATAGCTGCTGTGGTTAAAATAATAATCATTATCATTTTTTAAAGTACAGAAGGCAAAAGGTTCAGAGTGTATGTGGGAAATAGAATCACTTCCTTTGTGGCTGGAACAAAAGCTGGAAAAGGGAAACACAATGCTGGAGAGGTAAGAGTCCAAACAGGGGAAAGAGGCAGGGAGGGCTGCCCCGGGAGCCTAGGTGTTAGTCTCCATCCCCATGGGGAACACCTGGGTTTCTGAACATCCTCTTTGTCCCCAAAATAGGAGAAAGTTGCTTACCCCAGCTCTTCCCACAGGCCTGACCCACTGTATGAGGCATTAACAGGGTTGCCCAATGAGAAAGTAGCCCCATGAGAAAGAAAATTCCACTCGATTCTACCAAAAATAACCCTGAGTCAGCACTTCTCCACCCCACCCCAAGTGTGTGTGCCCCCGGGGTAACAGCAAAGAAAACAAAATGCTTAAGCTCCAGAGAAACAGGAATCAGAGACACCCACAATCAGGACGCCCTTGATTATGCACATTAAAAGAAAGAGGATGTGTCCTTATCCCTGTCTCATTTGCCAGGACGTGTTTGATGTCCTTAGAATTACCCAAAGCACCACAAAATGCTATAATTCAAAAGGGACAGAGAAGCTTTGGTCTCAGCTCAATATCCTATCTTTGCCAGCTGAGCAACTATGAAAGTATCATCTCTCAGAATAATCATCATAATAATAATGACTGTTTTTTATTGCCAGGCATTACTCAAGCTGTTTAACATATTAATTCATTTAACCCTCTAAATAGTCCTGTGAAATAGGTATTTTTATAGATTTTAAAGATAAAGAAACTAAGGCACAAGGAAGTTCTCTTACTAGGCTAACATCACCAGCTAGTAAGTGACAGCTCCAAGAATGGAATCCCGCTCGTGTGACCATACAGGGCTCATGGTCAAAACACACCATACGTGCAGGAAGCAAGGTTTTGTTTTTACAGAGGACACTGCATGTTGCCTCCCCTTCTGACTTCGGCTGTGTTCATTCAAAATCTAACATTTGTTAACTGAGTGTCTTCTGTGTGCTTAAAAGCCATCTTTGGAATCATCCCTAAGGGCCCTTTGGAAAAGACACCCAAGTTCACCAGCCTACTGTACACTGTTCAGTAAATTTTGTTCATGTAGAAACCCAAAAAACAGTGTTTGTTGTTTTTAAGAGAAAGAATATAAGTCAGAAGAGTCTGTTTTAAAACCATTTTTATATGAACAACTGGTGTGTTACAGTCCAAATGTTAACATACTGAAGACTGCCAACACATTGTCTTACGCTCCCAAGGTTTTTGCACAACGCTCATTAACAAAACTTCTCCCAGGCCTTCTCTGTGTGTTTATTTAAATGTTTTCTAAATATGTCATTTGTTGATTAAGAAGCTGTAGCTCTTTGTGTTTTGTTTTGTTTTTTTTAATTCAGGGTGCACATGTCTATTCATGTAAAATTCTAGAACAAGGAAAGTTCACTAGAATAGTGCATGTGCACTATAGTCAGAAGCTCAGGCACATACATTCAGCACGTATTCTCATCAGGGTGCTTGGCTCAACTGTTTAAGAACCTATGAATGTGTAACTTATCACATCGCAGTAACAGCCCATTGTTGACAGTTTGAGACCTTATTATAAATCTGGATACTTCCCTGACTGATGTTTGTGTGTGTGCATGCACAGTAAGGAACGAACAACTGTTAAATACTGCTAGTAATTCAACTTTGAAATAAAAATATTTTACTATCCTTCCTTCAGACTTCTGGGTCAGCTTAACTCAAGAGTATTCTGCTATTGCAATGTAAATCAGAACTTTCTCAACACTTCACAAAAAGATTAAAATCAGATAAAGTCTAACTGATCAAATGTCATTGGTATCTATCCTACAAACTGAGGTTCCTCCTAAATTGGCTTAGAAAAAGAACTATCCTGCTTTTTAAAAGTTTGGAGACCACTACCCAATTACAAGGCCACATAAGTATGACTGAGAAGTAAGAATTCTTCCAGCATGTTCTAGAGCTCAGGCACTGCCTTGGCACTGGGGTCCCTGCTGTCATGGACTTCTCACTCTAGTAGAAGGACAGAGCTAACAAACAAGTAAATATGTGACCTAGCAGATGCTAATGTGCTAGGGAGGAAAAAAAGCAAGACAGAGTGTGAAGGGTTGGAGGATGGCAGTTCTTATACACAGGGAAGAGACTCTGAGAAGGTGACATTTGAGTAGGGATCTGAAGGAAGTGAACAAATGAGCCATACAATTTTCTCCAGAGAGAACATTCCATACAGAGGGAAGAGCAAGTGCAAAGGCCCTAAGGAGGGAATGCAGCTGGAGTGTCAGGAAACAAACAGCAAGGAGGCCAGACAGCTGGAGTAAAGAGAACAGCACCAGGAGGTCAGAGCAGCAGTCACACGGGGCTTTGGAACCACTGTCAGATGGCAAGCAGAGCAGTGGCTTATTTGATCTTCATTATAAAAGACTCACTCTGCTGCCGTGCTGATGATAGAGTCTAGGGGGGCAAAGGTTAAAGAAAGGAAAGCAGTGTGCCAGCTATTGCAGTGATCCTGTTAACACGCAATAATGGTTTGGATCAGGGTATAGCAGGTGGCGATAGTAAGGTAGATGAATTCTGGATACATTTTGACAGTAAAATCAGTATGATGTGCTGATGGATATGATTTGGGATCCAAGAAAAAGAAATGTCAAGGATGACTCCAAGGGTTTAGTCACAACTGTAAAGATTGTGTTGTCATGACTGAGTTGGGAACACCACAGGGCAAATGGGTTTAATAGGGATGGTGGGAAAAATCTGGAGTTCAGTTTTGGTCATTTGTCATTTCAGATACCTATTAGACATCTCTGTAGAAATGTTTAGTAGGAAGTTGGGTGTGTCGATATGAATATATCCAGCAGACTAGACACGTAGATCTGTGATAGCTCTGTACACTGATACTGTTTAAACCTTAACATTTGTTAAGATCAGCAAAGGACTGAGTATAGGTAGAGTTCCAAGGCTGAACCCTGAGGAACTCCAATATTTCAAGGGAGGAGGAGGAAGAACCAGGAGATGAGGAGGAACCAGGAGATGAGACAGGCTGGGAGCCTCTCAGAAGGTACAGTGATGTCCCAGACCTGAGAGAAGCATATCATGAAGGAGGCAGTGAACATGTATGTCAAGGGCTGCTGAAAGCTTGCTGCAAGAAGGGGACTGAACCATGCTTGGAGGTCAATATGACATTGACAAATTGTTTCAGGGAAGCGGTGGAGACAAAAGCCTGATAGGTGTGAGTTCAAGAGAAGACAGGCAAGGAATCGGGCAAAGTATGTACAGTAACCCTTCCAGAGAGTTTGGCTGTGAAGAGCAGCAGAGAAATGGGGTGGTAGCAAGTAGGAAGTGTAGGGGAGAGTAGAGCAGCTTTGACACTGAGAAAATGATCCAGTAGAGGAAGGGAAATAGTAATGCAGGGAGGCAATTGCTAAAGTAATGTCCTGGAGTACCTGCAAAGAGATGAGATCGAGTGCAAAGTGGAGGGTTTGCCTTGCACAGACACAATGGCAGTTCATCTGCAGTGACAGGACAGATGGAGTCTCTGGGGACAGAAATGGGTAGGTTCAGAGATGTAGTAATGGTACCTGCCAAGTTCTCTTCTCTTGCCTCTGTTTTCTCAATGAAAGGGGAAGCAAGGCCATCAGCTGAGAGCGAGGAGGGAGGACGAAGTGCTGGAATGAATGGACAAGAAACGGAACAGGACTGCCGGCAGTACTCGGGATAAATAAGAACAAACTCCCAGTAAGGAGACAGAATGGCCTCATTAGTGAGGGTTACAGTTGGAAACAGGGTAAGGCTTATGGATGGACAAGACACGAATTACTGGGCCCTTGGGCGGGAACCTTCTGTGATGAGAGCAGCTGCTTCTCCAGACTCAGGAGGTTCTGTTATTTTTGGTTTCTTCCTTCTGCTATCTCCCATGTCTGATGGTTGGGCTATTTAGGAGCATTTCTCATCTCAAGTAACAGGCAAGTCCAGCTACTTTGAAGGTGTCTTCATTTTTGCAGGGGTCAGCAAATGATTCAGGAGGGACATATCTGGCCTGGCTGTTGTTTTTGTGAATATAAAGCTTTATTTGCTTTATAACACAGCCACACCCATTCCCTTCCATATTGTCTGCGGCTGCTCTTGCACTAAATGCAGAAGGGAATAGCAGAGACCCTGTGGCCCTCAAACCTAAAATGTTTACTATCTGGTTCTTTCCCCAAAAAAAGCCTGCCTGCCCTGATTTACAGCAGCTTTTCTCAAACTTTACCGCATCAGAATCACCTCTAGGACTTGTTGAAAGCAGACTGCTGGGCCTCACATAAAGAATTTCTGACTCAGTAGGTCTGGGGTGGTGCTCAAGTTTAAATTTCTAACAAGTTCCCAGGTGTTACTGATGCTTCTGGTCCAGGGACCACACTTTGAGAATCACTGGTTTAGAGAAAGCTCTGAATGTCAACAGTGGCCTGTTGTGCTCACATCAAGAGGATCTTATTCATGACTCTGGAATGACCTTGACCTTTTTCATTCTAACTCTAGGCTCAAATGCACAAACAGATATTCAGGGAGAAGGCCCACAGCTCTTCAAAAAATTCTCTCAACAGAGAAGGGAAGAGCCTAGAGGATAACAAAAACCCCATGTCGTAACCTAGGTCTCTTGAAACCCTAGTGAGGGTTTCACTAAAGGCTGCTGTATTAAGTTAGCTTTTCAGCAGCCATGAAAAGGGCAACTTATTTTTTCAGCTTCAAAAGAGCATCAGAAGTCCCACACTCAGAGCAAAATTAGATTAAAATTTTCCACCATTGTGCCAAGACTGAGAGAGCTTCTTCAAATCGATTCTACCCCTCCAGCTACATCAGGCTGAAAGGTAATCAGGGCCTTCTGCTGACACCCCATGCACTCCTTGTTTGGTTGACAGATTTAGCAAATAAAAGTAAAGAATGCCTAGTTAATCAGAATTTCAAATAAGCCAGTGAGTTTATTTTTTAGTGTAAGTATATCCCATGTACTACACTATTTGGGACACACTTACACTGAAAAAAATTGTTGATCTGAAATTCAAAGTTAACTCTGTATTTTACCTGGCAGCCCTACTGTAAGGTTCCCAAAGCATCCAGTCATATTTCACTTTATTTGGTCTTACTAGAAAGCTGGCGAGGAGCACATAATTCACACGGAGAGGTATGCAGAACATTGGATATAGGGGGAAAGCCACCATGTTCCTGCCCTAAGTCAGAAGGGTACAGCCTAGTAGAAGAAAAAGAGAGAAATTATTTTCTTACACAACAAGCCAACCCTTTCGATGGAATTGCACAGTCAAGACACCAGAGGCTTTGAAGCCGCACGGAACTGTTCACCCCAACACTAGATGGCCTTAGTATCATCTGGGGTTTTTCTGCCTCGTCCTTGGTTGTCAAACTGTCAGTGATCAGTGTCCCCATAGGCTAGCCTTTGAGCCATCCCTCCTCCAGCTTCTAATTTGATGCTTCCAACTTTCAAATGAACTTAAAGTAACAGACTTGCTCACATGGTATTTACTGAAAATGAACAAGGCCTAAGTGAAAGTTTGGGTTTCTCCTAGGCAGAAAGTAGTCATACACACTGAAGGATATAGGATGATCAGAGCCTGAGCAGGGATGCAACTGGGAGAGTGAAAAAAGGCATGCTCACCCCCATAAGAAAAAGCTGAAGGGCCTTCTCCAGCTCCCTCTCTCCTGCCTGGAAGATAATGTTAGAGCTAGAGCTCTAGAAACCACCTTGTGACCTTAAGAAAGGAAGCCACAATCTAAGGATGAAGGCACAGAAAAATAGAAGAACATGGGTCACTGATGATTTTTAACAGCCACCATACACTTGGAATTCCTTTTCATAACAGAATAAACCTGGATACGATTAAGCCTCAACTATAGTGCAGTGTCTCTTATTTGTACTGACACCATTCTCAAATGCCACTGGCTCAGGGTATGTAAAATATACAGAAATACCAAATTTATGTTAAATTTTAAATATATACACTTGACAAAAATGCTGTTTTTTTCCTCTCACATACAAAAACACAATTTAATATAATTGTGCCATTTATTTCTGAAATCCAGAAAATTGTGACTGTACACGTAACCTCAGTTTGGAAACAATGTCCAAGCATTTAAATAGAAATGCAAGTTAAAACTGCAACAAGATGCCACATACCTATGCTAAATACAAATATAAATAAAGAAATACTGACTATACCAGGTGCTGGTAAGGAGGCAGAGCAACTAGAACCCTCATACACTGATGATGAGAATACAAAATGGTACAGCCACTCTGGGAAACAATTTGGCAGTTTTTCATGAAGATAGATATACATTTATCCCATGATCCAGTAATCCTGGAAATAAAAATTTTTTTTTATTTCTAGTTCATATAAAAACCTGTACATGGATGTTTCTAGCAGCTTTGTTCATAATCTCCAAAAACTAGAAACAACCCAAATGTCCTTCAACTGGTGAATGAATAAACAACCCATATTACATATATTCAGCAATGAAAAGGCACAAACTGTTGATATAAGCAGTAAGATGGATGAATCTCACATGCACTATAATACATGAAAGAAGCCAGACTCAAAAGACTACATAACTCCATTTGTATGACATTCTGGAAAAGGCAAAACTATAGGGATGGAAAACAGATCAGTGGTTGTCAGGGGTTAAATTAGAAAGGGTCAATTAAAAGGAGCAACACAAGAGAATTTCACAGGGTGATAGCTCTGTGTCTTTACTGTGGTGCTTATGCAACTCTACATTTGCCAAAACTCACACAACTGTACACCAAAAAAGAGTGTTTCATTAACTCTATGTAAATTGAAAACTAAATTTTTAAAAGTTTAAGTGAGTGCCCATCAGGAAAACAGACCTGGGCCACATGGCTTTCCTGGGGTCCCCCTTGGTCTCAGTCTCGGTGTCTGCTCCACTCAGTGCTGTCCCGACCACCTACCCCCCAGATTCTGGACATCCTTCCAGAATCTAATTCACTGGTAGGCAGAGAGGATTCTCCATCCAAGTCCTGGACACATTTTAACACCAGCCACTACCTGGCACCCCTGAAATGCAGAACAACAGCCATATTGTATGCAGCTCCATACAGACCACTGAATAAACATTAGCAACAAGTTCCATGGTGACTCCCTACTACTGGCCTTTGCAGCTGCCCAACTCCCAGGACTTGAGGATCTGCCCAGGGTAACGTGGAGTCTGGATGCAGTTCAATGTGTCAGTCTTAAATCTATAGTTCGTAACAGTCAGTCCTTGGAAATGGCCTGGTAATAATATGGACAGCAGACCCACTCCCACTGAAGCCCCGGCTTCAGGCTTCCCAGTAGTTATCTCTGATGACCTCCCAGAGGTCACTGTGCCCTAAAGCTCTGAATGTCCAGGGTTAATCCCTGATTGTCAGTCCATGGAAACTCCATCTGTTTAGGAGGGATTTTGACCAGAGGTGCTTTCAATCTGACACCTCCTCAATATAAACAGTTTCTCTTTCTTAACCTTATACAGCTACTAAGCCTGGTTTATTAAAAAATCGAGTACCCAAGACTTATTGCAATAGGGGTACTTTTGTTGACCAAAAAGAAAAATCCTTCAAACATAAATCATTTAAGACACCTTCCACATTAGCTGGCATGAAATAAACAGAGCCTGTCTTGTGGGTAGAAGGTGCCAGAGTGGCTTTGCCAACTTCAAGCCTCCCGCCTGGCCACATAAACCCCACCCTAGTTGCTTGAAATATAGTAAAAACCTTCACAGAGTTTTCTTCCCAACTATTTCTTCCACCCACCTGCGCTAGGCAACCTGAACCCCACTCTAATGTGCTACTAATGCAGCCTGGTGTGTTGGAAAACTGAGAACTTTCTAACTAGACAAACTTGGGTTTAAATCCAGTATCTTCGCAGGGGCCCCGAGCACTTTGCTTAATTCTCTGTACCTTAGCTTGCTCATTAATAAGTGAAGGTAAGAATTTGTTCCCTTTGCAGGACTGTTACCTGAAGTGAATGAGAGTCTATGTGAAACACCTAACATGGGACTTGACTCATAAAACATGCTAATCACATTTAAGTCTTTGTGTCCCCATCTAAAGTTACCCCACAACTACCTGAAAACAGAAAGCAAAGGCAAATGATCAGAGACCAGGAAGAAGCCATCTGCTCTGGGCTGGGGAACCTGGTTCAAAGGAATGACTGACACGTGAGTGAAGACAAGAAATGTGGCCTCCAATTGTGTCACCTTGACTACTAATCAAGTGGGGTCCTCCCTAGGGAGTGTTAGACCAATAAACCTCTGCTCTCACTCCCGCAATCCTCATTCACACCCAGCTGGAATTCTTTTTGGCCCAAGAATCAATGAAAAACAAATTAAATGGCCAGTGTCCATGAGAATACAGATTTTTTTTTAAGTGTTTTAACTGCTCCTACCTCCTAGGGTGCTCTTGGAAAAGGCCCTGACATTTTCTGGAAACTTTTTAGACAGAATAACTTAAAACCCAAGATTGCTTTCCAATGGAAAATAGCTCTTCACAAAAATAAGTGACTGAACATTCATTAAAGATACAGTCACAATTTTGAAAGCTTCTACATAAATCCTCACCAGAAATCATGTTTTTCTCATGCTACAATCTGAACTAAAAGCTGTCTCCCTTCCCAGCCAAACTTTCTACCGCTTAGACACTGCAATGGGAACTTTGTAAGTTGGAAATTGATGTATCAGCCTATAAAATCAAACTAAGTCCATCAGAGGACATGTATTTGCTTAGAGACGTTTACCACAAACATTAGTCAATCCTGGACATCAGATGTGGTTTATTACATGTTCAGATCATAGGACAGTATTTCACATGCTAGTTAAAGTAAAATTACATAGCATATAGAGTAAATGTGTACTATGATCTAGAGACACAGGGAACTCACCTATTCATGATGAAATGCCAGTCAGTGCCATCACCAATGATCACTCAGCACTTGATATGGTGTTGGGCCTGGGACTACAGAGATTGAAAACAGGTCTCTGTGTTCTGAGTTCTTTTGATGAAGTTGGTAGTATGAGGTCCCTGCCCTCAAGGAGCCCACAGTCTAGTGGCGTAAAAAGATAAATGTACAGTGAACAAATCAATCCGTCACCATAGAGAGCTTTAGCAGGTGGGAGTGTTAGGGAACAGACAGGAAGAGGAGAGGGACATTTCAAAGAGAGAATCTGGAGAGTAGAATTCTCCTAAATAAAATTCTCCAAAAATAAATAAATACACACACACACACACACACCCCAATTCTCAGGATTAACAGGAAAAAGGGAAGAAAAGAAAGAAAACAGAAAAACAGCTGCCCTGAACTGTTTTGAGCCCAGCCCACCCAAAACGGCCTAATTGCACCTGAGGAGGTTGCCCCAATAGACCAGAATGGCCTCCCCTTCCAGCCTCCATCACTAACAGGAAGAACGTCAGGGGGCACCAGAAGGCCACCATGGCACCCAGAGACCCCAAAGCACTATCCGAATCAGAGAAGCATCCAGAAGATACCTGTGGCCATGAAGGGACAGAGGCCAGATGAGAAGGACAGCAGAATGGAGGCGGAGGCCCAGGCCCTCCCAGTCCTGGCTGGCAGATTCTCAGAGGCTGTGTTTTCTCCTTTTCCTCCTTCAAACACAGCCTGTCCTGCAGCAGTCCGGCATGTTCCCACCACCCTCAGAGGAGCAGCCATCACAAAGGTGAGACATGGTCTCATTCAAGGGGGTGAAAGATAGGCAAGGCGACAGCCGGGACTTACCCCCTTGAATATCAGTAACTGCAACACTAGTGGTCAACTTTCACTTTTGAAGTGGACAGACATGCAGATTCAGTAGTGGCTTCATTTTTATTACCTGTATTTATGTACACAAGAAATGCATTTTCCTTTGAAACAAGGAAAGGAAAAGTCTCCACAATCCCAGCACCCAGAGGAAATTATGAACGTTTTTGAATACTCTTTTTTTCTAGACATATGTATTATTTACAAAATGGGACTCTACAATACTATACACAATGTTTTAAGCCTTTTGTCCCATACTAAACCCATTATGAATTTAACCATATCAAAAGCACAATGCCATTTTTCTAGATGGTGCCATGGATCTGTACCATAACTTACCTACTTTTTATTGAGGTTCATGCTTAATTCTTCTCTTCTGTCTTATCTACCCTCATTTTTCTCAGTGTCATTGAATCAGAGGCATGCAGCCCTTATAGCCAAAAATAGCAGCAACCTTAAATTTGGGGTCCTTACTTTCGTTCCCTTTACCCTTGGTTAATCACAAGATGAAATGGGATCTGAATGTCTACTCTTTTGTATAGCTCTGAAGGGAGAACTAGGGCCTAGGGGTACAAGTTTCAGAAAGGTAGGATTACATTCAATGGAAAATGTGATCACTTACATACTTAAGAAGACATAATCAGTAAGGATGTTACAAGAAGAATTTCTTAATCACAGTAGAGGCAAAAAGGTATCTAAGATTCCTCGTGGTACATTTCATCTTTTATAAATAGACAATAAAGTTAACTAAGCTTTCCTGTTAAAACCATAACAGCATTCCTCAATAAAAAGCCAAAAAATACAATAGTACTGCTTCCTGTGGTTGTGAATCCCTGAATTCTAAGGCCATGTCTGGTCCACAGAGAGCCTCATGGTGGCCACCAGAAGTAAAAGCAGTTATGGTTCCAGCCTCAGGCATTATCTCCACCACCACCCATTAAACCTTCCCTCTCCACCAGAGGTTGTTCCAGACCATTTCTTCATGAGGGTAGTTATCTTCATTCAACCCCTCCTACTTCCTTCAAGACTTGCGTCCTATAATGATTCTTTCTTTCTGCATTTCCAACCTCTTTCTCCTTTCAAATCTCAACCTACCACCTTTTAAAGAAAATCTTTGATCCTGTATCTCCATCTAATTCTCACCCTTCCCGCCCATGCTTCATGGCCAACCTTAACTCCATCTAATTCTCACCCTTCCAACCATGCTTCATGGCCTGCCCTCAGTTTTCACTTTCCTCCCTCACAGCAATCAGACTTCAGCCCTCATGATACACTGAAAGTGCTCTTGCAGCAGTTGCTAACAGTTTTCCTAGTGGCCAAACCCATTGGACACTTCCTAGATGTTAGCTGTCTGGACCCCTTCTAAGTTTCCCTCTCTCTTGGTTAGCTTCCAATTTCTCTTGACTCTCCCTTGTTGTCCTCGTCTGGTTATCAAATTATCTGTGTAACTGTATAGCAATTGCCCCATGTCACTGTCAGTTCAGGCTGCTATAACAAAAATACCATTGACTCGGTGGCTCAAACAACAGGCATCTATTTCTCACAGTTCCAGAGGCTGGTGAGTCCAAGATCAAGGTGCCAGGACTTCCTGGTTTATAGATGGTATCTTCTCACTATGTCCTCACATGGCAAAGTGGGGGGTGAGAGAGCTCACTGGCATCTCTTTTATTAGAGCACTGATACGGTTCATGAAGGCTCCACTCTCATGACTTAAAACACCTCCCAAAGGCCCCACCTCCTAATAACATCACATTGAGGGTTTGGATTTCGATATACATACTTGGAGGGGACATACGTTCAGCCCATAACACCCTAAAACTTAGCAACTTGAAGCAATAATTTTGTCATGTTCACAGATTCTATGGGTCAGGAATTCAGAAGGGCACAGTGGGGGTGGCTTGTCTCTGCTTCACGAAGGACTCGAAGGCGATGGGTGACTTTACAGCTGGGGTCAGTGGTCACCTGGTGGTGTCCTCATTCACACATCTGGCAGCCAATGCTGGCTGTCATCTGGGCCCTCAGCTTAAACACCTACACGTGGCTTCTCCCTGTGGCCTAAAGTCTTCAAAACACGGCAACCTCAGATTCTTACATGATGGCTTAGGGCTCCAAAGGTCAATGGCCCAGGAAAAACAGTGGAAGCTATGTCTTCTTTTATTACCAAACCTTGGAAGTCACAGCATCACCTCTACTAGAGCACAGGCCTGATCAGATCATGGGAAGGAGACAGAGACCCTCCCTCTCTCTAGAAAGAATGCCACTATCACAGTAAGAAGGGCATGGGGAATTGGAGGATATTGTTGCAGTCATGTTCAGAAATTGCAATCTACTACAATCCTCTTACGTGACTTCTCTTCCTATGCCCAACTTAATGACAGAATTCTCCAGAATCTGATCACACCCTTTCCCTGGACTATATCCATGCCTATGGCTTGAACTCTCTTCTACACATTCATGGCTCCTAAATCTACATCTGATCTACACTACATCCTGATAGCTCCCCCCTGGATTTCTCGAGATGCTTCTAATTCAACAAGTCCAAAATAGTGCTCTGTTGACCCTCCTCAAGGATGCATCTTTTCTTGTACTCCCTGACGTGATTTGTGGCACCACTAATGTCTGAAATCATCCAAGTTAGAAAACGAATAGGCATCTTCCGTTTCTCCCTGTCTCTCACTCTCAACCCTTCCACATCCAACTGGCCGCCAGCTCCTAGTGATGCTGCCCTCTTGATAATGGGACAGACAAGGAGGTAAAACTGTCATCGCAACCACATTCACTCGGATCATCATCATCTCAAATGGACTTTTGTAATTAGTTCATAACCGGTCTCTAAGTCTCCAGTCTTGCACCGACGTGCTCACCACCTGGACTTTCTAACGCATTAATCATGTTGCTCCCCTGCTTAGAGGCCTTCAGTGATGGCTCACTCCCTACAACACCAAGTCCAGCGCCCTAGTGTAGAGACACACTGTCCCTCATGATTAGCTGCTCCGTCCTTCAGTTCCCTCACGATCACCCTATCTCACTGCATACTGAACTTCTAGCAGTCTCTAGAACATACCACTCTCACTCATACCTCCATGCCTCTGCATGTGCTATTTCCTCTGCCTGGAAATTCCTCTCCAATCCCTGCCTTGGAAACTTCTACTACTCGGTGTTAAGTACCTAGATCAAGCAGGACTTCTTTGCCTCTGCTCCCAGAAGAATAGTAGCCACTCTAGCCTATGGGCTGCAATAGCACCCCTAACCACTATCAACACGTTTTCACTGCACATGACACCACCACATGTTATAATCTGTATACATTGTCTGCATTCTGATCATCATGGCTATGAGTCATATTTGAAAAGAAGTAAACAGATATTCTATCAGAAAGGATTCTCTTTATCATAGGCAACCCATTACAGTCTTGATTCCAAACCAAATAATACCTGATTCCTTCTGTGTTAAATATGAGATAAAGTGAGAAAAAAGTGATGTTCTGTGACACCCCACCTCCAACAAGAGGAACAAAGTTGAAAATCATGGCCAAATGTGTTGCCAACACACTGCCAGGCCCTCCCCACACCTTCCTCCATGGAATGCGCACCACAACCCCATGTAGTACGTACTACTACCTCCCACTGTACCTATAAGGAAACCAAATTTCATACACATTAGGTGATGTGCGCAAGACCTCAGCTAGCAGGTGGCAGAGCCAGTCTTTGAGCTCAACTCCAGGGTCTAGGGTCTGGGCTAGTTCATTGCCTCTACTACATTCCTTAGTCTCAAATAACTTTCACATCTCCTAGACCTTTTAAGGACAGATGAGGAACCCCAGAAGCCAAATGTGTAAGAGTCTATAAAAAATAAACTACCAACTTCAAGAAGTCATCCCAGAGACAACTTTCTCCCATGAGGCAGAAGACTGTCAAGTGTCAAGTCACGTAAGTGACCAGTAAGGAAGAGTAGTTGAATGGTCTCCCCTCAGGTGCGCGTGCTAGAGAAACCCACCCTTCTGGGGACAGTGGCATTGTCATTCAGGTAAGTTACACAAGCATGAGCAAGAAATAGATCCCCTCGACAGGTGAGTTCATACACGCACAACTGAGAAGCGAAGATTTAAGTGGATGCATCTTATTTCACTGCCTCAATGGCAGAGGTGGGAAGAAGCTCTGCAAAGTTACAGTCCTGGTAAGACTTAATTTATTACATAAGTGGATCAGTCAGAACTGTTGCAAATCAGTTTCTGCTGCAAATGACAGAAAGTAAAATCACACTGACTTAAGCCAAAAGAAGAGGGTATCCTCTATCAATTGACATATATAACAAAACACTCCAAAATGTAGTGGCTTAAAATAATAATCTATGATTTTGTTGGTTAACTAAGCAGCCCTTCTGCTAGTTTCACCTGGGCTCACTCATGTAGCTGCATTCAGCTTGAGAGCCAATTAAGCTGGAAGGTCTCACTGACATGTTGGGCAGTTAGCACCAGCAGTTGGCTGGAACACTCCAGGTCCCCTGCACATGGCCTCTCACCTTGCAGCAGACTGGCTTTCCTCACGTGGCGGCCTCAGGGCAGAGGCCCCAGAGGCTGAAAGCCAAAGCTGCAAGGTACCTCTAGGCCCAGTCTCCACAATTCACACAGTGTTGCTCCGACCACACTCAATGAACCAAAGCAAATCACAGGCCAGATTCAAGAGGCAGTAAAACAGATTCCACTGCTTAATGGAAGAAGCCACAAGAAACTGTGACCCTATTTAATCTACCACAGAAAATTATGGGCAAATACAACGGGAGATACAAGGCAGCCTTAAGCATAGCTGCATCCAGATGCTCACCATATATTATTGAAACCTGTCTGTTTCCTTTCCTGCCTTTGTTTTGCTCTGTTGGCTTTATTCTCAGGCAAGCTATTCATTCATAATGACCAAGTGACTACCAACCACTATAAGCCTACGTCCTCAGAGTGTCCCAGCCCTAGAGATTCTCTTCCTAGGTAGGGCAACTTGAAGTCCCAGAATTAAACTGATTGGCCCATCTTGGGTCACATGACCATCCCTGACCCAGGAGAGAGCCCCCAGATTGACCAAGCCCTGCAATGGGAAGTGGGATCAGTCCACTTCCATTATGGGGACTGAGAGTGCGGGAGGAGTTTCTGCAAAAGTATAGACTCTCTTCCCAGAAATGAGAGAATAGATACTAGGTAGACCAAAACAACAGATATTTACTACAATAGGCTTCTCAAGATGGTGACAGGGCAAGAGCCACCAGAGAATGCCCTGAACTTCGCTCTTCCAGTGCATCATGACACTTTGCCGGCTGACAAGTCCTGTTTCCCAGTAGGGTGGTGTGTGCACCATTGAATAGTTTATTGTGTGTCTGGAAAACAAAGACATAGGACAGAGCCTTTTGCATCAAGCCCTTGCACAATTCTTCCATCTGGCAAAAGATGTCCTTTCTCAGACATTTGTCACATTGCTCCCAAAAGACGCCCCTCCCTAATAGGAATCAGAATGCTTTTTTGTTTTTTAACTTAGTGGTTTTTCTATACCAGATGCAAACACAATTTCCTCCTTGCCTCCCACAGCCCTATCAAAAGCCAACTCATAAATGAATAAATGAATAAGGGAATGAATCAAAATGCCCCTCCCTAACTACAGCTGTGCTCAGATCCAAAGCCCCCAGTTACGGGAGACAAAGATGGCCAGTGGAGCGATCCAACCAGCAATTCAACTCTTTGGAACCTTTTGGACTCCAGTGTACTAAATTACATTGCAGCACTTGGTTTCGTACTCCTGGACATCTCCTGAGTATGGGACCAAGGGCTAGCAGAAGAAGTCTTCCTTTTAAATTTCATCAGATAGTATAGCAGCTGCCTTTGAGAGCCAATTAAGCTGGAAGGTCTCATTGACATGTTGGGCAGTTAGCACCAGCAGTTGGCTGGAACACTCCAGATCTCCTGCACATGGCCTCTCACCTTGCAGCAGACTGGCTTTCCTCATGTGGTGGCCTCAGGGCAGAGGCCCCAGAGGCTGAAAGCCAAAGCTGCAAGGTACCTCTAGGCCCAGTCTCCACAATTCACAGTGTTGCTCCCACTACATTCTATGAGCCAAAGCAAGTCACAGGCCACGCCAGATTCAAGAGGCGGTAAAACAGATTCCATATAAGTGGCCCTTAAGACTTGGTCTTCCATAGAATTTGACATCACCCTTTTAGAACTACAGCTGCCCAGCTAAGATTCTCAATTTCCTGTAAGTATAGGAATGTCTCCAATCCAAAATCAAGATGCTCCCCTACCCTCACACATGAGCATAACATCTGGAAGGGCAGAGGCCAGAGACTTTAAGAGGCTCCCTTCCTTCCAGGAAGCTTATCTTGATATATGTAAGTAGCCATTGACAAAAACAAATGGAATTTGGATTCATCCGTATTCTTTTAAGTTACAATTGCATAGGCCATGGGTTCCAGGCCTTGCCTGATAGATTTTATTCTCTTCCACAGTTCTAGCCTAAAGAAGTCTCAAACTGGAGTGTGCATAAGAATTGCCTGCAGTACTTTTTAGAAATGCAGATTGCTGGACCCTGCAGTATCTCAGGTGAGCTATAGACTATACTTTGGGAAATACACTCTTTGAGAAATACTCATCTACAGGACATAATGAGATTCTTAACTAGTGGATCTCAGCTCCTTAGAGAAGAAGCCAAGATTTTGCTACTGACATCCAGTTACAGGCTGGCATGACTAAGGTATACATGAACTGGGCCAGGCCATTGTGGCATGCAGTCATCAGGCCCGTCAGCTGTGGTAAACGTAGGGCTGGGCAAGCCATCACCACTGTGATACACCTGGTTATTGGGTTTTCCTAATTAGCATAAGGAGAGAGCTTTGACTGTTGAGGATCGTCAAGAACATGGACCAGGGTCTCACAGTGAATGTCAAAGAATAATTCCCTCATGCTTCCAGTAAGGGTAAGGGAAAGTAACCATTTAAAGCATTCTGTTCTTCTTAACAAGGCCTGCCCTCAAGAGAAACTGTTTTATCAGAGACTAACTTATTGGGGTTTTATCAAAGCCTAATAAACCTGGAGGAGGGAACTACCCAACTCCAGCCCCCTCTAGCCATCCTATGCCACCTAACAGAAGGAAAATACTGAGAAGCTCTTGTGAAGTTCATAGTCCAAGAGCCCAGGCTCAGTCAAAGACTGGGACCTATTCACAGGACTAGAGAATGCTTCCCCACACCCTACACCTCACCACGATATTACTAAAAGTCTATTTATCACAGTTCTTTTAATCCAGGATATCATGCCTGGCTTTCAATTTTAAAATTACAAGGCATACTAAAAGGCAAAAAACATAAGGTGAAGAAGAGACAGAGCAACCATCAGAACCAGGTTCAGGTATGGCAGAATTGTTCAAATTAACAGAGCAGCAATTTTAAAGCACTATGATTAATATGCTAAGTGCTCTGATGGGAAAAACAGACAACATGCAAGAACAGACGGGTAGTGTGAACAGAGAGGTAGAAATTCTAATAAACAATCCAAAATAAATGCTAGAGACAAAAACACTATAACAGAAATGAAGAATGCCTTTGATGGGCTCACGGTAGATTGGACATAGCTGAGGAAAGAATCTCTGAGCTTGGGGATATGTCAACAGAAACTTCCAAAACTGCAAAACAAAGAGAAAAAAGACCGAGGAGGGGAAAAAAAGAACAGAACATAGAATATCCAAGATATAGGCCACAACTGCCAAAGATGTGACATACATGTAATGGGGATACAAGAAGGAGAAAAAAGAGAGAAAGGAACAGAAGAAATATTTGAAGCAATAATAACTGAGAATGTCCCCCAAATTAATGTCAGATACCAAACCATAGATACAGGAAGCTCAAGCAGGATAAATGTGCCAACACCCCCCAACACACCCAAAAAATAATAATAAAGACACTATGCCTCAGCATATCATATTCAAACTATAGAAAAATCAAAGACTAAAAAAAAATCTTGGAAAAAGCCAGAATAAAAAAACACCTCGCCTATAAAGAAGCAAATATAAGAATTACATTGGGGTCCTCAGAAACCATGCAAGTAAGAATGTGAAATATTTAAAGTGTTGAGAGAAAAAAAATCAACCTAGAATTCTGTGTCCTGCAAATTATCCTTCAAAAGTGGAGAAATAGACTTTCTCAGACAAATAAAAACTAAGGAAATTTATTGCCAGTAGACATGCCTTGTAAGAAATATTAAAAGAAGTTCTTCAGGAAGAAGGAAAATGGGATGAGTCAGAAACTCAGACTTACATAAAGAAAGGAAGAATATTAAAGAGGAAAAAAATTGTTTTTCTTATTCTTAATTGGTCTAATAACAGTTTGTTCAAAACAATAATAACAATGCACTCAATGATTATAGCTTACATATAAGTGAGGTAAATTACAGCAATGAAACAAGGTACAGGATTAATGAATTAGGAATATTTGTTACTATCAGGTACTTATATTACCTATGAAGTGGTATAGTGGTGTTTGAAAGTGGACTTAAATTAGTTGCAAATGTATATTGTAAACTCTAGGGCAAGTACTAAAAAATTTTTTCTCAAGAAGAATAGTATGATAAGAAAGGAGAAAAATAGAATCATCTAAAATGCTCAGTTAAAAGCATAGAGGCAAAAGAGGAAGGGAGGAAAAAATAGAAACAAAGAACATGAACAATGAATAGAAGACAGAAACATATGGCAGATATTAATTCAAATGTATCAACAATCACTTTAAACATCAAAGGCCTAAGTATACTGATTATAAGTATTTAGAAGGAAGAAATAGTGGATATGCTTGTTACAAGCCATCTTACATGGCAATTTCCCTCCAGGAAATCATGCCAACTCTCAAGGAAGAGTCTTCTTTTCTGAAATGCCATTCTGAAAGCAGTCGGGAGGCCGGGGAGTGGCCTCAGAGGGCCCACCTGCAGGGCCTGCTGTGATAAGCTCTCCAACCCTGGACAAGGGAAGGCTGGGTTCCGCATGGGGGGAAGAGAGGAGGAGCGCTAGAAAAACCAGGCCCTGCTCCTTCGGCCCCAGGGAATTTGCCTGGGCACAGGAACTGGGAACATGCTGGGCATCACCAGCCTGATCCCCAGGCCCTGAAGTCATGGGGAGTGCACACCGACATGGCCCTCTGGTCACCTAAGAGTAAAACCGCTTCTCACAGTCTTACAGAAAAAGGGGAGGTGATCTAGCTCACTCATGCTTCCTTCAGACGCTAAACGCAGGAAAACAACCTACAACCCCGGAAAAGAGAAAATGAAAGAAGACTTCAGGAAGGAGACAGTGTAAATTGCCAGGAGGAGAGGACACGGCCACATGGCAGGTGGAGAAGGATCGCACTGAAGAGCATCTTTTCTCCACTGATTTCCTTTTAAGAGGTTCCTCCTGACCTATTTGCGTTGAGAAAGGAGAGGAATTTGATTTATTGCACAAAATAACTAGCTTCATTTTACAAGAAAAGGGAACAGAACCACACAGATTAGAAATCTTCCACATACTGATGGGCTTTTTACCTCTAATTCCAAAGGGGAAAACAGAAGGAAATGAAATAATTTTGGGTTCTCATATGAATTTCTCATATTTTCTTGTTATATCTGTTATTTTTATGAATAATTTTAACATTTACTGAGCGTCCTGCCATTATTTCATTTAAGCTCCACAATGACCCAATGAGGTAAATAAAATCTTCATTTTACAGATTAGGGAGCTGAAGCTTACAGCTTAATTTACCCAAGAACACACAGCTAGAAGGAGAAGAACTAGGGCTTAATCCCAGGTCCTTTAGCCCCAAACCTCTACGCTACACTGCCTTCCGGATGGCAAGGAAACGAGCAGCTAGGTAAAAGGTAGTGGTTCAGACTTTTCTCATCACCCAGCAATGCTAAGGAACTGCATTTCATTCTCAAGGTAGATGCAGCTTTAAGGAAAGAAAAGGTACAACCTGGACATCAGCAGGAGATGGAGCCTAGGCTGTGGGTCTCTTGCTAAGCTCCACCTTGATGGAGAGAAGAAAGTACAATAACACACCCATTAGGAGAGGGTTTTTGATCCTCAAAGCCAAGGAGAAGACAAGAGGGATGGAAATGATGCATTTTGTCTTCTATTCAGCCCCTGACCTCAGGCTACTTGGGCCGATGCAGCTACGGATCCGCCCTAAGTTTATCTGAAGTCACTGCCAAAGGGGCCGGGGAAAGTATCCTCAGGAGGGCCCTGAACACTTTCAGACCTTCTTCCACAAATCAAACGGTGTCCACTTCAACCCTCAAACTGGGTATTGATTTTAAAAGGCCTCCCAGGAAAACATTGTGCCAACCATAAAACATGCACCTGTGCCCCAGGCCATTTGCCATTTGACTGTACTTCTGCACTGATCGCATTGCTACTAACAAACATTAAGAGTCTAACACCAAGATCTACCTTTACTTCTTCAAACTTTATTACTGGCTACTTGTTCTGTCTGCTCTGCTGTACATTTCCTAACTCCAGCATTTGCACAAGCCAAGAGTTGACGAGCTTTAGGGACTGAGAAACCAGAACCCTGTGAAAGGGAAGGAATTATAGCACCAGTAGTCAGGTAGCAAAGATGGTGAAGAAACTCACATGTCTGGAGTGTTTTGGCCACATGTTCCAACCACTGCAAATTGGTGAACTGACCCAAGGTAATTCAGAAATAGAATCCTCTACTAAAATTCAAGGTATTTCTCCCCTTCGGCTAGACTTTTGCCTCTTTCCAAGTTCTCCAAGGCATCTTTGAATGGAAAAGTCATGGACAGAGCAATGGAAGCAGAGATCTGTGGTCTGGCTCAGGTTTTGCCACTAGTTGCCTATAGGACTGGGAACAGTCCTTACCTCATACATTAAAGGAAGGCAGCCCTGGGATTTCTTCTGGCTGTGGGACTGTGATCATGCTCATCTCATTTTGGGGGCAGGGAATCCCCCCAAATGATCTTCTGGAAGCATCTTCATTTGGCCTGTTTTTTCCATGCTGAAAGTGTCCAAACTTTTTCTATGTTCCCTTTCTTCTACCACCCCTGATCTCACAGTGGCAGATCTCGCTCTCTGGGCTGTGACCATCAGAGTCCAACACGCTCTTCATCACACATTCCACCCCACTATTCTGCTGGTCTACAAATGCCACAAATCCCAAATGGACACTTTGCTTGTTGCTCTAGCATCCCTTCCACTCTCCCACCTTGTACAGCCACATGGTCAGGAGGAAGGAGGAGGAATAACTTGACCCCCAGCTCCAGAAATTGGTATCCTGTCTCCTACCCTGCCTCATAATTGGTGTGAGGACTCTAGGCTTAAGTGACCCACAGCATGACACTCTCCTGGCCAAAGGGATTGGTTAATGGATATTTGTTCCAATTTAGATCAATAAGCTAAGAGCCAACATTTTCTGAGAGCACCTAGAAATAAAGATTGTCCCTCTTCAGAGAGGGCTACTGGAAGCCAATTCTCTCTTCCCTCTTGTAGAAAGTGTGGTGTTTAGATATGAAGCATGGAAACACTGCAGCAGTTCTGCCACCATGAAAAGCTAGGCTTGGGATTAAACAAACAACACAAAAGGCAGAAGGGAGAGGAATAAGGAGTATTTGATAAAACTATTAAGCCACTGAATCAAACCCATCCTGAAACCCACTTTGTATGTGGACTTTCTATCCCTTAAGCCCGGGAATCCCCCTCATTGAATAATTCCCAAATGATGTGTACATACCAAAGATCACACACAAACTTAATTTACAATTATACTTTAAAGGTCTCCCAACAGGCACTAGAAAGTAAAACCAGCTCTCTCATGCTCTTACTGCTTCTACCAGAAACCTAGAAGTTTCCCCTTCCTGAGCCACCAGCCAAGAACTCAGGGCAGTTTCTCTCTCAAAGTTCTGCAGCCACAGAACTGAAAGGAGGCCAGTGCTAAAAGGGACCACTGGCACCTAACCTCCCTTCCTCTGTGCCCCTCCATGGCAACACCAGAGACGTGAATGATGGCAATGCCACACGACAGTTACATGCCATTTTCAGTATAATTTTGTACTTGTTTAAAAATCAGTGACAACTAATAAATTAATGGATTGCAAAATGATCATCACCACATGCTAATATCAGAGGTTATGTGTCTCCTGATGGAAGCACACACTAACTCCCATGAAATATACTTGCCAAAAAAACCTATCCCATCTATGACTAATCAAGCCTCTAGATCGACCTATCGGTTTATAAGAAATATAAAGGAGGAGTGCATTACATAACACTATGGGAATGCAGCTAGCAAAATCTAGTGTGGAAAACCATACAACAACCTATTTATTCAACAAATAAATTACAAAGTAAAAAGGAGGTAGAGGGGAAACACATAGACTAAGAGACTTAAGATACAGATAAGCCAGTATGTGGGTGACCCTTATCTGGATCTTGATCCAAACTAACAGAAAAACATATTTGGGAGATAATCAGGGAGATATGAATGCTGATTTAGTTATATTAGATAGGTTTCCCCCACTCTGTGAAAGTTTCCTATGAAAACTTTCATAAGCCAAAATGGTGTAAAGAGAAGAAGAAACTACCATTAACTTACATGGAAAAAATTTTAAGCATTCCCTGACCCAAAAAAATCACCTGTTTTAGGCTTTTCTGATACCTTAGGACACATCTTGCTAATGGATGCACAAAATAAAAGAAGATAAACACAAATGCTCACAGACACAGTTCAGATTTCAGGCAGCATGATGCTGAGATGGTAGCACGGCTCCTGGCAAAGGAGCCTGGCGGGCCCTGTTCGCTGCTCCGGGTGCCTCCACCTCGGCAACAGCTTGCTGCAAAAACAGCTGCTGAACATTATTTCCACTTTTCGCCTTTTCTCATAAAAGCAAAAATCCTCTTCCTTTCATTTATCAAAAATAGGTACTGCTAGGTCTTTTGTAAAAGCAAAAGGGCATTAACGCAAAGTTTCAAAAAGCAGGGGACAACTATATTAAGGAATTATCGTTACTATTCTTTGGTTGTGATACTATGGTTAGATTTCTTTTACCATCTTTATCTTTTAGAGATATACATGAAAATATTTACAGATGATAAGATTTAATGTCTGGACTTGCTTTAAAATAATCTGAACAGGAGACTAAGAGAATGGGATGAAAAAAATGACATTGGCTAGGATTTGTTCATTGCTGAAACTGGGTGAGAGTTTCATTGGAATTCATATAACAGATGGTCCCTGACTTACGGTGGTTTGACTTACTAAATTTTAACTTATGATTACATGAAAGTGATACACAGTAGAAACAGCACTTCAGATTTTGAATCTTTCCTTAGCTAGAAGTATGCCACATGATAGTCTCTTGTGATGCTGGGCAGAGGCAGTGAGCCACAGCTCCAAGGCAGCCACCTGATGGCAAAGGTAAACGACCAATACACTCACGATCATTCTGAACCCATACAACCACTCTGTGCATCGCTTTCACTGTAGCACTCAATAAATGACATGAGATAGTCAACACTTTTATTACATAACAGGCTTTGTGTTAGACGATACTGCCCAACTGCTGGCTGATATAAGGGTTCCGAGCACTTGTATCACATTTAAGGTAGACGTGTTCCAAGTCAGTCAATGAGGTAGAAAAAAAAAACATTACTCCTATTTTAAAAATTAGCAAAAAATCTGGACAGATGATTCCCAAAAGAAAAGGAATCTAAAGTAGCATTGCCAGATATAATACTGGATACCCAGTTAAATTTGAATTTTAGGTAAGTAACAAAATAACGAATAATATTTTATTGGGGCCATACTTATACTAACATACTATTTGTTGTTTATATGAACTCATGTAATTACATTATTTACATTATATTACTTAATGACATTATTCATACTTATGCAATTTGCAATTTAGGCAATCCTATATGAGTATTTTCATAATAAATTTGAGAAAATGATCAGCCTCATTCCTAATCACCCAGGACAGCAGAGGAGAGTATCTGCTCTGTCAGGCAGAGGCCAGAGAAGGAACCACAGGTGCACCTGGCCCTAGGCTGGGAGGAAGTGTAGCCTCAGGGCCTCAGGAGGGCAGGAGGGAGGTGGCCAGCCATGCAACGGGGTGAAGGGGATCGCAAGTTTGGTTGAATGTCCCAGAGCATGTTGTTCAGGGGAAAGGAAACGTGTGATGAGCAGCACAAAGCAGAGGACCCCTCATAGAAGCATCCCTTTTATTATTTGCTCTTAAGACTTTATTTTGATCTATCTAAGCACATTTTTATCTTTTTTTTTGGTATCATTAATCTACAATTACATGTGCGACATTATGGTGACTAAACGTCCCACTTCATCAGGTCCCCCCCACCAACCCCATTACAGTCACTGTCCATCAGCGCAGTGAGATGCTATAGAATCACTACTTGTCTTCTCTGAGTTGTACAGCCCTCCCCGTGCACCCCAACATTACGTCTGCTAATCATAATGCCCCTTTTTCCCCCTTGTGCCTCCCTTCCCACCCATCCTCCCCAGTCCCTTTCCGTTTGGTAACTATTAGTCCTTTCTTGGGTTCTGTGAGTCTGCTGCTGTTTTGTTCTTTCATTTTTCTTTGCTCTTATGCACCACATATGAGTGAAATCATTTGATATTTGTCTTTTTCCACTTGGCTTATTTCACTGAGTATAATACCTCTAGTTCCATCCATGTTGTTGCAAATGGTAGGATATGCTTTCTTCTTATGGCTGAATAGTATTCCATTGTGTATATGTACCACCTCTTCTTTATCCATTCATCTACTGATGGATACTTAGGTTGCTTCCATTTCTTGGCTATTGTAAATAGTGCTGCGATAAACATAGGGGTGCATATGTCTTTTTCAAACTGGGCTGCTGCATTCTTAGGGTAAATTCGTAGGAGTTGGATTCCTAGGTCAAATGGTATTTCTATATTGAGTTTTTTGAGGAACCTCCATACTGCTATCCACAATGCTTGAACTAATTTGCATTCCCACCAATAGTGTAGGAGGGTTCCCCTTTCTCCACATCCTCGCCAACATTTGTTGTTCTTTGTGTTTTGGATGTTGGCCATCCTTACTGGTGTGAGGTGATATCTCATTGTGGTTTTAATTTGCGTTTCTCTAATGATTAGTGATGTGGAGCATCTTTTCGTGTGCCTGTTGGCCATCTGAATTTCTTCTTTGGAGAAGTGTCTATTCATATCCTCTGCCCATTTTTTAATTGGATTTTTGTTTGTTAAGGTGCGTGAGTTCTTTATATATTTTGGATGTCAACCCCTTATCGGATACGTCATTTATGAATATATTCTCCCATACTGTAGGATGTCTTTTTGTTCTACTGAGGGTGTCCTTTGCTGTACAGAAGCTTTTCAGCTTGATATGGTCCCACTTGTTCATTTTTGCTTTTGTTTCCCTTGCCCAGGGAGATGTGTTCATGCAGAAGTTGCTTATGTTTATGTCCGAGACATTTTTGGCTGTTTTTTTCTAAGAGTTTTATGGTTTCATTACTTACATTCAGGTCTTTGATCCATTTTGAGTTTACTTTTGTGTATGGGGTTAGAGAGTAGTCCAGTTTCACTCTCTTACATGTAGCTGTCCAGTTTTTCCAACACCAGTTGCTGAAGAGGCTGTCATCTCCCCATTGTATATCCAAGGCTCCTTTATCAAATATTAGTTGACTGTATATGTTTGGGTTAATGTTTGGATTTTCTATTCTGTTCCACTGGTCTGTGGGTCTGTTCTTGTGCCAATACCAAACTGCCTTGATTACTGTAGCTTTATAGTAGAGCTTGAAGTCTGGGATCATAATTCCCCGTTTTATTCTTCCTTCTCAGGATTGCTTTGGCTATCGGGGTCTTTTGTGGTTCCATATGAATTTTAGAATTATTTGTTCCAGTTCATTGAAGAATGCTGTTGGTATTTTGATAGAGATTGCATTGAATCTGTAGATTGCTTTAGGCAGTATAGCCATTTTGACAATATTTATTCTTCCTGGCCAAGAGCAGGGGATGAATTTCCATTTGTTAGTGTCCTCTTTAACTTCTCTTAGGAGTGTCTTGCAGTTTTCAGAGTATAGGTCTTTCACTTCCTTCGTTAGGTTTATTCCTAGGTATTTTATTCTTTTTGATGCAATTGTGAATGGAATTGTTTTTCTGATTTCTCTTTCTGTTAGTTCATTGTTAGTGTATAGGAAAGCAACAGATTTCTGTGTGTTAATTTTGTATCCTGCAACTTTGCTGAATTCAGAAATTAGTTCTAGTAGTTTTGGAGTGGAGTCTTCAGGGTTTTTTATGTACAATATCATGTCATCTGCAAATAGTGACAATTTGACTTCTTCTTTACCAATCTGGATGCCTTGTATGTTTTTGTTTTGTCTCATTGCCATGGCTAGGACCTCCAGTACTATGTTTAATAACAGTGGGGAGAGTGGGCATCCCTCTCTTGTTCCCGATCTTAGATGAAAAGCTTTCAGCTTCTCGTTGTTAAGTATAATGTTGGCTGTGGGTTTGTCATATATGGCCTTTATTATATTGAGGTACTTGCCCTCTATACCCATTTTGTTGAGAGTTTTTATCATGAATGGATGTTGAATTTTGTCAAATGCTTTTTCAGCATCTATGGAGATGATCATGTGGTTTTTGTTCTTCTTTTTGTTGATGTGGTGGATGATGTTGATGGATTTTCAAATGTTGTACCATCCTTGCATCCCAGGGATGAATCCCACTTGATCATGGTGTATGATCCTCTTGATGTATTTTTGAATTCGGTTTGCTAATATTTGTTGAGTATTTTGCATATGTTCATTAGGGATATAGGTCTGTAATTTTCTTTTTTGGTGAGGTCTTTGCCTGGTTTTGGTATTAGAGTGATGCTGGCTTCATAGAATGAGTTTGGAAGTATTCCCTCCTCTTCTTTTTTTTGGAAAACTTTAAGGAGAATGGGTATTATATCTTCTCTATATGTCTGGTAAAATTTGGAGGTGACTCCATCTGGCCCGGGGGTTTTGTTCTTAGGTAGTTTTTTGATTACCAATTCAATTTTGTCGCTGGTAATTGGTCTCTTTAGGTTTTCTGTTTCTTGCTTGGTCAGTCTTGGAAGGTTGTATTTTTCTAAGTTGTCCATTTCTTCTAGGTTTTCCAGCTTGTTAGCATATAGATTTTCATAGTATTCTCTTATAATTCTTTGTATTTCTGTCGGGTCCGTTGTGATTTTTCCTTTCTCATTTCTGATTCTGTTTATGTGTGTAGATTCTCTTTTTCTCTTAATAAGTTTGGCTAGCGGTTTATCTGTTTTATTTATTTTTTCAAAGAACCAGCTCTTGGTTTCATTGATTTTTTCTATTGTTTTATTCTTCTCAATTTTATTTATTTCTTCTCTAATCTTTATTATGTCCCTCCTTCTGGTGACTTTGGGCCTCATTTGTTCTTCTTTTTCCAATTTCAGTAATTGTGTCTTTAGACTATTCATTTGGGATTGTTCTTCCTTCTTTAAATAGGCCTGGATTGCAGTATACTTTCCTCTTAGAACTGCCTTTGCTGCGTCCCACAAAAGTTGCAGCTTTGTGTTGTTGTTGTCATTTGTCTTCACATATTGTTTGATCTCTGTTTTAATTTGGTCGTTGATCCATTGATTATTAAGGAGCATGTTGTTAAGTCTCCATGTATTTGTGAGCCTTTTTGTTTTCTTTGTACAATTTATTTCTAGTTTTATTCCTTTGTGATCTGAGAAGTTGGTTGGTAGAATTTCAATATTTTTTACTTTACTGAGGTTCTTTTTGTGGCCTAGTATGTGGTCTATTCTGGAAAATGTTCCATGTGCACTTGAGAAGAATGTGTATCCTGTTGCTTTTGGGTGTAGAGTTCTGTAGATGTCTGTTAGGTCCATCTGTTCTAGTGTGTTGTTCAGTGCCTCTGTGTCTTTACTTATTTTCTGTCTGGTTGATCTGTCCTTTGGAGTGAGTGGTGTGTTGAAGTCTCCTAAAATGAATGCATTGCATTCTATTTCCTCCTTTAATTCTGTTAGTATTTCTTTCACATATGCTGGCGCTCCTGTGTTGGGTGTATATATATTTTTAATGGTTATATCCTCTTGTTAGACTGACCCCTTTATCATTATGTAATGTCCTTCTTTATCTCTTGCTACTTTCTTCGTTTTGAAGTCTATTTTGTCCGATACAAGTACTGCAACACCTGCTTTTTTCTCCTTGTTGTTTGCATGAAATATCTTTTTCCATCCCTTCACCTTTAGTCTGTGTATATCTTTGGGTTTAAAGTGAGTCTCTTGAAACAGCATATAGATGGGTCTTGCTTTTTTATCCATTCAGTAACTCTGTGTCTTTTGATTGTTGCATTCAGTCCATTTACATTTAGGGTGATTATCGATAGATATGTACTTATTGCCATTGCTGGCTTTAGATTCGTGGTTACCAAAGGTTCAAGGGTAGCTTCTTTACTATCTAACAGTCTAACTTAACTCTCTTGTTAAGCTATTATAAACACAGTCTGGTGATTCTTTATTTCTCTCCCTTCTTATTCTTCCTCCTCCATTCTTTATATACTAGGTGTTTTATTCTGTACTCTTTTACACTTCTTTTGACTGTTTTTGTGGATAGTTAATTTTACTTTTTGACTTTAGTTAGATTGGATGGTCTGCTTTCTTTGCTATGATTTTATTTTCTCTGGTGACATCTTTTTAGCCTTAGGGGTGCTTCCCTCTATAGCAGTCCCTTTAAGATATCCTGTAGCGGTGGTTTGTGGGAGGCAAATTCTCTCAGCTTTTGCTTGTCTGGGAATTGTTTAATCCCTCCCTCAAATTTAAATGATAATCGTGCTGGATACAGTATTCTTGGTTCAAGGCCCTTCTGTTTCATTACGTTAAATATATCATGCCATTATCTTCTGGCCTGTAAGGTTTCTGTTGAGAAGTCTGATGATAGCCTGATGGGTTTTCCTTTGTAGATCTTTTTTTTTCTCTCTCACTGCCTTTAATACTCTGTCCTTGTCTTTGATCTTTGCCATTTTAATTATTATGTGTCTTGGTGTTGTCTTCCTTGGGTCCCTTGTGTTAGGAGATCTTTGGGCTTCCGTGGTCTGAGAGACTATTTCCTTTCCCAGCTTGGGGAAGTTTTCAGCAATTATTTCTTCAAAGACACTTTCTATCCCTTTTTCTCTCTCTTCTTCCTCTCGTACTCCTATAATGGGAATATTGTTCCGTTTGGATTGGTCACACAGTTCTCTTAATATTCTTTCATTCCTAGAGATCCTTTTATCTCTCTCTGCCTCAGCTTCTCTGTATTCCTGTTCTCTGTGATTTTTATTCCATTAACAGTCTCTTGCATATCATCCAGTCTGCTCTTCAGCCCATCAATCAACTGTCTCATTTCTGTAATATCTTTCCTAATTTCCTCCCTTAGCTCTTGCATATTTCTCTATAGATCCATCAGCATCATTATGACTTTTATTCTGAATTCTTTTTCAGGAAGATTGTGTAAGTCTATCCCATCAGGCCCTCTCTCTGAGGTTGTCTGTGTGATCTTTGTCTGTACCATACTGCTCTGTCTTTTCATGGCGATGGAAGTGGTCGCTGGTAGGTGTCACATGTGTCACCTGGGAGAACAAAGTCCCTTCCTGCTTGTTGTTCTCCTTGCCCCTCTGTCTCCAGGGCCTGAACTGGTTTCCCGCACACCGGGAGGCAGTCTCTGGGATAATCTCCTGAGCTGCCTGTGGGCGGGGTGGCCCTCAGCCTAGCCTATTGCACTGCAGGGGTTTGCAGTCTCGCTGGGTGCCTTCTGGTCCCCTTGGTGCTTTCCAGCCCTTGTTCTGGGTTCTGGGGTCCTTCCCGCTTAGCTGTGCGCCAGCCGGGAGTAGATTCTGTGAGGTTGCTGTGGGCGGGGCCGCTCCTCCACTGTTCCGCAGCAGTGGTGGCTCTGCCAGACCCTGTGTGGCGCCTGCCGGGGGGAACAAATGGCAGGCTGCTGATCTCTGTGGGAAGCCTTGGCATGGCTGCTTTGCCTGGCCACCGGCCAAGGGGTCCGAAATTCCCTACGACTCCCAGCCTGCTGGGCTGAGTACGCTGGGACGATTTTGTTCCGCTGTTGGGCCCTTGTCTCTTTAAGACTTTTTAAAAAGTGCCCGCTTTTCTTTTGTCCCCGGGAGCCGGCTGAGGGGACCTGCTTGCAGTCTCCGTCTCAGATCCTGCCCTTCTGTTTCTCTAATCTCTGATACACCACGTGATGTGTGACTATGCTCCTGGTGCAGATCACCAGGGCTGGTTATTTGGCAGGCCTGTGCTTTCACTCCCTCCCCACTCTGATTCTTTTCCTCCTGCCAGTGCGCTGGGGCGGGGGAGTGCTTGGGTCCCGCTGGGTCACGGCTTTGTGTCTTACCCACTTCATGAGGCGCTGAGTTCTCGCAGGTGTAGCTGTAGCCTGGCTGTTGTACTGTATCTTCTGGTCTCTCTTTTAGGAATAGTTGTATTTGTTGTATTTTCACAGATATATATGGTTTGGGGAGGAGATTTCCGCTGCCCTGCTCATGCCGCCATCTTCCCAGAAGTCCAAATTCGCATTTTTATCTTTTAGGAAAACTTTATTATGTATTATATAATGCAAAATGGAATTTAAAAATCCACATACTCACCTTCTACTTTAAAAACAGAACATTACTAATTCAGAGCAATCATTCAGTGTCCCCTCCCACATGTCTTATTCCCTCCTGCCCTCACACCCTGCATAACCACTAACCTGAGATCAGAGTTACCATTGCCTGTGTAGGATTTCATTACTTGGATACACCAGAATTTATACTTCTAGTCTCCTGTTGCTGGGCATTTGTCTGGTTTCCAATTTTTCACTACTACCAAAAAGTACTGCTATGAATGTCCTTAAACATGTCTCTTGGTATATATTTAAGTGTGCTTCTCTAGGGTACTTGACGGAGTGGAATTATAAGGTCAAAGAGTGTGTGCAACTTCAACTGTAATTCTACAAAATGATCATACTAATTTAGATTACATCAGCAGCAATAAATACATTTTTTATACTTATGCACTTATGTCCTGCTGAGGTTAATTGAAAACTCTTCATCAAAAAACTGAGTTCAAAACAGACCGAAAATGTGGACAATAAATACATTTTTTACACTTATGCACTTATGTCCTGCTGAGGTTAATTGAAAACTCTTCATCAAAGAAACTGAGTTCAAAACAGACTGAAAATGTGGAGGAAGCCTGGTACTAATAGTTACTAACCCTGAAAATCAGTCCAACATGAGCATAGGCTGACTATGTCAGGTATAGACTCAATTCAGTGGTGACTTAGGGATCAGGCTGGATTGAGACAAGTTTGGGATTTTTTTAATCATGCATGTTTTAAGATTTATTACTTTCCTCTAAGATTAAAAAATGCTCATTATAAACAAATTGTTTTAATAATTACTAAAATACATTTTATAGAACTGGAACATCCCCATAACAACCACTATTAACAGCATGACATAATCCACCTGATTTTTATATACATAAACCAACTTTATTTTTCCACAAAAGGGATCATATATTCTGATTTGTATTTTACTTCTTTTGATTGTTCAGTATATCTTTACAAGAAAAGAAACTATCTACATTCATCAAAAATTGAACTATTCAATAAATATTTACTGAGCACCTTTTCTTGTGCAGGATGGAGTCTATAAAGAAATTAAGCAAGTCTACCATTAAGAGACCCCCACTCTTAAAGGAAAGAAATTAATAGATGCAGGTGATAATAATAGCCCCTATTTATCAATCACCTTCTATGAGACAGGCACTGTATTAGACCCTTAATGGATGTGATAGGCAGAATAATGCTCCCCTGAAAGATGCCCATGTCTTAACCCTCCTATGTTACATGTCAAGGAGGTATTAAGGTTGCTATTAAGCTAAACTTAAAATAAGAGAACAGTCTGGACTTTCCAGGTGTGCCCAATGTAATCAGCATCAAGGGTCCTTAAATGGGGAGGAAGGAAGCAGAAGAGTCAGGACCAGAGAGATGACAGCATACAAAAGATTTGACCAGCTATTGCTAGCTTTGAAGGTGGAAGGGGCTAGAGCCAAGGAATGCAGGCAGTTTCTTGAAGTAGAAAAAGCAAGAAAATTACTCTCCCTACAGCCTCCAGGAAGACACTCAGCTCTGCTGATTTTTTAGCTCATTGAGACCCGTGTCAAACTTCTGACCTCCAGAAATGTGTGTTTAGCCACTGCATTTGTGGTATGTATTATAGCAGAAGAGGAATAGGAATTGGAAACTAAGACATCCTCCTTCATTCTCCACACACCTTGAATGTAGATGCCGTGTGACTTCCATTGGACAAGTTGGGGACCTGAGGACCCACGAGGTTAAAAGACAAGCCCAGGCTCATGGTAGCGGAGCTGGACCCAAACTTGGGTCTGTCTACCTGCTAAGCCTGTGCTGAGGCTGCTCGCTCCCTTCCTTCCTATGGTGAGCTGGGACACAGGACAGGGAGGAACACATGCCACCCCAGGGCAAGCAAAGCACAGGGGGCTGAGAGAACTGTACCTGGGGTGAGCCTTTTGAATGATGGGCAGAATTTTGACAGAGATGGGGAGGCTAGGAGAGGTCGGGAAATGCAACACGGTTCAGCCAGTGAGTGGAGCAATAGCACACACGTTGGTGAGAGACCAGTGTGTCTGATGTGATAGCCAGTAGCCACATGGAACTATTAACACTTAAATTTAAATTAAGTGAGATCAAATTAAAAATCCAGCTCCTCAGTTGTACTAAATACATTTAAAACTTAAATAGACACATGTGTTTAATACTGGACAGTGTGTATACAGAACATTTCCATCCCGGCCAAAAGGTCTGTTCCAGCACTGCTAACAAACGGAAGTCGCTGGAGTCCCTGTTTTTGAGCTGGTCAGTGGCACTGTGCACCTGAAGGAGTGATTCGTGTATGTCCTTTCACAGCACTCTGCACCCCACCCTTTTAGTTATTACCTACTATTGGGTCCTTTCCCCGGGGGCTTTGCAGAAGTTTTCAAGAATAGCTGTGCAATAAACATCCACAAAAAAAATTTCAAATGCCCAGCACTGTCCTTGAGATGCTTATCTAGTCCTAAAAATGACCATTCTGGAAAGTGGATCCAGTTTTTCTCCATTGCAAACACGTAAAAAAAAAAAAAAAAACTCCACCCCAATTTGAATCAGATCAATGCTGTACTGTGAAATTTAAGGGGGACAGGCACAGCCACTCACATCTATAGATTATTTGTCAAGTTTAAAAGCACCTGACACATTATCTCTAGGCACTTCGCTCAGCCCTGGTCCTGCTGGATGGTGGGCCGGGCTGTGTAGAGACTCCTGCTCTCCTGGGCAGGCTTCCCTGCTGTGCAGAGGCTGCCCCACTCGAGTCCAAAAAAAAAAAAGGGAGGCTGAAATCAACAGAGGTAAGGCTGGAATACACTGAGCTCCACATCTAACAAGCTTAGATGCCTGCCAAAGGTAAGATTATTTTGTAATCTAGCAGTTGAGTTGAGAATGATGTCAGCTACAAAGGGAGATCCAGTAATTGCTATAATGACCTTTGTTGCTTCAGGGTCTTCCTGGGGCTGTTGGGAGTACTCACAGAGATCTGAGTCTCTTAGCCCCTTGGTGCCTGGGGGTTCGTGCACAGCGCATACGTACAATGCTAACCCTGTTTGGCAGGCCTCCCAAGCAACTCTGATCGATTTCTCATCCGCAACTCAACCCTTGTCCTCTCCCCAACGGCTCCACAGTGACAAACGCAGACGGAGGGGGCCCTCCACACCGACATCTCCCACCACCACCACCAGTAATGCCAGGAACTTGGCTGCTTAAACAATAGATCTCTATGTGGTTGGGAGAGAAAAGGTACCCTGTACCTGCTGTGCAGGGCCTGCTCCCCCTCCCTCAGCCTGTGCAAAGCCAGGCGAGGGAGGAGGTTGGAAGGAAGACAGTCATCATATCAGAAATGAGCCTCCCCCGCCCCCAACTGGCAAATAATTCTTCGGACACCAGCACCAGCCAGTGAACTTTGCCACACTGCAGGGCCCAGAGGCAAATACACAGGGCTGACCCCCTGAGCAGGGGGAGGGAAGACTGCCCGCTGCCGGCTCAGTCTTCCAAATGAGCCCTTTGGCCAGCTGACATATGTATTTATGCCAGGGCCTGGGCCTGCTATGGGTCTAACTGGCCAAGAACTGAAACCAAAGCCAACAGTCACTCCCCAGTGTGGGATTTCAGGTGGGGTCACATGCACATCTGGAGAGGGGGAAGCAGAAGGAGGCAAGAAAGGGGTCCCTACTGTGGGAATTTCTGTTGTCTGACCTCAGGTGCCAAAAATTGATTTAATCATAATCTTTTGTTATGACACACTCAACATCAGTCCATGCAGGGCCCACTTTTATTTTGCATTGAATCCACTCTTTGACGTTTACTAGTGGACAAATACCTTCAAACCCACCCTCCCTCCCACCCAAAGAAAGGTAAAGTAGTAACACTAACTTAAGCTACCCCAGTGGCTTTCCCTACCAATTTGAGCCCCGTCTCACCTGAACTTCACCCCAAATCCTGTTCCATCATTACCTTGCTTTTCTTTTCATAGAGTAGTATTGCATTCCTGAAAGTTTTTCTTTAATTTTAGTCACTCCTAAGTTTATAAAAGATGTCATGCTGTATCTTTTGGTATATTTATTTTGCTTAATATCATATTACCAAGATTCATCCTCATTTTTGCATGGCACTGCTGCTCATTTGTTTTGACCAAGTATAATTCTCCACTGTGTGAATATATCAACTAATGTGCCCTCCAACTGATGGACATGAGTTTCTCTTGGACAGACATACCTACGAGTGAAATGCAAGGTCATAAGAAATGTGCGTTTCAGCTTTAGGAGATAATGAGATAATATAAAAATATTTTCCATTTGATCGCATTTCCTAGAGTTTCTAAGATGATTCTTTCTTCTTCCTGTTCTCTTCAATTTTGTTTCTTTACATTGAACATGTCAGCTCTATCAAAATGTTTAAGTCAAGTTCCTGGCCTAACACCTGAGCAGCATTTCAGATAAATCCCCCAGTGGAAAAGAAGGATTCTTTTTAGGCACACAGATAATAATGGCATCTATGCAGACAAAGGCCCCAGACACTGAGGCAGGCTGACCAGATGGAAAGGAACTGTCTAGAAACTGCTTCACACTGGCAAATGCAGGATTAAAAAACAAGGGATCTGGGTGCAGCTAAAGCCGGTTCCCTGACCCAAGTTTGCTTACTCAGTCTCTCCTCCTCCAATCTCCTGTAACCACAACACACACTTATTTTTAAACAAAGACAACAGCCTAAAAATGGAAGGGAAATAGTTTGCTCAATGAATTTCAGGTTTAAATGAGAAGGGGGTCCAGCCTGGACATCCCTGTACAGTCCAGTTTGTTTCAATAAATGTTTACATGCTTTGCAGTATGACCCAACACACTGACAAAGGGGAGCTCTATTCTGCTCTCAAGAGGTTGTGAGTTTGTTCATTAGCAAGACAGGATCCTGTGTGAAGTGCCAGAGGGCCAAGTTAGTGCTGAGAAGATGAAAATGCTGGCCTGATCTCAAGATACGTATTGTAGGAGTAGCAAAAGTTAGAACACAGTGAACCAAATACAGAAATTGTATGAGGGTGAAAGTGATCAAAAAAGTGTTTTTTTCTAACCAAAAAAAGGGTCCTGCAGGGAAGTTCCTAGGGAATGATGCTGGGGATGGCTTTTGAAGGGTGAACCAAGGAAGTGAGAGGAGAGAACATGTAAAGAATATACATAAAATAATTACGAAGTCAAATTTCTTGCTCAGGCTTCTTGACCTTCCCATTTTCTCGAACTTCTTCAATCTATTTCCTGCTTCCAGTCAGGCTAAAGCACTAAGAAACGTGGGTCACTATCTAACATGCATTGCCTGCATTTATTTAGTTTTTTGACAACAACAAAGTCCATCCAGGCACCCGGCCCTGTGCTGAGCTCCGGGGATACTCCCACGGCCAAGATGGGCACAGTTGCCACCCTCGCCCAGATGCCAGTCTTTGAGGGCAGACACAGGATTAGACAAAGACAGGCAGTTGGCTTGGCCTGAAATCAGGCAGACTCCATCAGCCCACGAGAGTCCCTCCCCCATGTCATCCTACCCTGAAACATTTTCAGTGACTCGTACAGGATTAAAGAAATGGCCGCCTCTTCCCTAATTAAAAGGATCCTGACCAGCATCCAGGTAGCCAAGTGGCCGTTCAGAGCTGAGAGACCAAAAAATCAGGTGCTTCCTACATAATAGCCTCCAATCTGATACTTGATAGCTGCTGGTTTCCAGAGTCAAACAAATGTCAGGAATTTTATGAAGGCAGGAAGCAAATAAGGGGGTAAGGATTGGGGTCTAGCCCTCTGGGGAGCTCAATTAGCGAGCCAGATAAAGTTAAACCGAAAGGGCATGCTCTCGGTTTCCTAGAAAGCCAGCTGGAAAAGATGCCAATCCTTAAGCCTCTGTCACTCAAAAGATTAACAGAAGAGACCCAGGGGTGCCCAAGGGAAATACTACAACAAGCCAGATGTTTCTGCTCCTCCTATGACACCACCACCTGCAACCACAGCTACAAGGCTAACACCACCAAGAAGCCACAGAAGAGAACTGAGGTCTCTTGGGATAGGTTGAAACTCAAAGATATCACTCTTTAGCAATATAGGCACCAAAAATATTATTACTAATGCTTTCCTACAGGTTTGCTTGATGTATCTGGGTTCAGTATTTTCTCACTGAGCCATCTCTTCCTTTAACAGGAACAGCAGCACCAGTTGGATGAACATTCCCTGCAGCTGCTTGGTGGTGTGGAAAGCAAACCACCTGTAAATCGGTATAAACTGGGATTTGGCTCCCAGAGCTACACACATAAGTGTTTCAAGCAAGCCATTCAAGCTCCCTGAGTCTCACTTGCAAAATGGCACTAAAAAGACCCACCTTCGTGTTCTTATATGCACAAGTGATCATAGAAGGTGCCTTGCCCAAGTATTTATAAATGGTGGCTCTTACCATTGCCTATAAATGCACCCAGGAAACCAACCACCCACTCAAGAGAGCAGTTTCCCCTTTGTACTTTCTAAATACACGTATGAGGCAGGAGGGAGCAGGAGAGGAAATGCAGCTGGGACACACACAAGCCTATTGACACTTCCTGTTTATGTTCCGCCACTTCCATCAAATTAATAAACTAGAGAAGCTATAAGGAAACCTAACTAGTGTCCCTATTTCCCCCTGAAGTCCCTAGCTTTCCCCTAAAAGTTGCTTCCTCCAATTTCAGAAGGCAGGGAAGGAGAGCCATATGGCTTGAGACGCTAGACATGCCCAGCAGCAAACGAGCCCCCCACCATTTGTCTCCGGGCCTCTCATGTGGGCGGGCATCCAGATTTCAGTCGGGGTGCTCTGGTCTGCGTCTCTGTCTTGACTGTTCCTAATTATTGGAGGGAACGCCATGGCTCTCCTGACCTCAGAGTTTAAGAGCTGTGAGTCCTAATATCAAACCAAGCAGCTTCATTTAAAAGGCATCCTCATCTGCATCCATAAAAGTCACTCCCGGAGCCCTTACTTGCCCCAGCTTTGGGAATGCCTGCTGTCGAGGATTTATGACACGCCCTGGATCTAATCTGCCGCACTTTAACTGCTGCTGTTGCACATCTGGTCATAAAAGCAGGGGCCAGCCCAACACGGGGACAAACACTTTTCTTTCCTAAGTGGCTGCAAATCTGATCTCACAATGATAGCTGGGCTCGTATGTAATCAGCCAGCATCTGGGCAGTCATTACTGCTCGGCATGCTTTGCAAGGCTTTCCTCCACACACGACAGCTATAAAGACTATAAAGACGATTCTCATATAGCAAAAGCTATGAATAAAGAACCTTCAATCTGAACAGGTGGTAATGGGGCTACCAAGGGATACCAAGGAAAGCACAAGTGGATTAGGAGCCAATCCTGTTTTCACAGAGATCCCAGCTACTTCTGCATAGACTCTCACGCTACTGGTTGAGACAAGCAGCTACCGATAAAGAAAACTGCTGTGATATAAACTAATTCTTGGCCAGAGATTGTCTGCGTTAGGTTTGTTAAAATGAACCACTAGGTGGTTTAATATATTTTCCTAAGGTAATGGAATCCTTCGTTAGACCAACTGGGGTCGGGGACTCAATACTCTAGACCAGAGATGAACACAATGTTGACAGTTCAGGAGATTTTTACAGTGCCCTAGACAGCCTGTCCTGTGCACAGAACTGGCACTTTTCATGTCGTTCAGAAACTCCAATCAGACCAAGGATCACCAAATAGTTCAACCTCCCAGCTCCGAACCCAGGGGAAGAGACGCTGGAATACTGCGCAGCTCCTCTCCACAGCCCCCCACCTCTACTCCTACTCCAGGGCTGTGCCCAGCGGGAGGGAGCATTAAAATTATCTGCTGTGGGTTTTACGAGCAGCGATCGCTTTTTAAAACAACGACAACACAGGGTCCTTGTGTGGCTCTCGGGTAACCTAAAACTCTGGAGGCAGAGCTGCGCCCCGCCGCCTGCCAAGAACTCCAGCGCGCCGAACCGGGCGCAGTGTGAGACCACAGGGCAGCCCTATTCTGAAGCAGGAGGCACCTCTAAGGGTCTTGGAGCAAAATGCCCTGGGAGAAGAGATGGAGAAAGAAAACCCACTAGTGACAGGTCAGGGCTGTGGAGGGAGACAGAGTCGGTGCTGCAAGAAAGGATGGGGGTGGGGGTGTAGAATGGGAAAATGTTTATTTAGGTAACTTCTCCAAAAAGCCCGCAGGATATTGGGTAGTATGTCGGGGGACAAGGTCTGACACCGCCGTTCGCCCTCCCCTGCCCTCAGTCTCCCTCCGCAGGTGGGCCCGCGGCTGAGGCGCACTTACCCTGGGGCCCGTGGTGCGGTGGCCGCGAGTCGGGGACAGCTGCACCAGCACGAGCAGCAAATGGGGCGTGAGCAGGCGGGCGCAGCGCGCGGGCAGCATGGTGCCAGCCGGGCCGGGCAACCGGCTGCGGGCAGGGGTCGCGAGCTCCGCGGGGCGCACAGCCGCGTCTGCCTTCCTGCCTTCCTTTCCTCGGGGTCCTCGCGGCAGCGGGCAGGCGGCGCAGGCGGGCGGAGGCTGCGGTCGCGGCGCGCGGTCATGAACCGCGCAGGAGGGGAGCTGGAGCGCGAGCGTGTGGTCCGCGCGCGGCGCTCGCTCCGCTCGGCCGGGCCGCAGCGGCAGCAGGTTGGATGCCAGAGCCCGGGCCATGGGAATTCCCGTTATAAACCCCCGGGAGGGGAGGGGCGGAGCCCGGCGATCCTGATTGACGGGCCGAGAGGCCCGTAGCCGCCGACCCTCTGGCAGGTGAAAGCCAATGGGAAAGAGGAAAGAGGGGCGGCTCGCCGTCAACCCCACTGAGGAGCGACAGCCGCTTACACCGCCGGGGTGGGCTCCAGGAGAGATTGGGCTGAAGAGGAAGTTTTTCTCGGCCCTGCTCCCCTGGGAAACCTAGAAGAGATCCAGCAGCCTTAACCTACCAGAATGCCCACCCGGTTAATCATGATGCCTTAAATGTAGAGTTTTCACTCAAGTAATGAGTTGTCACTACAGCCTCGTTATATAGGCAGGAAAATAATCCTCGTGCCATTTTTCTCATGAGGATACTAGGGCGCAGAGGCGCTGAGAAATCTGCTTCCCGCTGCATGAACACCAGCAACTGAGGACAGGCTGTGACTGGCATTGGGAGTGGGGAGCGGGCACGTTCCCTTCTTTCAAAGAAGCTTCCAGGGGGTGATCGTCTCGGGAGAAGTGTCAAAGAGACAAGGTGAAGCGCGTGCTGGGCTGCTGGCGAAGGCCCCTGTGGGCATGGGGAAATGCCCACCTGTGGCCCCTGTGGAGGCCCAGGATTGGAACCCAGGCACCCTGACTCCCTGCCTTGAATTAGACGGCCAAGGTTCAGCCTCTGTGGGCCTACGAGACCTGGGAGGGGATGTCGGAGGGTCTCCTGGTGGGAGAGAGGGAGGAAAAAAGCACTGATAAGGAGAGATAATCTGTGGGTGCAGAGACCCCAGAGATGGGTCAGAGGAGGGAGAGGAGACCTCTCCTGTGTGCCCTACCACTTGGAAAGGACAGCACAGCAAAGGGTCCAGAGGGATGTTAGAAGGCTCTGCCCAGGTAGGTCCCCAGAGGACCCTTTTGGGAATGGCCAGAACCTGATGGCACCAGCTCGTCAACCCAGCCAGGGTGGTCCACTGCTTTCAACCCAAGAAAACCATGATTTCTCTTCTTATGTACAGCACAGCCCTTAGGGTTTACTCCCATTGGTATGGACACTCACTTCAGGAGGAGGGACTCTTTTTTTCCAACCAGACTGGAAGCAGTGCCAGCACTTAACTCCTGCTTGTCTAGGCCTGAGAGGTCCTAACAGAGCTTTGCTCTGCTCCTTTAGGGCTTCGCTCCTGAACTGTATGAACAAGCTTCCCACCCAGTTCCCTCATTCAGCTTTACCCATTCCCCTTTGCTACCCCTTCCAGCCTTCTACCTGAGCCCTTCTGAAAAGCAAACCTGAATGCTTAAAAGTCTTCCACTCTCCCCAGTGCTCTCAGGTAAAAAAGCCCAGAGTGGACACTAGAACAATAACAAAGTGCTGTTGGTTCTCAAAACGAAAATGAAGAGCACCTCTAAGAGAATTGCCTGTCTTTCTCAGCTGGGAAATAATGCAGTGGTCAGAAATGCTCTCTCTAGCTAGACAGAGAGGGTTCAAATACTGGGTTTGCCACCTAGTGGCGTAACCTTGCACAAGTCACTTTACTTGTCTGGGGCCCAGTATTCCCCTCTGTAAAATGGGAATAAAAACAGTATCCAATGCATGAGTTGTTGTCAGGATTAAAGGAGATGGAGTATATAAAGCCCTTCGAATAGCTGAGTTAGAAATATCACCATCTGACATATGAAGAGAGCATGACAAATGCCTCATCTCATTTTATGCTCAGAATGATCCTGTGAAGTAGACAGAGCTAACTTTACAGGTGGGTCAATGGATACTCCATGACATTGTGACTTGCCTGGCCTCATTTGGCTGGTAAAGGACATTTGAGAGTCAAGCCCAGGTTTTCAGAGTCTGATTCTGACTCTGACATGTGATGACTGCCATGTCCAATCTCAAATGCCATAGGGTTAGACCTTCCCTGTGTGCTCACTGGGTATTTCTTTAGTGGCTTGCAAGGGAACTGAGACTTCTAAGCTTCCCTGAGTTGCAGGGAAAGAGCATGGAAACAGCAAGGATCAGCCCTTGTGATCTGGCACCCTGGGAATGTACCCAGCTGGACTTGTGACATTTGTCCAGTACTGCTGTGTTTCTTGCAGCACTGACATCAATTTCCATGTACCCACCTAAGTGTTTAACCACCATGGGCTTGGCAGGATGAAAATGTTACTTTCAGGCTCAGCAGCCTGTCAGGTTTGTTCTGAGTCTACCACCTGGCCACATGTACCCCATCAAGCTGGTCAACTTCTTTCTGCTGCTGGAATTATTGAGAAATCTGCTGGAGTAAGTAAACATGCTTGAGATGGCCCCCAGTATCTGGCAGCACAAAGCACCTTGGGGAAAAGCATTGCAGTAGTCCTTTCCATCTATAACACCACATGCTGCTTTCCAGCCAGAAAGCTTATTTCCAAGTGGTCACTGGTCCAAAAGTCTACATTATTCTGGATTTCAACCATGTAGTTTAGTTTAAAATATGAGCAACTGCTTTCCAGTTACTTTGCTTAGCAAGTATTTTCTTTCCCTCTGGTTGGCATGTGGGGCCTGTCGTAACCATGGCCATCATTCAAATGATGCATTTTCTTCTCCCGACTCCTCCCAACCCCAGAGAAGGTTAGAAATTCCAGAGAACTACTAGTCCCAAACAGCATCTCTCTGCCAGGTTCAATCTTCTGATCCAAGCAGAAAGTGAAATTGACAAGTTCCTTCTTTCCCTGAAGGCCAAGCTTACAGTCCAAAAATAAATCTAGCTATCCTGGCATCTGGTCTGTCCAGTTTCAGCCATACTCTTTGTCCTGGGGACTTCTATTTGCAAGGGTATATCTCAGTAGAAGAAAAATAATACTTCATATCTCATCCTGAGGCCTGAAGGCCTCAAATATTTAGTACTAGCCAGGAACACCAGTTTCAAATATGTCTGTTTCTGTATAATCCAGAGGACTCCTGCCTGCTCTTGTATTTGGAATAAAACCTTTCCATTCATTTTCACAAGCACTTTGATGCATTCCCTTCTGTGCCCAGCACAATGCTCCCTATTATGAAGAATCTTTGGATGTACACCCTGCCCTCTGAGAGATTACAATCTAATTTAAGACAGTGACCTGGAGACCACATTTCAGAGCAAAGCCTGTGATGTATTTGGGGGACTCAGAGAGCAGAGACTCAGTATAGATCTAATGGGCAAGAATGGTCTCATGAAGAAGTTAGATCTTGAATGGTGCTTTGGAGAAAAGTACTTCTATAATATAAATCTATGTTGATTTGTGTTTGCTTTATTTGTGTTTCTAGTTACCAACAGAAAAAGGTGAGTTGTGTCTAAAGTCTCCAGGATTCTTTTCAAATAACCTACCATGCTCAGAAGCCTGGGACACCAGGAATCCTGGGTTCTGTGTCTGAATTTATGACTAACTTGCAATATAACATTTAGCATTGGGTTGAGATAGGTATTATTAGTCCTATTGTGCAGATGAGGTTGACCCACAGAAGTAAATCTTACCAAGGTCAGTCCTCAAATTTTAAGTATACATGACAACTTGCCAAAAAAAATAAAGATAAATATGTGAAGTGATGGATGTGTTAATTAGGGGGAATTCTTTCACTATGTGTGTATACATATATCACACACACACATATATCATCATTGCCATACACTTTTAATATCTTACAATTTTATTTTGTCAGACCTCAGTAAAGCTGAGAAAAAATATGCTCAATGAAAGTAACCACAGTGACTTAATTTAGAAGCTTATTTATTTCTTAAAAACAAACTCCCTTCAAAGTCTAAGGTAGCTCCCTGTAACCCACCTGCTAATATTGCTATGTCATTCTTAATAAGCAGCTTCTACCTCACGGTCCAAAATGGTTGCTCAAGCCCTAGCCATCACATCTGTTTTCCAGTCAGCAGGGGAAAAAAAAAAGAGTAGAAGAGCATACCCCCTTTTAAGGACACCTCCCAGAAGTCACATTTCATTTTGTCCATTGGCTAGAACTTGCTCATAAGACCACATCTAGCTACAAAGAAGACTGAAGAAAAAACAAATGTAATCTTAACCCAAGATGGCCACAGGTGTGCAGCTAAAAGTCAGGATTTGTATTAACTAAGGAAGAATAAAATACTGGGGACAATTAACACTAGGAGCTATCATCATTATGATACCTTGAGTTGTCAAGCAAAAAAAACATGGACAATGCCCTGAAGTCTACAGTGCTCACTTGTAACCCCCCTGTAATTCTGCCTGTCCAGCTTCCTCATGCTCAAAAATATTAATTGCCTTAGAGTCAGACACCAAGACTCCTTTTTTTGAGACATAATTGACATATAACATTGCATTAGTCCAAGGTACACAACATAATGATTTGACAAATGTATATATTGCAAAATGATTACCACAATAAGTTTAATTAATATCCATCTCCTCACATAGTTAACACATTTTTTTTCTTGTGATGAGAACTTTTAAGATCTACTCTCTTAGGAACTTTCAAATATACAATACAGCATTGTTAACTGCAGTTACCATGCTATACATTACAGCCCCAGGATTTATTCATCTTATAACTGGAAGTTTGTACGTTTTGACCCCCTTCACCCATTTTGCCCCACCCTCCACCCCTCACCTCTGGCAACCACCCACTTGTTCTCTGTTTCTCTGAGTTCAGTTTTTTTAGATTCCATATACAAATAATATCACACAGTATTTTCTTCTGTCTGACTTACTTCACTTAGTGAAATGCCCTCAAAGTCCATCTGTGTTGCCACAAGGGGCAAGATTTCATTCTCTTTGAAGGTTGAATGATATTCCATTGTACATATACCACACATTTTCTTTTTCCATTCATTCATCCATGGAGTCTTAGGTTGTTTCCATATCTTGGCTATTGTAAACGATGCTGCTATGAATATGAGGGTGCCTATATCTCCTCGAGTTAGTGTTTTCACCTCCTTTGGATAAATACCCAGAAGTGGAATTGCTGAATCATGTTAGTTCTATTTCTGGCCAGATTCTTGATGCCACAAAAATTTACTTCTGGTATTTCCCTCGCTCAGGCACCTTAATGTGGGAGGAACTGAGAATGAACATTGGGTGAAGCTCAAGCCATGTGGTGCCAGGGTGGCCAGAAAGAAGCCCCTAAAGAGGGCAGTGGTCAATTATGATCACTGGGAATAATGCACACCTTCATGAAAATATTCCTGGCAATTGTCTGTATTCTTCTGTTTCCATGTCTTTCCCTCACTCTTCTGCCTACAGGGGAATCTCTCTTTTTACCTGGTTACTTTTCTGTGACCTAGTTTCAAAATTAATGACCACAATATTAGTAGTAACTATGAGGGCTTAGCAAATGCCAAGCACAAAAGGCTTAATATGTGCTCTTATGTTTTATTCTACAAGGTAGGTACTATTATTTTCCCTATTTTACTAATGAAGAAATGAGACCTTTGGAAGTTACACAACTCATCTAGCCAGAAATGAGTAGCAGAATTAGACCTGGAACCCAAAACACCTTATGCTATTAAGAGCTGAATTTTTTACTAAGTATCTTCCCTCCATGATCTCATATCCTCAGGCCCAGCCTATGATATCAGTACTATTAGTCCCATCACGCAGATGAGAAACTGAAGCTTAACCACAAAGGTTAACCTTACCAGAAGGTGTCCTTATATTTTGCATGCACATCAAAAGTGTTATTATTTAAGAGTTTTGACTCTTAAATCTATCAGTCCTAAGAGTCAGAAGCACATGCTGTATTTGCACATGCTCTTTTGTATATTACTGAAGGGTTAATTCCTATTTCCATGTGTATGAATTTTCCTCACTCATCTGTTTTATCTTTCATTTTCCTACTTTACTTGTGTTGTTTACACTGAAGCCCATGAAAAGCAAAGTCTCTTTCCCATGTCTTCAGCCCATAATCATCACTCTTGGGGACTCCAAAGAAAGCATTGTTGCAAGAACCCCATTTAGACTGGAGGTTTAAGACTTCATTGAAAACCATCACCATTTGATCCTAATCCATTGGCACAGAGACAAACCAGCTAGTCAAACAAATTGTATTGCATCCCTACTGTGTGCCAAGAACTATACCAGGCAATGGGTATACAATGAGAACAAAGAGCGAAGTTGACTGTATCAAGGAGCTTACAGTTTAGTGGAAAGACAGGCATTAAGCAACTAATTATCAATGATTCACTAATTACAAGTGTCTACAGTACTGCAAAGATGTACAGGGTGTTTTGGGAGGAGTTATTAAAAAGGGTGCCTAACTCAGTCTGGAGGGTCAACTTTCCTAAGGAAACAGGGTTTCAGTTGAGATCTAAAGAATGTCCAGTTTAAGCTGAACAAAGAGCTGGGGATGGGTGGGTGGGAAAGGGTGTGGTGGAGATTCTGGGCATGGCAAACAGCATGTGCAAAGGCACAGAGGCAAGAGAGAATGAAGAACTAAATTTGCAACTAACTGAATCACTCTTATCCCTTCAGCCCTCAGTAGCCCAGGAAAAATAGGTATCACATTTACCACCTTGGTCTATAGATTCATTTTGTGCTTTTATATTTTTAAGTCATTATGCAAATAATTTGCAGAAATGGGAATAAAGAGATAGTGTATTAGTTTTCCATTACTACATAACAAATTACTCCCAAAACTGAGCTTAAAACAAACATCTCGTAGTCACTGTGGCTCAGGAATCTGGGAGTGGCTTAGCTGGGTGGTTCTGGCTCAGGATCCCTCATGAGGATATAGTCAGGGTTAGACTCACAGGCATGCAACCTGTGCAGTCATGAAAAGTCCCACACTTGGCTTAATACTCTGTTGTTGCCTAAAATTTTTATAATTTTTGAACAATTTTCACTTTCATTTTGCACTGGGCCTCCTAAACTATGTAGCCAGTCCTGGTTATAGTCAGCCCATCAGCCAGGGTGACAGTCATCTAGGGCTGGAAGACCCACCTCCAAGCTCACCCACACAGTGGTTCGCACGCCTCAATTCCTCACTGGCTATTGGCTGGCAATGTCCATTCTTCTCCACATGGGTTCTCGCAACAGGGCAGGCGGCCTCCTCCCAGAGCAAGTGATCGGGATGCAAGTCCAAAGTGAAAGCCACAGTCTTTTATAACCTAGAATCTCAGGGGTGACATCATCACTTCTCCCATATTCTATTGGTCGCACTGACCAACCCTGGTACAGTGTGGGAGGGGACTGCATGAGGGTATGGCTACACAAGGCAGAGATCACTGGGAACTGTCCTGGAGGTTGGCTACCACAGGTAGTGAAAGACGGCTTTATTAGAAATGTTAGTATAAGAATATAGTACTTTATCCTCCATTTACCCCATGGTCCCAAGCACATAGGCCTGTGAAAATCAGGTCTGGACTTGCCTTACCTTATCTCTAAACATTTTGCCCCACCCCTTAAGATCCAATCACCAACGGCCAGATGGTTGCACCATCCCTTAAGATCCAATCCCCAATAGAACACCCCTACTTCTTAAAAACACACTTCCTCACCATGAGCTGCTGCTCTCTGCTCAGAGGCAGCCATTCTCTCTTTCAGCCATTAAAATCTCTTGCGTGGGCCTGTGTCTCCTGAGTCGTGCTGGGGTAAGGAGGGTCGTGGTGAGATACCCTTTCAGTTAGTAAGAATTTAAACAGAATAAACTCAAATTTTTATTCTATACTTTCCTAGTTTTGAAGGTAACATAACTGACATAAACAACAAACTTTGACTGAAACCATCTGTTCATCAAATGTCCTGAAACTGGAACATGTTCCTCATGTAAATACTGATTCCAGATTTCAAATGACTTCTAATTGATCTAGCTTATCATTCCTTATGCCTCTTCTGTTTGCATTGGCATCATCAAAACACAATACTTTTGAAAGCTTTGGTGGCTTATAATTTTGTGAAGAGTGTATAGCCATGTTCTTTCCTCCATAATTGCAAAACATTTTCATTTTCAGTTTCATAAGCATAATTTAAAATCTTCAATTCAATTAATATTTTCATTTCTACGTCATCTATTTCCTCTTTGCATACACACTTTCATTCAACTTGCCCACTCACAAACCAAGTAAGTTTTGGTACACAAAAATCTAAAAGACCAAAGAATATTTTCATATGTCTTTCTAGCAAAATAGAAAGGTTCAAGTTGTTATCATAAAATATTGTGTAATTAAGTCCCTCTCATTGAGTGGTTAACTGGATAAACACTTCCTTTTTGTCCTTAAAAACATATTCTTAATTCATTGATAACTGAGTTTGAGAAACATCATCTAGGATACCGTCTTCTAAAGGCTCATAGGCAATATCACCATTATCATTTGCCTATATTCTAAAGTGCTGCTGCCTCTCTGCATTCATCTTTTGATTTATGTAATAATTGTGAAATCTCTTCTTCTATCAGTTTTTTCCTCTTTGCCATTAAAGGTAGAATGAAAAATTCAGAATTTTCAGTTGCATCCAGTAAAACTTAAAACAAACCACAGAGATGGTGTCTGCAGTCTTCTTTCAAATCTTCTTGAAAAATGATACCATACTGTAGACAATGAATAAAGAAAAGTGAAGATAATACAAAGTTGATGATTTATTACACTATTGCATCATCCGTCTAAGTAATTCCATCATTCTTCATTTCTTATTACTTTAATCTTTTTAAGGGAATGATGAGTAATGATGAAATAATTCCTAAGATGACAAAATAACTAAATGTTACAAGACAGGAAACAGTATGATCACTAAGAGCTCATAATGTGTCTTAATTTATAAAAGGGTTCTAGCGCACCCGTATCATAATTGCAAGGTAAAGTGAGTTTTTTCTATCTTTTAAAAATAAGTAAATTTTCTCTTTGTGCTCTGGAAGATACCTTAAAAAGAATAAAAGTTAAGAAATATCAGTGCAATGCTTTACAAAAGTTAACATTGCTTTGAAAAGTCAGCTAAAGTTGGGTCCAGTGGAGCCTGGATGGTATTAATACGACAGCTCTAGTGGATTTGGGAGCAGTGGCTCCACCCACCTGACGTAAACAGACACTAGTCTTCCTGCACCACATGCCCTCAGCCCACAAGTTTCCCCACCGCTTCCTAACCTCACGACCTCACAAAGCCTCTCCTTCTGCCTGAGGGCTTCCTCTGACTACAGGCACCCACTCATCCTATGCAGGGCAGGCCTGGAGTGCCTGGAAGGTAATACCCCCAGGAACCTTCAACCAGTGGAGAGCCAGCACTAGTGAGTAAATTCCCCAATTTGCTCACCCCTCAGCAAGACAATTCTGGGGCATGTTCCACAATTTCTCAGGGGGTCCCCAACGGGAGTAAGCCCCACTTGCCCGCAGCAGTGGCATTAAGCTGGCATTTCTCCTTCCCTGTTACACTTCTGCACTTCCACACTCCCTCACTGTACATCCTTGAGTCACCTCCAGATAAACTACTTGCACCAAAATCCCTTGTCTCAGAATCCGCCATTGGAAGAACCTAACCGGAGACACGGGTGAAACCGCATCACGATAAAGCAGCTGCAGCTCCCAAACCCCTGATAGGACTATTTCTGGCACTACCTGGAGGTCTGGCCATGGATACCATCATCTCAGCACAGAGAAAAGTGGTCAATGCAAGCAGGCCAAAGGGCCAGGGGACTAGTTAATGAGGGTAGACCGCAGTTCAGGAGAAATAAGGTATAATAAAAAGGTATCATTTTATTTAAAAATATCTAATGCGTTTAGAGGTCATTAAAATGAGGAGCTGTCTAAAACCACCAAAAATTCTTTATCCACTTGGCAGAAGGTTGGGATGGGTTCCCAGGCGTGGCAGATAGACAGTCCGATCTCATTTAGGAAAGAGCAGAATAGCCCTGGGCGTGGAGATGGAGGACTTGGATTCCAGTCCAGACCTTGCTGACTTCTACTGCCACCTCCACCAAAGAGGGATGATGAAGTCCTCACAATATTGCTGGGAGTAATAAATGAAATCAGGGTAGAATGCTCTCTGGTTTTCATCTTCCATAGCAAGATAATTTGCCAGCTACCTTGGGGTACAGGCAGGGTCAGAAACTCACCTCAAAGCAGATGGGTCTTGTTTTAGAGGGGTCATTGGAGTCCCTTTAGTCATGTAGATGAAGGGACCACAGGCATCATGTCCTGGGAAGAGCATAGCTAGCCCCTGTTTGTGCTGGGAGCTGCTTTGCTCCTTTAGAGGAATTTGGCCACTCGGGAGGGGAGAGGGACCTCGATTCTGGGTCTGGGAAGTGGCAGGGCTGGGTCTTTCCTACTCTCAGCCCTCTTAGAGCTGTTTGCACCCTGGGACTGGCTTTGTGAGTGAATGAGAACACTTGGAGAGCTGGGACACCAGGGTTCAGATCTGAGGGCCAGGCCCACCTGATTGTGTATGGCTACAGGTGGGGAGAAGGCACCATCCCTTGAGGCATTTCAATATTGCAACAGCAGGAAGCTCAGAAGTTTCAGCCATCCCACCTCACCAAGCTCTGCCTCTCACCTTAGGATTCCTTCACCAGCTCAGCTACTGCAACCCTTCCTCCTGGCTACTAAAGGGACAGTTACTGCCCTGTCCATGAGCCACCTTACTGACCTCCCAACCTCCCCAGGCAGCATTCTGGGGTCTCGGCTGAGGAGGGCACCTAGAGCGTGCACCCTTCGCCCAAGGCTACCCACACTGCCTGGCCACTGTCAGTCATGGAGAAGCAAAGAGCCGATGTGATTCATCCTCAGGGAAGGTCACAAGCACCAAGGGGTGCCTGATGCACAGTGGGGAAGGAGGGGGAGAGACCTGCCCTGGAGTCGTGCATCCATTTTCAGTTGGCAAGGGCCTGCCCAGCACAGCCTCGAGCATGCTGTCCCTACCCCAAAGCAAACTATGTCACCCTAGTGACCCAGCAAAACCCCTGCACCACACCTGGTCAGGGTAAGTAGGCTAGTTCCCTCTCTGTATCAGTTTCCTATTGCTGCTGTAACAAATTACCACCATGGCTTAAAACAATCCAAATTTACTATCTTACAGTTCTGGAGGTCTGAAGTCCAAAAGCAGTCTCAGTGGGCTAAAATCGAAGTGTCTTCAGGGCTGCATTCCTCCTGGAGCCTCAAGGGAAGAGTCCATTTTCTTGCCTTGTCTCCAGAGGCCACCTGCATTCCTTGGCCTAAGGCCTCATCCTCTCTTAGAAGCCAGCAGCATAGAATCTTCCACTCTCTCTAATGTGACCCTCCCTCTTTGAACTTGGTTCAAATACCATCTCTGTAGTGTTCTGGCTGAGCATGGACAAGTCACTCTACCTCTCTGGGCCTCAATTTTCTCATTTGTAAGATAGTAATTACAAATACGTTCTTTGCTCACAACAATTAGGATGGGAATTATTAAAAACAAAAGAGAAAATAAGTGTTGGCAAGGATATGGAGAAACTGGAACGCTTGTACATTGCTGGTGGGAATGAAAAGGATGCAGTTGTCATGGAAAACAATATGCCAGTTCCTTAAACACTAGAAAGTTAAATATAGAATTACCATAAGAGCCAGCAATTACAGTTCTGAGTATGTGTTCAAAATAATTGAAAGCAGGGAATAGAATAGATATTTATACACCCATGTTCATAGCAGCATCATGTAGAAAGGTGGAAGCAACACAAAGGTCCATCGAGAGAAGAATGGATATACAAAAGGTGGTCTATATATACAGTGGAATATTATTCAGCCTTAAAAAAGGAGATTCTGACACATGCTACCGATGAAACTTGAGGACATTATACTAAGTGAAATAAGCCCAACCCAAAGGAACAAATACTGTGTGATTCCACTTACATAAGGTACCTAGGATAGCCGAATTCATAAGCATAGACGATGGAATGGTGGTAGCCAGAGGCTGAAGAGACAGGGAAATGGGGAGTTAGTGTTTAATGCATATGGAGTTTCAATATGGAAAAATGAAAAAGTTTTGGAGATGAAATACAATGATAGTTGTAGAGCAATGTGACAATATTTAATATAACTAAAATGGTTAAATTGGTAAACATTGTTACATATATTTTACCACCCCCAAAAAGTGTCTTCCTTATAGTTTTATTGTGAGGACTAAGTGGATTTCAGTGGTAAGGCAGCTGAAAGTGTCTGGTGCATAGTGGGGGTTACACATGGTAGCTATCACCATCACTGGCTTGGTCCTCAGAACCTGTGGCTGAATTATAACAAACCCAGGGCCTACATGTAAGACCAAGCAAAAGAGGGCAGTGGCTTAGAGAAACCTCAGATGGTGGGGCAATTATAATTTGATGGAAAGGTAGGGGGTTTGCAGGGGCCCAGGGAGACCTAAGTTCCAGAGAAAAAGAAGAGGACCTAGATGAGGCCAAGAGAAGCAAATATGTGCAGGGGCTCAAGTGAAAAAGGGCCAGAACAGGGTTGCCAGAAAAACACAGGAAGCCCTGTTAAATTTGAATGTCAGATGAACAACAAATCATTTTTTTGTAATAAGTGTTCCAAATACTGCATAACCCCTGATTTATTGCATGGGACACACTTTCGCAAAAATAATTATTCATTGCTTATCTGAAATTCAAATTCAGCTGGGTGTGTACTGTGTTTTGATTCGCCAAATCTAACAACCCAAGGCCAGAGGCATGGCTCATCTTTCAGTGTTTTATAATTAGTTACTTTAGGATGATTATAGATTCTAGAACATCCAGGTATCTAAAAATCTGGACAGGGCGGCTGTCGGAGCACAGAGGATGGGACAGGATTCTTTGCTTTGCAAATTTACTCTTTCACAGTTAAGTTCCTATAAACAGCAAGCTCCCTAACCATCTTAACATACAAATTAATTTTTAAAACTTAAATTTGCAGCCCCACTTTCAATGAGCCCACCTGTCAAAGTTTCAGGCTATGCAAGCCAGTCCCAAAAGCTGTGGCTCTTTTGGTTTCCAAGAGGAAGACAGACAGGTACAAAGGTCCACTGCAGACAGAGAGGGCCATTGGTAAAGGCCAAATGGCCCCCAGGCACCCCAAAGGTCTGGTCTCCTCCACCCCCAGGCCCTCCTGTCAAGGCTGCTGTGACCACTTGCATAAAGCCAAAGATAGCTCTGAAAACAGAGACCTAAAACGGGCTTTGTCTATGTAAAACCAAACACAATTCTCCTGCCTCAGCCCTAAACTGATTAAAAGCTGGAGGCATTCATTTTGTTTTGAGAAGTGCCAGGGTTTTATGCTCAAGGTCCCCCCTTCCCTCCTCACTATTTCCAGCTGCTGAGGCACATCAGTGTGAAAGACCACACACGGGCAGGCCCAGCGGCCCCGGAGGCCTGGCGGAGATGAACCCGCAGGCTCAGGGGAGCCCCCCACCCAGGGCAGAAGGGGAGCTGAGCACGGAGAAGGGAGCGCAAGGAGAGAGCCCTCCGTGCCAACCCAGATCCCCACCCACCCGAGTCAAGCCTCTGGTCCATCCCAGAACCAGACAGGCAAGGGGCAAACACAGGAAAAGACCAGAACACTGTACTGAATGTGGCCAAACATGCTTATCCTTCTGACTTCTTATTGACTTAACCAAATTTATTTACCATACAACAAACTTAACTTGGGAGGAAATCCAGGACTGGGGAAGATCTGAAAAAAGGCAGAGTTTGGGTTCTCATCCCAGGCTCACCAGCTAACTAGCCGACCTGGGCCTATTGGCCTCAGCCTGGCCAGCTGCCTTGCGATCAGGGAGGCTGCAACCAAGACTGAACAACGGATAAGATGCATCTTCCGGGTATTTTCTTCATCCCACCGAGGACAATCTGAAGGAATGTGTTTGCTTGCTTGTTTATCGTCTGTCTCAACCAACAGAATGCCACGAGCTCAGGGCCGGAGACCCAGCAGCTGGCACAGGACCAGGCGTCACAGCCTCTCTGATGGAGTTGGGTGCCATAGAATATTTCAGTCGAGTGAATGAAGTGTGGCAGGTGCACTGCTGCAGGAAGGGAGCCTGGGGAAGGAGAGCCGCCCTTCCCGCCACAGCAGACTTTGCCTCTCCCCTAGGATGCCATCCTGCAATGAAAGGGGACCTTTTTGAGGGGCTGGGATTCCTGAGCTATTTTTCTCACACCAAGTTCTGAAACAAATGGGGGTTAAATTAAAAGCAAATGGGGATTGAGTGTTGGTATCTTACGCCTTTCTCCTTTGCCTTTGGAACCCGGTGTCCAAAAGGCAGGGGTGTCCTTTCTGAGGCCAAAGCAGGGAGCCCTGAATGAACCCCTCTTTCTGACCCTACCTGCCTAGTACCCTACCCACAGAACAGGGTGGTCTGGGATCAAAGGAAATAAAAATGGGGCAGCAGGTACCTGAGGGAGAAGGCCAGCGTGTCTGGCGGGCCCCAGAACAGAACCCCACCCAGGCCCAGCATCACAGGCGCATGTCCCGAGAGGACCAGGGGCCTGCCCTTCCCGGCATCACTACCGTGATGCTCCCTCCACTCCCTTCTTCCTCCTCCCCCACCCCCACCCAACGCCCTAATGAAAAATTCATGTTGAAAGCTCCACATGTGATCTGATTTTCAACACTTTAATCTGATTAATAGAAGCAGGGAGTGTAGTGAGCCCAGGGCCCTTCCTCCCCTGGGTCCCCTGCCCCATCGCTTCCACCCACCTCCTCTCCTCCCGCCTCTTTCCCATGCTCCTCTCTCTTCCTAGTCGCTGGCTCTGCCTCTCCGTTCACCCCAAGCTCTGCTCCCACCACAGCTCCCTTTCTTACCTGCCTTCCAGCTCACTCCCAGCAGCCTCTTCCTCCAGCTGCCCAGTAAACATTTTCTCTTTCTTCCCCACCTGAGGCACCAACAGCCCATCACCTAAAATCCTGATGAACAGAATAATGTCAACACCTGGTGAACAGAAGATTTCTAAAATTCCATTTTATTAGGTTACAGAATATACACTGTCTACTAAGAGAGTCACAGGCTAACAGCACTCAAAGTCTGTCATCGATACGAATAAAATATAATTAGTGTATTGGTTATTAGTGTGCAAGTGTTCTGGAGGTGGCTATCTGGGCCTTGGCACTGCCACCCTGTTTTGTTTGTTTGTTTTAATAACTAAACCAGAGAGGGGAAAAAATACTCTAAGCTGTTTCCACGGTGCACGGTAAACAGGCTGCGAGGTGTTGCATGCTTAGCTACTGCAACAAAAGCCTGTATAGCTAAAAATGTTTGGACAGCAGTCACCTGCGCCTCACGGCTAGCTCACACGGGACCTTGAACACGCACCTTTATTCCTCTGCCCTCAGTCACTTCATCCATACAACCAGAGGTGGGCCTGTCCCGATGGGTGGGCTCCAAATTGTTTTTATTGTATGCATCTATCAGCAAAAGTGTTTTGAGCATTCATCCCACTATATATATGTATGTATGTATACACACACATGTATAGTAATATATATGTACATGTATTACATATGTGTATAGTATACATATTGTTATAATGTATTATTTGTACTGATATATTATGTATACAACATATAGAAAATTTTAAAGGATAAGAGAAACATGAAATAAATATTTTTATGTCTTACTAGCCAGGAGGGCTTCAATTTATTACTTGCTAATATTTCAAGGCAAAATATTTACCTAGGACAAGACTCTTCACTAGAAGTTGCTATAAACCCATATTTCAAGTAGACTTTAATATAATCTCCGTTTGTTTTTGTCACTGATTTCTTGCTACATTGTTGTTCTTACCCCACAATGTGGTTGACAAGAACTCCTAAGGGAAATTATAGAAATTATAGTGTCAGCTCAGCCACTGTTTTTGTTTATAAAACAATATTATTATTCTATATTATATTATTAAAATTCTCTTTAAAACTCAGCTTTTTGCAGGACACTTTTTAGGCTGCCTATCTACTTTGTGAGTGTGTTAGTTAAACCTAAAAATAAACTTTGTAAATTATTATTGACAGGCACAAATATACCATAATAGGTCACAAAGCTCTGGAAGCCCAAGGGAGGACACCCTGTCCTGATGCAGAGATACCTACTCACACGACTGGAATGGTGCACATCTGATGCATGGACTGAGGGAGGGAGTAAAAGTGACTCTGTGATTAACCGTTAACGAGCACTTTTGTTTCTTGTTTTTAGACAGATTACAGATAGAAAAGGAGCTCTACTATTCTCTTCTCAACATCCAGTGGACTGTCTTGGGCCACCCGTTGGTGGCCACTTCGATCCCTTTATCAGTAAAGCTCTTTGACTCTGTGACATCGCCATAGATGGAATCTTTCTTAGCTCTTTGTTCTACCTTCTACTGGTCAGTACTCCCTACTTGGGAGCTGAGCCAAGGTAATGGCTTGCACGGAGGTCTACACAGGGAGAGGGCCATGGTGTTGGGATGAGAAGCACTGAATGCCCTCAGACATAGGGGAGGCCCAGACCCCAGCCTCACAGAGTGGGCCAGAGTGTATGGCTCCAGGGAATGATTCTACACATCTAGAAGGTCCCTCCCTTCTCCAAAGTTTGTGGCCCCTTCTCTCCTCCTCTTTCCCTGCCCAGGAGCCCAGTTTTGTTTAGCCAACCCCACCTCTTCTGCCACAAGCAATAAGGAGAGCTCTTTTTGCTGAGCATAAGGTGTTCACACAATGAAACAACATTGCACTTTCCACCAAGGATATTTGAACCAGTTATGCTTTAACCAGTGAGAGTGACTTGACCAAGGTCACAGAGCTATTATATGAGAAAGCTAAAATGTGAAGTTGAGGTAAAGATAATTCCAAAACACTTACTATTTCTCCAAAAGTAAGGAATGACTAGGGTTTGTACATGTGTCATGTGTTTCTTCATGTGCTCTTAAATAGACAGACCTATACAGTCATACAATACAGTTGAGTGTAGGGTGAATGGGTAGATAAATAACTACAGTAGAGAAATGTTGACATGTCCCAGATGTACCCACTCACAACCTCCTGGGGCTGAAAAAAAAAACAACAACTCAGATTTGTCTCTTCCTGACTCATCTGTTTAGCCTCTTTGAAAGGATGGCATATACTCTGGCCTTGGACTGAAATCTGTTCTGGTTTGAAGAGAAATCAGATTCCTTGTCAAGGTGACAATGACCCAAATACCATCTGGGAACTGTCTGCACCAGTTGTTCAAGCTCTAGGGAATAAACTCAATGAGGAATTTGTGGTCCTTCTGCAACTACATGACTATGTGATTAGCAACCCAGTGCAAGTTTTAAAAATAAGAGAGCAGAGGAATAGAAGCAGCAAAATAGGGTGTGGCTCATGCCTCCTTCAGTGTGATTAAGCTGGGGAAGAGTATTTCAAAATAAAAGTCTACTCTCCCTTTCGTCACTTCATGCCATGGCATCGCCAGGCCTTAGGTCAGCCCACTCTCCGTTAGAAGGGTCTTAGCATCAAGGTATTGAAGATGGTGATGACCCTGATGACAATGGAACAGTATTTGTTGTACACACGCTTTGTGTCAAGGGTTGTCATGAACAATTTTCAAGTGTTGTCTCTTTTGCCCCATGCTTCTTTGAGGTGGCAACTATTACTATCTTCAGATGAGGAAACTGAGGCTCAGAAGTGCTGAGTAATTAATCCAAGTTCACATTGCTGTTGAGGGGCCTTTTAGGTTCTCAAATTTGCTTTCTTTTTTGCTAATTTGCAGGACTACATTATCCTTATTTTGCAGTGGGGAATTCAGGGGTTGAGATTCAGAAAGTTCTTCTCACTGGTTTCACAGAGAGGAAAAGGAAGTAACTTTTGTTGTGTTTACTTAACGCGAGCTTATTTATCCTTACCATGGCTCTGAAAAGTAGGGGCAGTAAAGTTATGGTCTGCTGGTTCTGAAGCCTATGTGCATTCCACCATACCATGTAGAAGTGAACCATATGACTTCAGACTGATGTAATTCCTACTTTCTGAAGAGCTCAGAGCACCTGGAAACCAGAACTTCAAATCTTCATCCATCCACCTGACATTGGCTAAGAGCCTTCTATGTGCCAGGCTCATGCTGGGCACTGCGAGGATACAGCAAGGAGCAAGACAAACATGTTCCCTCCTCGCAGGGATGCCACCAACCACTCAACAGGGCCACTTGCAAGACACACAGCCCCTCCAGTCCCAAGACAGGACCTCAGAGGAATTCCCCCATCCTAGTTCTGGCAGAGGGAAAATGAATTTTGAATCTTGGGATCCCAGCCAACCTTGAGCGCCAGCTGGGGCTCAGTCTCTGCTACCTTCCCCCACAGCCCCCCACCCTGCTCCGTGAAGTTCTCCTGGCTAAGAGAGCACTGGCTTTCCAGCTGAACTCTCCAGTTCTTGCCCACTGACTGAGGTAGAATGAATGGGGTAACTAAGATCCTGGTGCTTCCCAAGGAATGGAATCTGTAGGGTGGGCCGAGCCATTAGAAGAATCCAAGATGGGTTTGGGAATTCAGACAAAGGTCTAGCCAGTTCTCATCTGATTCAAACAATATGCCTGACAATAAGCTCACCACACACCCTGCCTCCAAAGGGAATTAAATTCTACTGAGTGTGCCAGCCCCCATCTCTCTTTGCGTTCTACCATAGTGGGATATAACTTCTAAACCCAGTGGCTCAGCAAATGGATCCAGAGACAGCCAACAGATGAGGCGTGAGTCTGATTGGGGGCTGTCAAAGAGGATTCAGGAGGGGGGCATGTCAGCCCACTGCTTCCCTCCAACCAGAAACACTCAACAAGGTGGTTGGAAATAGGACTTGGAGGGATGGCAGAGGAGAAGCGTGGTAAGTTGCAGCTGAAATCCGCCTCCCCCAACCTTAAGCACTTCTCCTTCAGTGTCAACAAATATGCAACCAATTAATGTAATTGTGGAGTTATTTATGGTGCCCAGAAAAGTGCAGCTGGATCCTAAGAGATGAGGATGGAAACAGAGGAAAAAACTTTCTCCGTTGTTGGTGTGCAGTTTTGTTGGTTGGATTTTTTTTTTTCCTTTCCTTTTCAGACGTTTCAGTGAACTTGTGGTGTCCATGTGTCTGGTGGTCTGGTCCCTTCCAGTCAGCTGGCCTGGGTTCCTGCCCGGGGGTGGGGGAGGGAGAGCGGAGCAGCTAGACGGAAAAAGCTAAAGGTCTTCAGATTTCCAACTGTGACCTCACAGAGAAGACTTTTTCAAGGTCCCTCACTCTGACAGCACCCCCATCTTAATCCTCTCCACTGACCCTTTCCCTAACAACCACCAACAAAAATTGCACATAGAGACCTTTTCTGTTTGCATAGCTCTGTTACGTGATCGTTTGGAATGACAGCTGGGTTGCCATTCAGCGCCCCACACAAGACAGGTTTTAATTAGAGTTATTGAGGGGTTAGAATTGGCATAATTAGGGCCAGCATTAATGGGTCTCCATGTGTTCTTTTGAACAGTTTGGTCCTATTTTTTGTCCCAGGGCAGGAGGGGGTTGCAGCTAATGAAGTTGGAGAATGCAAATTATCTCAGCAAAGGGAGGGCAAGTGTGAGCCACTCAGGGGAGGGGGCATGCAAAGAAGCAGTTAGTTTGGTTGAGAAAACACACACTCATTCACATACACTTGTTTTCCTGTCTTTTTTTTTTTTAACATGGTCCTTTTGGAAGGAACTGTGGCCACCAAATATGTATCATTGGCTAAGAGGGGAAACAGAAAAGATGTGGATCCTATGCCAAACTAAGGATGTGGGTGTGTGTTATGCACATACGTGTTTTTATGCTCTCCGCAAATGCTTATGGGCGTATTAGAGGAAGAGTTGGATTGAAAACAAGCTTACCAAAAATCACAGCCCTCCCTTATCTGAATTGTTGATTGCTCTTTACTATCCCAATTTCCCTTTTCCTTTCTTTCTTGATGTCTGTTCTTCCCTTTTAACTCCTCAAGCCTTTATCCACTATGGTATCTGGCAAGACTCTATCAAAAAAGATAAACCCCATCCCCAAGTCTCTGAATGCACCCCCTCCCTCCATGAACATATTCAATAACTTGCAGCCCAGGAGGGTACTGGGGACAAGCTAAAGCCTAGTGACTTTTGTCTCGTTGTCTCTAACTATCCTATGGACTGATACTCTTCCCAGAAAGGCCCTTTGTAAATGGCATTTCCAATAAAAAGTCAATACAGCCATTTGGGTAGTAGGAAGGTCATGGGGAATTGGGGAAACAAATATGATGAAGCCCAGTTATTCATCGACTCTAAATGAGAAGGAGGCAGTTGAACTGAAACAGGCCTCAGTTCAATGTGGCTTCTGAGCCTGGGGTTGGCCTTTGAGTGACCTGAGCAGCTTTGGGGACTGGAGAGTGGAACTAGTCAGTAAACTAAAGCAGCAACAGGCCTCAGCAGGACTAGGCAGTGGAGGAAGAGTCACACACAAGTGGCAGCTAAAAATGTTATGAGCACTTAAGAAAATCAGGTAGAAGACCCTTCCCCTCATCACGGGCTGGCTGCTGCAGCAAGGTCCTCTTATTTCACAATGAGGCTCAGGCTCCATTTTGCACGGATGACATCACCTTCCCTTGTGCCACCCTCACTGGCTGCGTCTTCTGATGCTTTAGCTCTTCTGGCGGCCAAGGCTTCTCTTGCTCTCTGGCAGAGTGAACGGAGGAAGGAGAATGACTCACCCTCTGTGGGACAGTCTTGGCAGAGTGAAATGCGGAGAGCAATTGAAGGGACTGAGTGCCATTCCACACAGACAGACAGATACCAGTTCAAAATGCCCCAATACTCAGTGTAACTCTGGGTTCTGGTGTCCAGTTTGACCTTGTCTGCTTCAGCCAACTCTTCCCTAGCCACACCCTCTACAAACCACGGGGCTGACCTTCATGAAAAGAAAGAATCCCACACTGATGGTCAAACTGATTTCCCCAAAAGATGAAATACTGAGCCCACCAAAAACCATCACACAAAGCTTGCCAGGGTTGCTTTGAAACAGTGGTTCTCCACAGGGGGTGACTTGCCCCACCCCCCACCCCCCCACCCCCCCGCGCCCCAGGGAACATTTGGCAATACCTGGAGCCGGTTTTTGGTTGCCTCGTGGGGAAGGGGATGGTGCTGGCCTGCAGAAGGCCAGAGATGCTGCCCTACATCCCGCAGTGCCCCGGACAGCCCCCAACAGTTATCAAGACCAAGTATCAATAGTGCCCAGGTTGAAAAACCCCGCTTTGAAGTCAAACAGACTTGGGTTCAGTTCCACCATTTCCTAGCTGTGCAATTTTAGCAAGCCAACAACCTCTCTAGGTCTTGGCTTCCATATCTGGAAAACAGGGGTGATAGACCTTACTCCTAGATAAAGCACTGTAGAGAGCAAGAAATACTCATGTTTTTCTTCCTTTCTTTTTTTTAACTTACGAAAAATATTCTGGGCTATCTTTATTAGAAATCCTTTAAAAAACCGCGACATTTGATAATCATTAATGAAGTCTTTAAGCTCTGACATTTTTCACACTTGGAATTGTCACCTGCCACCTTCCCGAAGGAGAAACTAGAAGGCTGAGCGTCCACGCCCTTTGGGAGACACCTTGTATTTTGAGTCAAGCTACACTGGGGAAGGGCTTCTGCAAGGCGCATGCCCCCTCGCCGCCTGTGGCCAGCTGCCCTGTGGGCCGCGGCTTCGCCCCCGGAGGCCGACGCCACCGGGGGAGGGAAGGGGCGGCCTCATTTCCGGTGGAAGTGGACTTGGGAGTTCGGCCTTTTCTTTTGAACCACGCAGCGGCCAAACGTCAATTAGCCGAGCCCTGAAAAATGAGTGCGCCCTCTGTTCTCCGCGGGGAGGGCAGGGCGCCCCGGCCCGGCCTGGGTTGCTGCCGGGTTCCCCCTATTGTGCGGCCAACAAGAGTGTTTTATTGAAAAGAGCTGAGTGCATCTAATGCAGTTATCCGTGTCCGCCCCATCGGGCGTGGGCTGCGGGCGAGGCGCGCAGCTGCCGCCGCCTCACAGGCTCGCAACAAAGGAGCGCGCCGTGGAGAATGTGCTCCCCTTTGAAAGATTCATCTGGTTTCCATTTTTGAAAGGTCCCCAATCCTTGCATCCACCCAGCCCCCACCCACCCTCACCTCTCCCTGCTCCCCTGCTCTGTGCTCTGGCTGTGCCCTTTGGAGCGGGGCGCCCCCACGCTCCCCGACGCGGTCGTCCCCCTCCCACTGGTGGAGGCTTGGGCTCCCCCGACCAGCTCCAGGCAGCGCCGCTCTCGGAACCTGGTCCGCACGGCAAAGTGCCTGGCTTCCCCGCCAGCCTGAACCACCTCGCCACGTCTGGGCCTCAGCTTCCCCACCTTTAAAAGGCCGTGGTTTGACGCCACCTTGATACTTTTCAACTCCAATGGTCTGTAAGTCTGCGAACTGATTGGTAAAATACGTGGCAAGCACATAATGGTATAATTAAAAATTTTTTTAAGTTGTGTAAACTTTCACAGTCGAGATAACCACTATCAACATTCCAGAGTAGTTAGTATTTTTCTGGGTAATAAATCATATGTAAAATTACAATTGTCTAATTAGGATCATGTTGTGTAGATTTATCTCCTGTTTTTCTTTATATGGAGCATTTTCCTATGTTAACAGTCTTTGAAAATATTGTTAAACGGATATAAGGGCCTGTACCATAATTGATTTAACTGGTTCCCCCCCATTGTTAGATGTTTAAGGTGTTTTCCTGTTTGCTTGGAGTTTGTTGTTTGGTTTGTTTGTGTTTCCCACTGTTATAAATTACAAGGCAATTTTGTTTCTTAATAGAATCCTCAAGAGGCTTCCCAAATTGACAGCTGGGACCAACACCCCCACCCCCACCCGCATGGCCCCCTATAAATCAAAGGCATAACGCAAACACTTCCACCTCTTCCCAGAGCTGGCATGGAGGGTAAAGGTCATCACCAGCCCCCTCCTCCCCTCCCTGACACCTCCAGGCACCTGCAACTTGGAAATCCACGTGTGAATTGTGGCCCCTATAAATTATGGCCTTGGGCAAGTTAAGTTATATAACCCTCAAGTCCTCCGCTGTACAATAAAGATACACTCACACACTGACCTCAGAGGACTCCCAGGAGAACTAAGTGAAACCGATGCCCTGAGTCCCTCCCTCCTTGTTAACTGAGGCCATGCCAGGCTGGTGGGGACTGGAAAGAGAGTATGAGGAGTCGGCCTTCTCAGAACTGTCAAACCCTGCCCACAGAGCACAGCTGCCTGGCTGTCCCATTAACTGTCTGTGTGACCTTGGGCAAGTTTTCTGATCCTTCTGTGCCTCAGTTCCTCCACCAATAAAATGCAGAGTTGTAAGGATTAAAGTAAGTATTCCATAAAAAGTAGGTAACACCTCACACCTATTAGAATGGCTATTATCAAAAAGACGAGAGATAAGTGTTAGCAAGGATGTGGAGAACAGGGAACCCTTGTGCATGGTTGGTGGGGATGTAAATTGGTGCAGCCACTATGGGAACAGAATGGAGGGTTGTCAGAAATTAAAAATAGGTCTACTATACGATCCAGCAGTTCCACTTCTGGGTATATATCCAAAGGAAACAAAATCATTATCTCAAATTCCTGGCATTTGCAACAGTATTAATGGACCTTGAGGGCATTAGGCTAAATGAAATAAGTCAAAGAAAGACAAATACCAGGTGATCTCACTTATATGTGGAACCAAAAAAAAAAGAACTCATAGACACAGAGAACAGATTGGTGATTGCCAGAGGTGGGGAGTGGGTGAAATGGGTGAAGGTGGTAAAGGCACAAACTTCTGTTTATAAGATAAATAAGTTCTGGGGACATAATGCACAGCATGGTGACTATCACTAACAACACTGTATTTTGTACTTGAAAGTTAAGAGAATAAATCTTAACAGTTCTTAACACAAGAAAAAAATTGTAACTGTGCCGTGGTGGATATGTTAACTAACCTTACTGTGGTAATCATTTCACAGCATACACATACATAGAATCATTACGTCGTACACCTTGGGCTAATACAGTTAGATATAATTGATGTGGATATAATTGACATATGAATCTCAATAAAATAAGGCAGGGGGTCTACATAACCTAGTGCCTGGCACATATGAAGTGCTCATTAAATTTAGTTCTCATTATTGTATACCTGCCTACCTGCTTGTGAAGAGTAAGGTCTGCCTCCCCCAGAAACTAGATTTTTCCTTCATCTCCCAGAACTAGCCCCTTCCAGACCCTTATCAACAAGGGCCCTTCAGCCTCAGGCCCAGCTGCACCTGGAGGATCCCAAGGCCTCAGAAAGCCCGACCCTGATGAGATGCTGAGCTCCAGCCAAGAGCCCAGGCACAGAAACATCCTCACAGAGCACCCACGCCCCTCCATCCCCCCAGCCTCAGCTTCTGGACTTGGCATTCCTGCTGGCTCAGAGAAGGGGACAGATCGGGAGTGAGGAGGCTGCCTTGCCCTGACTTGGAATCTCCTCTCTTGCCCTCTCAGGACTTTCTGTTCGTTTGTCCAGATAAGAGCAACAGCAGCAGCAGCCGCCGATGACTGAGTGTCCACTAGATGTCAGAGCCATAGCTCATTTAATCCACACAGAACCCTGTAAGGTCTTCCAGTGCACCTGTGAATGACCGGTCCATTGCATGATGCAGTATGCAAACAGTTTAGAATGGCTCAGTAACTTGCCCAAAGCAGTGGAGCAGAGATCTGAACTCATATGAATCTGACCACAAAGTCCTGCTCTTCCCAGGACAGCACGTGGCACATGTCCCTTTATCCGTGAAGTTGAAATTGCCATCAGGTTCCCTGGAGTACATGCCCTGAGGAATCTTAAGAATGGGAGGGCATTTGGGGTAAGGTTACCAGATTTTAGCAAATAAAAATACAGGACACCCAACTAACTCTGAATTTCAGATAAACAATAGATTTTTTTTCTGTATAAGAATATCCCCTGTGCAACATTTTGGATATACTAAAAACTCTTCTTTTTTTTTTCTGAAATTCAGAGTCACTGGGCATCCTACATTTTACCCAGCAGTGCTAGTTTGGGGGTTCATTCGCACTCCCCAGCAACTGGCTCAGCAGATGAGAGGCACAGTCTTGGCCTCTGGATCACATCACAGTGATGTTTTACCACTTAATCCCTGTCATCTCTGGGCCCTTTATCTTACTCAGAGATTATATGATTTGCCTAAAAATCACAAAACTGGAACTGGAACCACACACAGCCACAACCTCTAGAGCCTCCCGATGTTATTACAGTGCTCAACAAAACGGTCACAATATCCCACTGTCACCAACAGGAGATCTGTGCTTTCCAGTGTAAAATTGTCATTTTAGCTGCATTGACATAAAAACTCGGGCAACATGTGAAATTTTCAACAAGTCATGCAACCTAAAGATTCTCTCTTCTTTTAAGATGTTAAGAATCTTTTGGTTACAAGAGACAGGAACCCTGATCCAAGCTGACTTAGACTAAAAAGGAATTGATAGCTCATGTCACTGGCAAGACCAGGTGACCACACTGATGGGAACCACCTAAAAGATCTCCCAGTGCTCAAGTTGGAACAATTTGAGCAACAAAATAAGTAGGACTGGATTAGATCCCAAAGTGTAAAAAAATATACAGGCATTCATATTTATATACATAAATGGTTGAACAAATAAATGGGGGAGAAGAGACAAATCTCCCATGCAGAAGAATTCCAAATAATGGAATACTCTATGTAGATATTCCATCCTTAAGGAGAAGGAACATAAACCCCTACTCCTTAAGCATGAGCTGCACATGCTGACTTTCTCCCAAAAAGTACAGTGTGGAAAGGGAGATAAAACATGGTGGAGGAACCTGACAGACCCTACCTCAGCCAGGTAATCAAGGTCAACATGAAGTGATAGCAGTCATGTTGATAGTATATACCCTTGACATAATGTGATGAGAATGGCACTTTATTTCTGTGGCCTTCCATTCTAAGGAGGCATGATGACTCAATGTAATGTAGTATCCTGGATAGGCTGCTGGGACAGAAAGGGGCAGTAGAGGAAAACTAAGAATACCTGAATGAAACATGGATTTTGTTTAATGATAATGTATCAATATCACTTCATTAATTAAGACAAACATACCATGCTAATATAAGATGTTAATAGTAGAAACTGTGTATGGGGCTTATGGGAACTTTCTGCAATCTTAGCACAATTTTTCTGTAAACCTGAAACTACTCTAAAATTAAAAGTTTTCATTTAAAAAAAAGCCAGAGGCTTCAGGCGTGGCTGGACTTGGAGCTCAAACAGCCTTGTCATCCTTTGATTCCACCTTCCTGTGTGTTGGCTTCACGCTCCGCATCATAGCGGTAAGGCAGCACTACCTTGACCCCGTGTCCCCTTAGGTGAGAGTTCAGCAGAAAGGAGCAGCCACTTCTTTCTCAGAATCCCAGTAAGTCCCTTTGTGCCTCACTGGGTCTGGTGCAGCCACAGAGCTCAGTCACTGCGTGTCCCAGGCTTCAGCTCTGAGTCAGGGGCGGATTGTGGGGAAAGATGGACAATGCCCCCTTTCAACAATTTTGGTGCAAAAATGTCGTTATGTGAAATGATGATTATTCTTTCTTTAATATCCCTACTTGCCAGAACAGTTAACTACTCTAGATCTGACAAACCAAAATCAAATTTTTTCTGTCTGATTCAAGAAATCCCAACAGGGAGGACCCACTGTCCAAGTCTGGCCTGTAGAAATAAAGCAACTCAGATTAAAGAGCCAGAACAATGAATCTCCTGACCTCTCTTTAGGACTTCATCCTGAGGGTCCAAGAAACTGATGTGACAGCCTCACAAGGACCGATGGAGCAGAAAAGCCAGACGGCTCCCCAAGAAGAGCCCTTCTTGGGCTGAAGCAGGAAAGGCTGGGAAGCCCTCAGTTGTCATGATAACATTTAGTGATGCTTACAGTGAGCCAAACACACCGCTAAGCAAGCACATGCATGAACTCCTGTGATCCTCACAATAGTGCCATACAGCAAGTATTATTACCCCAGTTTTATAGGTAGGAAAACTGAGGCAAAGAGCATTTAAGGATATTTTCCCAAAGTCACACAGCTGGCAAGTGATAGAGCTGGGATCTGGTCCCAGGCTCTGGCTCCAGAACCATCAAACTAGAAACCCTTATTTAAAAACTATGATAGGAAATGACCCCAAAATATAGATAGTATTCAACATCCAGCTTCTCACCTACAGTTTTTTAGGCCTGGGTAACCACTGACCTTCCTTTGGTTAGAAAGTCACTTCAGTTTTTAACCTCATTTCAGGTGCCTGGCCTTGCAGGAAAAAAAAAATCTCATCTTTGTCTCTTTCTCTTAAAAGAAAGGCAATAAAACAAAGCAGTGGGGAGGAGCTAAACAGGCTACCTGAAGAAAACACAGAGTCAAGGTCCTCAGCTCAGTTCGCATCTGTGTGTTATTTTCCTTGGCTTATTCATGAGATATTTTAGAGCCAGCTTTATTTTTTTCCTCTTCTGAGCTTGTCGCCAGTTTGCACAAGCAATTCACCCTGCCTGCTCCCTGGCTCCAGCTCAGCACCCAGCAGGTGTTCAGAATGAGGCCGGCAGCCCCGGGCACTCCCTCTCAGGGACTCAGCCTGTCCGGGGCTCTCAGCTAGAAGGAGGCAGGGGGACCCAGCCAGCTGGCCCTCTTTTGGGAAATCCCCACTGACTCGTTTTTGGCTCTCAGTTCCTCACTATTACCAACCTTGCGTCCAATTCATCTTCACCATGCACCTGCCCCCCAAGTCTGTTCCCCAGCACCCATGCTGCCATCTCCCCCTCACCAGTCAGGCCAGCCGGAACCTGAGCCATCACAGCCCACAGCCGGCCCAAAGTCCTGGGAACTCATCTCTTTTATATCTCTCAACTCTTCCCCCTGTTCCTCAGCTACACTGCCTCACCTGTCCTCCTCACTCTTCACCCAGTTTGTTGTAACCACTTCAAGCCCTCCTGCCTCCAAGTTGTTCCTCTGTTCTGCACCGCCCCACTGTGGCCACCATTACCACAGTGAAAATCATCTAAGACAGGCCGTGGACACACACCCCCACCACAGCCTACAGGATAAAGGCTGAACTCCAGGGACGCCTGAGGGCCCAGCTCAGTTCTAGGAGCCCTGGCAGAGATAAGAGACACAGCGGACACTGCCTTTGTCCCCAGAGAGACGCAACAGAACTGGGAGGATGAGAGAAAGAGGAAGCTGCAGAGGAAGCAGACCCAAGGCTGATGGAGGTACGGTGTTTCGTAGAGTGCCTAGCACCTGGTGAAAGCTCCATAAGTAGAACCCATAGTGTTAATAAGTAGCATTATCATTATTATGGGATATTATGTGCCAGATTCAAGCAATACTGGCTCATTCAGGCAGATTCAAGGAGGCAGCTGTGGCTGGGCAGAGAACTCATCCCCATCCTGCACACACTGGGCCTCAGGTTTAACATTGCCAGGTGGAGGCAGCTTTGGGATTCTCAGATGAACAACATTTGAATATCTAGGCTTTTCTGGACTTTTCTCTCAGCAACTCTGCAGTTCCTCACAACATCAGGTGGGGCATCTCCATGCTGGTTCACTAAGGGGCCGCATCGCTGCCTCACCTTCCCCAAGAACATCTCTGGGCCCTCAGACCCTTGGATTTCAAGGCCACTGGGCCCCCAGACCTCAAGACACTGAGGAACTCTCTCCAGCCTCCCAGCCTATGTGGACAGCAGACCCAAGCCCAGCCTCTGTGTTGCCTAGGCCCTGACATGCTTAGCTGTCACTAAAAGTCCAGCCTTGTTTTCCAGAAAGCCAGTGGCTTGACTGGGGATGGACCAGATACAGGTAGTATGTAGCAATGTAGCATGCATGCTCACACACACACACACACACACACACACATGTGCACACATGCACAGATGCATACACACACACACCCTCCATGATTCATCTCCCAGGTCTTTGCCTCTCCAGTCGCTCCAACACTCCCCCTTTACTCCTGGCCACTTGCTCTTTGCCAAACACCAACACCATCAACGGTTTCCCAACTGCTGCCACTAATCCAGTTCTGGGGAGCAGGTCAGCAGTGAGGGAGCTGCAGCTCCTGTGAAAACAGTCCCAGCTGGCCCCAGCCGCTCACACCTGCACAATCCATTCATCCCCACTGTTTACACATTGTCATCCGCAATTAATGCTTTCCCAGGAACTGCAGCCGGCTGATTGCCCCACGCCACACAGGGACCCCATTCTGAGCCCTTGTGTCTGTTAAATTGAGCATGGGGCCCTGTGATTAAATTAAGGTTGTGGCTCTGCCACTCTGGGCCCCACTCCATCCACTGGAACTCCTCCTCCTGTTGTCCCCCTCCCTCCCCTTCCATTTTCCCTTCCATTCATCACAGGCCTCTTTGCACTTGATGGGGGGAGGTGGACAAGGGGGAAATGACCTGGGTCCTGGACAGGGAATAAGAGTGGACATCTTCCATTTACAGCAAGGATAAAAGGAGATGCATGACCCCTTGGTGAGAGGGCCTCTAGGGAGAGGAGAGAGTGCTGGAACTAGAAGGAGGAGGGTGGTGTGGGGCCCTTACTAAATTAATTAATCAATTCCTAGAGCCAGCATGGCAGAGTAGTTAAGAGTAAGGTTCCAAGGTGAGACAGACTGCATTTGGGTTGATTCCTGGCCCTGCCACTTTCTGCCTCTGGGATCTTATTCAGGTTTAATAAGAGCGGGTTTCTCTGAGCTGGGCAGAGGAATCAGAATGAGCAAGGACATTGAGGCAGCATGTAGCCCAGATAGGATGTAAAGAGAATAGCATTTTACCTCTGTGGTTTTCCTCCCCAAAACCCATAATCCCAGCCAAATACTGAGCAAAACATCAGACATAGCCCAGTTGATAGGCTTTCTAAAAAACACCTGACCAACACTCCTCAAAAACCAAGGAGAGGCTGAGAAGCTGTGAGCCGAGGGAAGCCTAAGGAGCCGTGGCCACCGAAGGCAGGGCGGCGTCTTAGACGGGCTCCTGGGACAGAAAAGGGACTGTAGGTGAAAACTGAGAGAATGTGGGTGAAATGTGGACTTCAATTAATAATTATGTATCGATACCGGCTCATTAAGTACAATGAATGTACCATACTAATGTAAGATGTTAGTAATAGAGAAACCTGGCTGCAAAATATATGTATATGGGACCTCTCTGTATTATCTTTACAAATTTCTGTGAAACAGAACTGTCTTTCAAAGTAAAGTTTATTGGTGAAAGTGGGAGTAAAAGAGTGGATGCTGAGAAAGTGGTGCTGTAGCACAGTTTTTTAATCTCCCAGAACTCCCCCAGACACAGAAGGGGTGACCAGGATAGCAAAGTCGAAGGCCCACAGACAATAACTACAACAGTATTAGGTGATAAGGTACTCCTCAAAAGTGCTAAATACCCTCAAATTCTCAAAATTCACTAAAATGTAGCAAGTCACTCTAAGAAAAGTAGCTGAAACTGAGAAGGGCTTCTGCAGGATCCGATTCCTGGGTCAGGACAAGGCCCCGGGATGCAGTGATGACTGACAGAGCAGGAGCAAGCTGAGTTCCCTGAGCTCTCAAAACGAAGCCAAAGCTCTTTCCCGGAGAAAGCCTCACCATGGAGAGAAAGTGCTGGAAATTGTATCCAAATGGAACAGGACTGGACAATAGGAGCAAAGGATAGAAAATGTCAGCTAGAAATAGGAGAGTGGAGCAGAGGGAACAGATGTCAGAAAATACCAGGCCATAGTTTTATCACTGTGCAAAAGCAACAGAAGAAGGAGCCCCAGAACCAAGGGACTAGAAAAATACTCCTGACTCAACAACTCTCCAAAAATATCCAATTCACTTAATAAAGTAGTAACAGAAAACGATCATGTGAACATCCAAACAAAAAAGACCAAATCACTTATAAGGGAAAGAAAATGAGGTTGTCATCAGACCTTCCAACAGTCACGCTTTTTGCCAAAATACAACAGAATAACATTTAAGACACTCAAGAAAAGGAAAATGGACTGGGTTTTTTATCCAGCCAAAGTGACCTTCAAGTATAAAGGCCACAGGTAAAGTTTTAATAACATGCAAGAAGTTGGGAATATTTTTTCCATGATTCTCTCCTGAGGAATCTACTAGAAAATTAGTTTTAGAAAACAAAAATGACTGGAAAGACACCTACATAGGCACTGGTGGTAAACATTAAATAAACATTTACCTGTACAATTAAAATCAAAAGATGGTCATAAGTAAGACAGGATAGCATATGGTGCTTATATGCTGATCAGATAAATACATTGCAACTGTAACAAAATGGGGCAATAATACGTAGTGTGTATGAAAAATAGAATAAGAGTGCTGATTGCCTTGTAAGTATCAGCTGGGAATAAGAGCATATTACTTCAAATACTGGTGGAAAAGGAGGTGATAGGGAAAAAAGGTTATTGCCTATTTTTAATATTGTTCATATTATAACACCAAAAGACCATAGGCCCCCTCCAAGGTAAAAGACAAGAGAGTACTACAGGTATTATGTAAAGGTATGAATATAAAGATAACCATTAGAACAAAAATTAAAACCCTCCTAAATACCAAAAGGTATATCAGGAGTGAGAAAATGAAAACATTCCCATAGTGAAAGATACATGAAAGATAAAATAGATATATGACATATATCATAATAATATGACAGAACTGAGCCAAATATATCGATCATATCAATAGTGTAAATATGTTTAACTCATTTACTAAAAAGAAAAGGTTTTTAGATTAACTAGCAAAGCAAAACGAAAACCTCTGCCACATACAGGAAACCTAGATGGAGATTTAGATAGGTTAATAATTTTTAAATGGACAAAGGTATACTGGGAATATGTAAATCCAAAAAATGACAATAATGACATTGAAAGAATGAGTGACAGTAAAAGGGACAGAGAAGGGCATTTTATAATGATAATCACCATGAAGATATAAAGTTATTAATATACAGCAATCACTTTTGTAAAGAAAAAAAATCTATCATTTTCAAGAAAAAATAGAAACACACTTACAGAAGATCATGGCATTTTTATGAACCAGCCTCAGAAGTTGTACAGCATCATTTCTAGCATTCTCTGTTGGCCATGGTAATAAAAAGCCCACAGAGTTTCGAGGGAAAGGGACTTGGAATTCACCTCTTGACGAAGGAGTAGTTTTAGAAGAGGGATGGGGAATATTGTTGTAGCCCCTTTAAAAATCATGCTCTACCACAGCGACCTAGTCTTCTGGTGAGGCTACGGGGAAACGGGCACTCTCATCCAGTGTCAGTGAGAATGAAAAATGGCACAATCCCTATGAAGGGGAATTTGGCGATATATAACAAAATTACGTATACACTTAACCATTTGACCCAACAACCACTTCTAGAAATCTATCTCAAAGATAAGCGGGCAAAAATATGAGAAGACATATGTACAAGTCTGTTCTTTACTGCCCTATTTGTAATGACAAAGGGATAGGGGAATGTTCCTCGGGAGAGGACTGCTTGAATGAACTACGGTACATCTAGATGACGCACTGCTCTATGGCTGTAAAAAGGAATAAAAATATCTCTATATAATAGTATGTAGTAATCTCTAGAATGTGGTGTTAAAGGGAAGGAAAGAGAATTGGAGGAAAGTGTACATAGTATGTCACCATGCTTTCAAAGAAGTAAAATATAAGTACATATATCTGTATATATTTTTTAACAGAAGGATACATGTTAATATTTTTTTTAAATGATTACCTAGGGGGATGGAGGAAATGGAATTGAGAGGATAGGGATATAAGGTAGACTCCTTTGATTGTAACTTCATTTAGATTATTTGACTTTTAAATTATGCAACACATTTATATAATTATAAAATAAAAATGTGTTTATAAGGTAATATTGAAAAATCAAAAGTTAAATATAACAAGTGAACCCAACTATGTATTCATTTGGAAGCATAACCACAGAGGAAGAGCCATTCTAAGTGACTGTAAAACACAAAAATGTGTACATCCCTAATGGGATATATTCTGAAGACAAAAAATAGCCTCCTAAATGATTTTCAATATTCATAATGTTGGTATGTGTGTAGGTATTTATATTCTAATATTAATATGTGTGTAATGTGGAATAAATCAAATAAGTAATTTGGTAGTAACATTGAAAACCAAATTTGGGGTGTGGTCAAAATGTGATACTGATGTAAGATTAATGAGGTTAGATTAAAAAATCCATAACCTTAAATTTGAACTAGAAGTATCAATATAAACTCATGATTAATTTTATCTTTAAATACATACAAATACACACTCACCTTTTCTAGCTCTGTCCTCTCAAAAGGACTCGTAATAATGATCAACTCAACAGTAGTGAGAATACAAGTACACAGATTATCATCTCTACATATCATTCCCATTATAAAGGAGTCAGAACTCTTGAGAAATGGCTGATTTCAGTTCTAAGGTAAGATTACAAGATAAATCTGAAATACCTTATGATACCAGATAGCAAGGACACTATAAAAGACTACTAAGATTATATCAAAGAGACACAGATGCCAACCTAAATAAATTCCCACTGGCCAAAGATGGGACAATCTGTAAGATTGAAAGACATCAAGTACATTTATTCATGAGTTTATAATAATACTAAGAAAATCATTGGTGAACTTTGGAACTTGCTAGGCAACCAACTTAATGTCTTCAAAACTAATAAATAAACGAAGACTAGTTTTCATCCTACCTATCATATAACAAGGTAACTAATAAGTTGATTAAGAAAGTTCTCTTTATTGGGTTACTCTAGTTACTCTAGCTCTACACAAAACATATGACAATGACGTAACATTTATAACAGATCTCATGACCTGGGTCCTGGGTTCCAGTCCTCATGTGTGGGGGTCATTTTGCCTACACGGCAGCTCCCTATTGCCAGTTGCACTTTAAACCTTGTTTTACTCTATTTTCTATGATCAAAAATGTTGCTGTTGATATTTATTTCCACGATACAGTAAGATCTTTGGCAAATTGTTGAATACTTAATTTAATTAATACATTAAATCTTTCAGAAATTTTTTATTGTAAATAAACACAATTGAAAAAGAGAGCAAGTGAGGGGCTGTGAGAGGCAGGTAGGAACCATGAGACCAGCAGGTGGAGAGCCACGGTGTGGGCCCTGAGGTCGCTCAGTGAGGGGGATGAAAGGGAAGACCAGCCAGTCGAGGCATCATCCAGGGTGTCTTTTAGAATCAGTCTCTTGCCAAGCCCAGGAGGGGCCCTCACTCACCGCTGTCTAGATGCAAGTCCACAGTGCTTGAACCCCAGCATGAGATACTATTTTAGTCTATTCCTGCTATATAACAGAAATACCATAGATTGGGTGGCTTATTAACAACAGAAATTTATTTCTCACAGTTCTGGAGGCTGGTAGTCCCAGATCATGGGAGTTCTGATGAAAGCCCTCTTGAGGGTTGTGGACTACCATCTTCTCATTGTATCCTTACATGGCAGAGAGCAGAGAGCAGAAGCAGCCTCTCTCGTGACTCTTATAAAGGCACTAATCCCATTCACAAGGGCCCCATCCTCATGACTTTATCTAATCCTAATCACCTCTCACAGGCCCACCTCTAAATACCATCACATTGGTGGGCAGGGTTTCAACATATGAATTTGTGGGGGTGGACACAAACTCTCAGTATATAACAGACACCAGAGCCCAAGACAGGGGCTCAGATAGTGCAGGGTTTCCACACCCCCATTAGATGCCACGTGTTTCCTGGCAACACTATAATCTCCTGGGAGCTGACTCTTCATTTGTGAGCCTACTTCACCCCACACCTCACCTCTGCTAGATGAAACTAACCAGTCTTACAACCCAGCTATGGCTGCATGCAAAGAAAGGGAAGGCACGTGGGATAGAGGTGGAAGGCCAAGGGAATTGAGCTTCTAATCCTAACAGGAGCTTATTCAAGACATTTAAGACAACACCTAGCACAGGTTAGAAGGTCATGGCACTCAAAACACACACACACACACACACACACACACACAGTAATAGAGCAGTACTGGACCCAGTTACAGACATGAAAAATGAAATAGGAAACAGATTTACAATGACAGTAAAAACATTGGGAAGGTGTTTGTGTATTACTTGTGTGATTAAATATAAATATTTTTAAAGAATTTAGGAAATTTAAATTTAATGAAGAATAAATTTCCATTTATACAAATAATACACAGATATTATGCAAATGTCCCTGAGTGTTGACGATCACAAACCAAGCCGACTTTCTGGGTGTGCTTGCCCTCACTCCTGCCCCTCCACCTTCACCAAGCCCCTAGGCCTTCTTGGCCAGCCCTGGTAGCACGTAGCTCGGCTCAGCCGTGCAGAAGCACTGATTATCCTTGGCAGCAAGACCCAGGCTTGTGACTGGCCAGAGGAGGTCTGAGGGTCATTTCAGTGTGAATATCTCAAACTATTTATTTTCAAGCAGGCTGAGAATGGGGGTAGAGATGTGTCTAAGACCTGGAGAAACCTTAGACCCATTTCATTTCTCTACCTGGCACATCCCAAAACACATATCCAGGGCTTTTCATACAAACTCCAGGGAATTTGAGAAAATAGTCCTAATGGGAGAGGAAGCAAGTAGCCCAGGAAGCCGGTCCACAGGTCCACAGGCCTCAGAAGCAGGGAATTCTAGTTGCAAGGAAGGAAGACTGGAATCTGAGTGCGAATCTGTAATGGGAAAACCCCACATCTGCGGGGTTGCCCACAGATCCAGCTCAGGAGACAAGGAGATCCATAGCCTGCCTCAGCACAACAATCACATCCGCTCGAGGCAATGCCACACAGCCCAGTGAGATCCGTGGGTTCCACAGCCCCAGCTGCTAAAAACCAACTCAGAAAAATAAGATGGTTCATGGGGAATGACACGTCAATGAGCACAGGCGTTTATTTCAGGGTGACTGAATGTTTTGGAATTAGACAAAGGTGGTGGTTGTACGACATTGTAAATGTACTAAATGTCACTGAATTATTTACTTAAAAATAGTGAATCTCATGTTATAGGAGCTTTCCCTCCATTTTAAGAAAGGTAAGGCGGTTCAATACAGTGGCTGAAAAGAAAATTAATACCTAACAATCAATTACCTTGACTTAGGACAGAAATATTCAGTTAGAAAAGGAAACTGGAGGGAAAGACTATTTTAAAGTAACAACCAAAACTATGAAATACCTAGGATTAAACCTAACGAGAACCGTGTGAAATCTGTGTTTAACATTATCACACTTAGTATAAGGGCAGGACAGAAATAATGTGAATATATATAGAAAGGTTGCAATATTCCTGGTCAGGAATTCTGAATATTAGTAGATGGTAATTCTACCACAGTATTCTATAAATTAAACACAATCTTAAAATCACAAATTTTTTCCTGAAAGTTGAAAATTTTACTCTATAATTCATTTAAAACATAGAAAATAGAAAGTATAACCTCTGCAATTTGCCCATGATCCTAAATGGCACGTTCACTTCCTTCGACAGCCTTACTGCCTCATCTTACATCTGTGCACGTATCTGGGGGAAAGCCGTGATGCACAGTAGCAGAGGTCTCAGGCTCTGTGTTCAGAAGTGACCCCAAGTGTTCCTAGCCATGTTCTTAACCTCCCTAAGCCTCAGTTATCTCTTTTGCGAAATGGGGAGGATAATACCTTCCTCATAGATATGAGGGTTAAAAGAAATCCTCATGTATGCATGCTTAGTCTAGTATTTCAGACATAGTGAATCCCAGCATTCAGTGAGTGGTTACAATTACATTTATACAAATACACGATAGCATATATGGGATTGTATTATATGTGGTTTTTTAGACTTAATACTTTATCATGGACATCTTTGCAAGTCAAGATATGTATTATCCACCACCTGACCCAGCCCCAACACACTCTATGTGCTCAGAATATATTTGCCCCGTGAACAAACAAAGAAATGAGCCTTGGCTTATCATTTTACGCCTGCTACTGGCTGTAATAGTTGCCTTAGATTCCAGCATGTGGACATACTGAATAACCAGTCCTCCACTGACAGACATGAATTACTTACAGTGTTCAAAAAACTGAAATTAATGTTATAAATATCCATTAACAGGAATTGATTGACTTTGTGCCTTAAGTAATTCCAAATGAGTTAAAACTTTTCCACATCTGAGTTACTTGTGACCAAGTATACCTGGAGGTCATTTCAATGTAAAGATAATAAAAATAGTTGCATCTTTTTGTGTGGGGGGGAGGGGGAAGGGGAGGCTATAATTTCATCTACTCCTCTGCAGGGCTGCATACACCCCACTAGGAGGCCACTGCAGGCAGGGAGCCCACAGCTGATGAGAGAGGATGGCTGAGCCCTGCTTCTCCATGTGCCTTTATTGTTTTGACTCCTTTTTGTGTTTCCAGAAGAAAAAGGGTAACTGCTTCTTTGTGGGAAATGACCATCAAACAAGAAGCAAATATGGTGAACATTCCTCTACTGAAAACAGGATTCATGAGAAAAACTAGAGACCTAAGAGGCTTCTATGTTGGCAAATAGATCCTGAGGTATTCAAACGGATGTGTCAAAAATGTGTGACCCAAAGCCACATTTCTCACCAGCCACACCAGCAGCCAGGGTCTGGCCTAGGCCTGCCCTAATATTTGCAGGCTGAGTCAAGATACAAATGGAGGCCTCCAGCCCCCATCCCACCACCCTTCTTTTCTCATATCCGACACCATCCTTCATCAGAAGGGCCTTGCATGCACATTTTTGTCCAAACAACCTAGTCGGCATATCTAGCACCATCCACCTCCCTCCCTGCTCACTAGACACCCTGGGCCACCCCTCGGGGGCAGGAGTGCATACTCCTTCAGCCAGGTAAACTGGCACTAAGCCCACATAGGCCCTGGAAAAAAGAATACGGTTCAGAAAAGTGGGGGTGTTCCAGGTAAGCATGTGTCCTTGGCTCTGTGGCCTCCTCACCCTCCAGGGAGGCAACAGGTGGACGAAAGCCAAAACAGGCCTGTCGAAAAGCCAGTGCCTGGCAGAGGCCTGCCTCCTGGCTCTGGGGCTGCCCTTGTCTGCAGCAATCAGAAGCCTAGCCAAAGCTTCCAAGTGCATCAGAGATTCTCAGAGGTGATGGGTTGGCCTCCAGGAGTCATTTGGCAACATCTGGGACATTTTTGGTTGTCACAAGCTGGGGAGAGGGCTGCCACCAGCATCTAGTGGTTGAGGCCCACCTGCTCCTAAATGTCCTACATTATGCAGGATAACACCTGTGCTCCTTCCCCCGCCGACAAAGGAGTGTCCAGCCCAAAATAATAACAGTGCTGGGGGTAAGAAACCCTATGATACATGCGTGAGTATGGAGGCCCACAGATTTGGGCCTTTAACAGTTCTAGAACCAATTATTTTCTCTCTCTGCACCTCAGTTTTCTCATGTGAAAATGGGGCTAATGGTGACTATTTCACAGGGCTGTTTGGAATAACAAAAAGAACTTGACATGTAAAATGTTTAGCACAAGGGAGGTCCTCAATAAATGCTATAGGTACTCCTTAAATAGGGACAGCAGCAGACTTTGTATTCTTAAATGCCTTCTTATGAACCAATTAAAAGACTGAGTTTGGAACAGAAGACTCAGACCAAGAAAGGAAGAGAAGCTTACATTATTTAGGAACTACCATGGATGAAAAGTCAAGAATTATGGATGCATACAAAAAAAATCTTAAATTACGTTAATCGATAAAGTTGCTTATACACGGTGCTTTAAGAAGTTGTGAACTGTGTAAAGTTGTGTATGCTTCTGGCAGCCTTTCCCCTTTTCCACAAAGAGTTCTCCATATCAAAATGCCATCCCTACGCTTTCTACAGCCTCTACACACACCCGTTTCTTCTCCACCCACAACCCCAGCAAGTCCCCACGTGTAAGGCAATCCCATCAGAGGTGACTTGCTGCCATCTGGTGGCAAAATTGGTAAGGGTGGCTAGGATTTTGTCCATTGGTTTGATTCTTCCAGTAAACACAGAACATGATTTACTATGCACAAAGCAATCATTCATTTAACATGCATTTAGGAGTTCTAGGAGCTACAGGAGTGGACATATGTACAAATCTGCACTCCTTCCCAGAGTCAGATAGAGACATTCAGGTTCCTGGGCAGCTGATTTGATGACTTGGGACACCTTTAAATCTCTGTGAACATATGTTTAACTTGGAGTAGGAATTCTCTAATAAAAACAGAAACTATATAATTTCTTATGCTCTGATAAGGAATTGCCTACCTGTACTCATATAAAGCTTTAATCATTCACACTTAACCAAGGGAGATCATTTACAAGCATAGATATAAAACAATGTCCAAAAGAGCTTAAAAATTATTTTTCTGACTTGATCAGAAAAATGTTTCCAACTTTCCTGTATTTCTTTTTCTCTTTTCTGTTTTCTTTGGCAATTTTCCTAATTGGGCAACTTTTTGAGAGGCAAATTTAAAGATTTAAAATATAGGTAACAAATCACCCCTTATTGATAACACTATGCCATGATTATCTGATTTCAGAATTTCAGCTGACTTCAAATGGCCGTCAGAGCTGGGAGTGGGAACCAACATTAGTGTGACCTAATGTTACACTGAACTGATTGTATTTCCTGGGCACAAAAGTACTAAACCCATTTCGGTGCTGTCAAGGACTGTTTTTTATCCCTGATCTAGAACACTAAATCAATGAAAGTGAACTAGTTTACTTTTCCCCAGATATGCACAGAGTTGCACTTGGAAGCCTGAGTTAACCATTACTAGATTTCCAATTCATTCCAGGAATTTTTAAAATGTTTATATTTATTATGAAATACTTTCTACATCTAAATAATGCATATGTGTGTTACAAAGAATAATAAAAAATATATTTAAGTATTATCAACCTGATCAAGAAAGAGAACACTGACAGTGACTTCTAAGGCCCTGTATGCTGTCCCTCCCCCGCCAACCAAGGGGAATCCAATCCAATAATGTTTTTGCCTCTTGTGGAGGTCAGAATGCCTGATTGCAAAACCACAGAAATCAACTTTGATGGTCCTAAACAAAAAGTGGGAGGGAGGGGGGTTGTTGAAGGAAGAAAGGGTTCTTACAGAATTCACAGGAACCTGCAGAGTCAGATCAGACTTAAATAGGTGGGAACCCAGCAGGGCTGGGGGCTGGGCTGGCACCTCCAACACTGGGTACATTGTCCCCATGGACAGGAACCCCTCCTGTCTTTGCCTCTGCATCCTTCACTCACATCAGTTTTCTAAGCCTGGTTCCAGTGCCCACAGCAGGCAGCGGGGTGACTTCTGGGGAGTTCAAAACCTGGGAACTGTCCATGGCAGTTGAGTGCTCCAGAGCAGCCTGGCTGGTCCACCCCTGCTGCCTCTGCCAGGAGCTCCCCATCCTGGAGGGAAACAGAGGAGAGAAGAGTACACAGCAAGTGTCCTGAGGGGCTCCCAGATATTTATTGAGCAACTTCACTGAGTACCCACTAACGTGACAAACATTCCAGCAGGAAGAAAATATTCTCCAAGGAGAGTTGAACCCCTACAGGATGCAGATTCTGAAATGGTGTTAGATCATGGAAGTCCTTGGATGTCCTGCTAAAAGTTTGAATTTTAATCCTGTGGGACACGGAGGGCTGCTAAATGGTGTGTGTGTGTGTGTGTGTGTGTGTGTGTGTGTGTGTGTGTGTGTGTGTATGCATTGAGCAGAGCTGTGCTTTGGAAGGATTAAGCCGAAGGTAAGACTCAGTTCAAGGAGACCTGTTAGTTGTGGGGATTGAAGGGACTTGGGCTGGTTGCTCCTTGGATGCTCAGAAGAGAAAGGTAGAGGCAGGCATGGGGCCAGCAACTCTGCTCCCTTGGCTTTGGTATAATTATCCTGGCCCAGCCCTCTCCTCTCCTCCCCTCTCCCCTGAGGTTGTGTAGTGACTGATCTGTAGGGTGAGCTTGGGATCAGGAGCCAAGTGATGCGCTGCAGCCTTTCCCTGCCTTCTCCTGGGGGCCAGCTTCCTGCAGGGAGTCTGAATTCAAGTCGACCCTCCAGGTGATGAGTTTCCAGGGACGTTTTGCAGCACACACTCCTGAGTCTCTGGTACCTCTCTAATCATGCCTTCTCCGTCTACTACACTGGATCTTCCTCCTTTTCCCTAACTGAATGCCAGAGTACCTCGGGGCTCGGACCTTGGCCCTCTTCTCCAGAATCCACTTCCCAGCACTGCACATAACATCCACACACTGACTTCCAAAAGCACTTCCTGACTTTACCTCTCAATTCCAGATCCATATTTAATTAACTCTTTGGATGACAAATTGACCTCTCACTCAATGTTTCCAAAATGTATTCACAAATTTCCCCTCCCCAAACCTGTTCCTTCCTCAGTGGCCCTCAGCTCTGTAAATGGCATAACCAATAACCCAGTTGCTCAGAATCACATCTTACCTCTCATGCTCCTTTCACCTCTGCTTTCAGAATCAATGCAGACTCCATATCTTGCCACCCCTACTATCCACCCTCCAGCTCAGTGCTGTCCAACTAAAATATAGCACAAGCCACAAATGCAAACCACATAGGTAATTTTAGATTTTCTAGAAGACAGATTTAAAAAGCAGAGTGAAACAGGTCAGATTAATTTTTGATAATATATTTTATTGCAAGGAAGCCAGCAACAACATGAAAAGACAACCTACTATATAAGAGAATATATTTGCAAATGATATATCTGGTAAGGGGCTAATAGCCAGGAAACTATATAAAGAACTCATATCAAAAAAATAATAATAATCTGATTAAAAATGGGCAGAGGACCAGAATAGACATTTTTTCTGAGAAGACATACAGATGGCCAATAAACACATGAGAAGATGCTCCACATCACTAATCATCAGTGAAATGCAAATCAAAATTGCAATGAGATATCACCTCACACCAGTTAGGGTGGCCACTATCCAAAAGACAAGAAATAACAAGTGTAGGTAAGGATGCAGAGAAAAGGGGACCCTCCTACACTGTTGATGGTAATGTAACTTGGTCCAACCATTATGGAAAGCACAATGGAGGTTCCTCAAGAAAACTAAAAAAAAAAAAAAAGAAATGGCATATGACCCAGCAATTTCCTCTTGTGGGAATTTACCCAAAGAAAACAATATTACTGATTCAAAGAGATATGTGCAACATAATAAAGGCCATATATAACAAACCCACAGCTAACATCATACTTAACAGTGAGAAGCTGAAAGCTTTTCCCCTAAGATCAGGAACAAGACAAGGATGGCCACTCTCCCCACTTCTATTCAACATAGTACTGGAGGTCCTAGCCATGGCAATCAGACAACACAAAGAAATAAAAGGCATCCAGATTTGTAAGGAATAAGCCAAACTGTCACTGCTTACAGATGACATGATATTGTACATTAAAAACCCTAAAGAATCCACCCTAAAACTACTACAACTAATATCTGAATTCAGCAAAGTTGCAGGATACAAAATTAATACACAGAAACCTGTTGCATTCCTATACACTAACGACGAACTAACAGAAAGAGAAATCAAGAAAATTCCATTCACAATTCCATCAAAAAGAATAAAATACCTAGGAATAAACCTAACCAAGGAAGTGAAAGACCTATACCCTGAAAACTACAAGACATTCTTAAGAGAAATTAAAGAGGACACTGATAAATGGAAATTCATCCCATGCTCTTGGATAGGCAGAATTAATATTGACAAAATGGCCATCCTGCCTAAAGCAATCTACAGATTCAATGCAATCCCTATCAAAATACTGAAAGCATTCTTCAACAAACTGGAACAAATAGTTCTAAAATTCATATGGAACCACAAAAGACCCCAAATAGCCAAAGCAATCCTGAGAAGGAAGAATAAAGTAGGGGGATCTTGCTTCCCAACTTCAAGCTGTACTACAAAGCCACAGTAATCAAGACAATTTGGTACTGGCACAAGAACAGACCCATAGACCAGGAGAACAGAATAAAGAGTCCAGATATTAACCCAAGCATATATGGTCAATTAATATACGATAAAGGAGCCATGGATATATAATGGGGAAATGACAGCCTCTTCAACAGCTGGTGTTGGCAAAACTGGACAGCTACATGTAAGAGAATGAAATTGGATTACTGTCTAACTCCATACACAAAAGTAAACTTGAAATGAATCAAAGACCTGAATGTAAGTCATGAAACCATAAAACTCTTAGAAGAAACATAGGCAAAACTCTCTTGGACATAAACATGAGCAACTTCTTCATGAACATATTTCCCCGGGCAAGGGAAACAAAAGCAAAAATGAACAAGTGGGACTATATCAAGCTGAAAAGCTTCTGTACAGCAAAGGACACCCTCAGTAGAACAAAAAGGCATCCTACAGTATGGGAGAATATATTCATAAATGACATATCTGATAAGGGAATGACATCCAAAATACATAAAGAGCTCATGCATCTCAACAAACAAAAAGCAAATAATCCAATTAAGAAATGGGCAGAGGACATGAGCAGACACTTCTCCAAAGCAGAAATTCAGATGGCCAACAGGCACATGAAAAGATGCTCCACATCACTAATCATCAGAGAAATACAAATTAAAACCACAATGAGATATCACCTCATGCCAGTCAGGATGGCCAGCATTCAAAAGACAACAACTACAAATGTTGGTGAGGATGTGGAGAAAAGGGAACCCTCCTGCACTGCTGGTGGGAATGTAAACTAGTTCAACCACGTGCAAAGCAGTATGAAGGTCCCTCAAAAAACTCAAAATAGAAATACCATTTGACCCAGGAATTCCCACTCCTAGGAATTTACCCTAAGAATGCAGCAGACGTCCGGAAGACTTAGAGCCCGTGCCAGGCTGTGCGGAGCGCTCGGCTTCTCGCGGCTTGGGAACGAGTGAGTCCTGTGAGGCCGCGGCGGAGCTAATCTAGAGAAGGCGCAGGAGGTTGGCAGCTTCGATTGAAGCACATCGGGAGACGGCAGCTGTTACGAGTCATGAGCGACAGCGGCGAGCAGAACTACGGCGAGCGGGAATCCCGTTCTGCTTCCAGAAGTGGAAGTGCTCATGGATCTGGGAAATCTGCAAGGCATACCCCTGCAAGGTCTCGCTCCAAGGAAGATTCCAGGCGTTCCAGATCAAAGTCCAGGTCCAGATCTGAATCTAGGTCTAGATCCAGAAGAAGTTCCCGGAGGCATTACACAAGATCACGATCTCGGTCCCGCTCCCGTAGACGATCCCGTAGCAGGTCTTACAGTCGAGATTATCGAAGAAGGCATAGCCACAGTCTTTCTCCCATGTCTACTCGCAGGCATCATGTCGGGAATCGGGCAAATCCTGATCCCAACTGTTGTCTTGGGGTGTTTGGATTGAGTTTATACACTACAGAAAGAGATCTGAGAGAGGTATTCTCTAAATATGGCCCTATTGCTGATGTGTCTATTGTATATGACCAGCAGTCTAGACGTTCAAGAGGATTTGCCTTTGTATATTTTGAAAACGTAGATGATGCCAAGGAAGCAAAAGAGCGTGCCAATGGAATGGAGCTTGATGGACGAAGGATTAGAGTTGATTTCTCTATTACAAAAAGACCACATACCCCAACACCAGGGATTTATATGGGAAGACCTACCTATGGCAGCTCACGCCGTCGAGATTACTACGACAGAGGATATGATCGAGGTTATGATGATCGGGACTATTACAGCAGATCATACAGAGGAGGGGGTGGAGGAGGAGGAGGATGGAGAGCTGCTCAAGACAGGGATCAAATTTACAGAAGGCGGTCACCTTCTCCTTACTACAGTCGTGGAGGATACAGATCACGTTCCAGATCTCGTTCATACTCACCTCGTCGCTATTAAAGCATGAAGTTGAAGATTTTCTCAAACCTGCCCTAGAGTTGGGATATTGTTTGTGGACAATATTTTTTATTGTCTCCTGTTTAAAAAGTGAACAGTGCCTAGTGAAGTTAGGTGACTTTTACACCTTTTATGATGACTACTTTTGGTGGAGTTGAAATGCTGTTTTCATTCTGCATTTGTGTAGTTCGGTGCTTTGTTCAAAGTTAAGTGTTTTCAGAAAAGTATGTTTTGCATGTATTTTTTTACAGTCTAAATTTTGACTGCTGAGAAGTTTCTATTGTACAAAACTTCATTTAAAAGGTTTTTCTACTGCATCCAGGGTATTCTGAAGATCGAAGCCTGTGTGTAAAATATTACCAAATGGTAAAAAGCAACAATAAAGTTTGGTTTTTACTTTTCTTTCTAACATATCAGTGCTTAGCAGAACTGTTAAATTAGGTTGTCAGTAGTAAATTTCAAGACAAAGGCCCATTTTCTCCATCCATGAAACATACTTAATATACGTGCAACTAAATGTTAAAAATTATGCTCTGTAACTCTGTACTGCTAGTATTTAGAACTAAAGATCTTTCAATACAGCAAATGCTTAATGCTTATATAAATGTGGATTTGTCAGCCAAAAAAAAAAAAAGAATGCAGCAGCCCAATTTGAAAAAGACAGACGCACCTGTATGTTTATTGCAGCACTATTTACAATAGCCAAGAAATGGAAGCAACCTAAGTGTCCATCAGTAGAAGAATGGATAAAGAAGATGTGGTACATATACACAATGGAATACTATTCAGCCATTAAAAAGAAATTCTTGCCATTTGCAACAACATGGATGGACCTAGAGGGCATTATGCTCAGTGAAATAAACCAGACAGAGGAAGACAAATATCATATCATTTCACTTCTAGGTGGAATCTAAAACAAAACAAATAAAACAGAAATAGACTCATAAACACAGCGAAAAGACTAGTGATTACCACGGGAGGTTTGGGGTGGGTGGGTGAAATTAATGAAGGGGATAAAAACACATAAAATCTCAGTTAAAGTATAAATTAGTCATGGAGATGAAAGTAGAGCATAGAGAATATAATCAATAATACTGTGACATCTTTCTATGTTGACAGTAACTACACTTATTGGGGTGAGCATTTAATAATGTATGTAACTATTGAATCACTATGTTGTACACTTGAAACTAATATAACATGCATATCAACTATACTTCAATAATGTTTAATAATATATCTTATTTAACCAAACATAGTCAAAATACCATTTCAACATATACTCAACATTTTTTTAATATCAATGTAATGTTTTATTTTATTTTGTAGTAAATCTTTAAAATTCAACATGTATTTTACACTTAGAGCGCATGTCAGTTCAGACTGGCCACATTACAAGCCCTCATGGCCAACATGTGGCTAGTGGCCTCCATTCCAGACAGCCCAGTCACGGTCTAAGCAACCTTCCTCTCTCATCTGGATAATTGGAATAGGCTTCCTGCTTCCAGTCTTGCTCTCCTGAAGGCAGATCTGAGAGAGTCAGTTTGTGTCACTTCCTTTTTAAAACTTTCTGTGACTTACAACTGGGACTGTGGACCTGTGTGGGACAGTGGGGACAGGGTGCCAGCCCTTTCTGAGGGCTTCATTTCCCTCTGATTCTCTTCCCTTCCCCTCCCAGATCTTCCGAGACTGTTGTTTAGATCTTCATCTTGAAAGTGATCAAGAATCTTCTATTTTGAGTTCCAAATAAAAAGCTAAATATCCACATGCTTTTTTCTCTCTGCATTTCTGAAATCCCCATAAAAGGCTTAAGAATTTACCAGCCAGAGAGGGGAAGGGCTACAGGATGCAGGACAGTGTGGGTTTAGGGATGGGGAAGGTTAATACTCATCATTATCATCCTGACATTTATTAAAAGGTATTTGCCATACCTCAATAATAAAAATAATAGACCAGTGCTAAAATGTTCCATTGCATGATGTAACACCACCACGATGTGTTTACAGATTCACTTCTTGTTGCATAATGCATGATTTCCCTGTGAGGTGAAGATATGTGTGCATAAGGGAAGCCCCCGAGCCTTCCAGGCCTGTAATCCAGAACTGTACTGTGTGCTGCCTTAGCGGGGGCTCTTCTGTGATTCCCACGGGTACCCCTGCTGGTCTGCAGGGCTCCAGCCTGCACACCAAAGCACATGTATGCCAAGGGCGAATAAACACCCAGGATCGGCAGGAGGGCCTGGATTCAAGGCTGGCAAAGAGAGACACACGCATTTCTATGTTGATGATCTTCACGCGGGTATTGCTCATCCAGGCTCCCTTGCACATTTTTTTTTGCTATTATTAATATACCATTACATGAGCAACATTATGGTTACTAGACTCCCCCTATTATCAAGTCCCCACCACATACCCCATTGCAGTCACTGTCCATCAGTGTAGTAAGATGCTATAGAATCACTACTTCTCTTCTCTGTGTTATACTGCCTTCCCCATATCCCCCCACCCCCGCTACATTATGTGTGCTAATTGTAATCGCCTTTTTTCCCCTTTATCCCTCCCTTCCCACCCATCTTCCCCAGTCCCTTTCCCTTTGGTAACTGTTAGTCCATTCTTGGGTTCTGTGACTCTGCTGCTGTTTTGTTCCTTCAGTTTTTTTCTTTGTTCTTATACTCCACAGATGAGTGAAATCATTTGATACTTGTCTTTCTCTGCCTGGCTTGTTTCACTGAGCATAATACTCTCTAGCTCCATCCATGTTGTTGCAAATGTAGGATTTGTTTTCTTCTTATGGCTGAATAATATTGTGTATATGTACCACATCTTCTTTATCCATTACATCTACTCATGGACACTTAGGTTGCTTCCATTTCTTGGCTATTGTAAATAGTGCTGCAATAAACATAGGGGTGCATATGTCTTTTTCAAACTGGGTTGCTGCATTCTTAGGGTAAATTCCTAGGAGTGGAATTCCTGGGTCAAATGGTATTTCTATTTTGAGTTTTTTGAGGAACCTCCATACTGCTTTCCACGATGGTTGAACTAATTTACATTCCCACCAGCAGTGTAGGAGGGTTCCCCTTTCTCCACATCCTTGCCAACATTTGTTGTTGTTTGTGTTTTGGATGGTGGCCATCCTAACTGGTGTGAGGTGATATCTCACTGTGGTTTTAATTTGCATTTCTCTGATGATTAGTGATGTGGAGCATCTTTTCATGTGTCTGTTGGCCATCTGAATTTCTGCTTTGGAGAAGTGTCTGCTCATGTCCTCTGCCCATTTTTTAATTGGCTTATTTGCTTTTTGTTTGTTGAGGTGAGTGAGCTCTTTATATATTTTGGATGTCAATCCCTTATCAGATATGTCATTTATGAATATATTCTCCCATACTGTAGGGTGTCTTTTTGTTCTACTGATGGTATCCTTTGCTGTACAGAAGCTTTTTAGTTTGATATAGTCCCATTTGTTCATTGTACTTGCACATTTCTTTGATTAAATTCTAACTGGCATTCATCAAGCCTTGGAAGTACCTCCACAGAACCCTGGGTCCTCTAGGAACTCAGCTGGAAAACACCAAACTAAAATATTAACTGTGCTTATCTCTGGATGGTGAGATTTTTTTTTTTTGTCTTTGTGCTTATCTTTATTTTCTGCTTACACAAAGCTACACTTGCTGGGAATTGTGTAATTTTGTTTAAGCAGAAATCAATGTTATAAAGGACTCCTGACCCTGTGAGTCCCACAGCATTCTGTCCCAGGGACTTTAGTCTCCCATGTACTTTGCTCTCTCCTGGCCAGTGAATATTTGCTTTCCAGCAGGTAAGAAGGGCTTCAGAAGCAGCAGCTGACCTGCACGCCACCCACCTCACCATTTTTCAGGCTGAGTGGTGTAGGAAGCATAGAGAGTGTGGCAGGAATCACAGTCTGAGTGATTCCAGATGCTAAATGAAGAACTTCAGCAAATGTTGCAGTAAGACACTGGGAGTGTGCTCCCATCCACCAGTGCCACCTCACAATTATCAGGTCTGCCATTCCTGGCCTCGCCATCTGCACACCACCGCCTCCTGTAGCCAGCACCCTCCTGACCTACCCGCTCTGAGATGGGCCCAGTTCTCTGTTACCAGTATCACGGTGACCACCTGCAAACCTGCTGAGGCTCCCAGCAGTGCAGCATCAAATGTGCTTTGTGGAGCAGAGGCCTCCAGGAGCGGCATCGCTGTCTCCAGCACAGGAAGTATGAGGACAGCTTTCAATGCCCCGCTTGTTACCCCACCTTTCAGCACATATTGTGTGTATTTTGGAATGGGATCAATCCTCTGAGAGTGTATAAAATATAGAGCTTGCTATCTTTGCTGATTTAGTAGTCTGTAGATGCACTTCCCAACTGTATGTTAGAACACTGAACAGTACTTTGCTCTAATTTCAACAGACATGACTGACAAACAATGTTTAGGATTGTGTGAACACCTCCTGTTCACCCCCCTTCACTAACATGTACCCCACGACTAGTCTAATGCTAGAATCCCGGGTTAGATTGACACTTGATACTTCGGTCCCCTGAAAAATGGTCATCTCTGCTTGCACCCCAGCCACCCACCCAGCCCCAGGGACAGGAACTCCCAAGGTACTTCATTTCTTTTATTAGCCAGTTAGAGATTACAAGTTTTCTCTATGTGGAATCAAATACAGATCCACCTTCCCAGCTCTACAGTTCCCAAATCCAAGATGTTCTGAAATCGAAGTGTTTTTCGGTAATTCCGTTGACAGCAAACCTTATTCTGAACAGGTGTGAGGCTGTTTATAGTCTTTATGTTCCCCGTCCTATGATGCACCGCAGAAACATGGATGTGTTTGATCATGGGACTGCCCCCCTCCCCACTTTGGGGATGTCACATAATACACAGTGTAGGTACTATGTATCATCTTTCCAAACTTTGAAAATTACAGAAGATTTTGGATAAGAAATTGTGAACCTAAACAAATAAGTAAATAAAAATAAAAATAATAAAAATAGCCCACATCTGTTTATCTAAATATGGTATTTTAACCTTCTATATCCCAATTTATTTTTTCTAGATGAGCAACCTAGATGATTGAGAAAAGTGAAATGAAGTTTTCTGCTATTTGCTTGTTGGCTTTTTCCTTTTATCTCCTATAATTTTAGCTTTATGAATACTGTGCTTGGCTTACTTGGTACATAGATATTCATAACTGTTATGTCTTCACTGTGAACTGCATCTTGGGAATCATAAAGTGCCTTTCTCCATCTTCATCTTCTGTGATGTTAAGGTTATCACCTGGGCTTTCTTTTCTTTGTATTTGCCTCATAAGCCTTTTTAGAACTGTATCTTCAACCCTTCAGAAAACACTTTGTCTTAAATGGGTCATTTGCTTAGTTACAGTATAAAGGTGGGTTTTGCCTAAGGAACAGTCAATATTTTTTTTCTTTTAATAGGTAAGTTAAGCCTATTTCAACATTTATTGATATGTCATTTAGGTTAGCTTTAGTTCTACCCTATTAATATTATATTACACCTTCTATTTTTATAGTGTTTAAAAAGCCTTCACTAAGTAATCTGTTGTCTTTGTTGCTGTAATTCTCACATTTCAGGTTTTTGTTTTTGCTTTTGTTATGAAATCTTTAAATAATACCTCTAGTTTTGTATTATTTAACAAATGTCTTAGTTCCTTACTATGAACAATGAAAAAATAAGCACATTTTCTCTTCTACCATCTTGTCTTCGTCTACTCAATTTTAGTCAATAAAAAAATATATCTTGCTCAGAGTTTATCTTCATATTTTAAAATTGCTTATTTTATTTCTTGGTTTGTCAGCTTTCAGAAATGTTTTGAATCCCAGTTATTACAGATGTAGAAATCAGTAAACTTCCTCTACCTCTCACCTACTTTCTTCCTTCCTTTACCAATATTTGTTACGTTGTTTAAGTATTTTCAAGAAACATAATTAATTGTTACACCCTCTTCAATCACTCTAAGGTATAGAATTATTTTAGCTTTAGTCCACAGTAAATGTATTCAAAGCTTGCTGCCAGTCTTTTCCCCTAATTTCCTCTTATCTTACTTAATTCATCCTCTGGTGTTTTCCTCAAGAAAGGTTCACAGAATCGATATTCTCTGAATTTTTTCATGTTCAAGATTATCTGCAGTCTTTATAGTCAAAGGGTGATTTGGCTGGACATAAAATCCCAGTGTAACACTTTTTCCCCTTGAAGGTCTTTTAAGTATTGCAGCAGCATCTTCGGACACTGAATGTTGCTGTAGAGAACCGAGGCCAGCCTGCGGCTTCTCCCCTGTAAGCGATATGATTGTTCTGCTTAATGGATCATCTTTAAAGTCTAACAACTTTACTAGGGTATCTCTAGGCTGACTCATCTGGGTTAATTTTTCCTGACACATGGTATATATTAAAGTCTTCTTTATTTCAGAAAATCATATTTTTATTCAATCTGTTCCATTGTTTTGGTTTTCTTCCTTAGAGGCTCCAATTATGTATAGCATGAACCTTCTTTGCTTGTATTCTTTATCATTTTCTCTCTACTCTTTTTTTTAACTATTTCCACTGTATTTTATTTGCCTTTCCCATTTCTCTCCTCCTTACTCTTCACTGTGGTTTTCTTAATTGCCCATTATTTGTACTCCTTCCATTTCATCTTTATTTCTCTGATACTTTGTTTTGCCTGAGTTTTGCCAGCCATGTTTCATCTTCTGTTATCTCACCATTTCTTCCCTCTGTTTTTTTCTTTTCAACTTTTTATTTTGAGAAATCGAAAACTAACAGACATGTTGGAAAAATGATATAATGAACATCCATATAATGTTAACTCACATAATTCACCAATTGTTATCATTTTGCCATATCTGCTTTTGCCCTCTCTATACACACACTACACAAACACATTATTCCAAATCATTTTAAAATTAATTGTGGACACCATACTTTATTCATAAAAGCATATCTGAATCTCCTAAAATAAGACCATTCTTCTACATAACCACAATACTAATAATGATTCCATAATATCATCTAATATAAAGACCATATTCAAATTTTCCCAGTTACCCCCAAAAATATTTTTAGATATTTTTTTCAGTGTCCCTTCATACATTGCATTATACATAAAGAGGTTATTATGCCTCTTTATTCTCTTTTATGTAGTGTAAATGTAGACAAAATGGAATTAACATTGACAGTAAAAGGAAACAAAAATACAGTTAGGATGCCATTAAAGAAATAGGGTCTGTGCATGTCCCCTTCTTGAAAACTCACTGTTCATAAACATCCTGGACAAACATCAGCTGCCTGAAACAAAGTGGAACTTTTTGCTTAGTGAATAGCCTTAGCGACCAGTTATGTATAGCTGAATGTAGGTTATAATACCTCTGGCCAATCGTAATTCTTCCAAAACAATTAATATAAGCCTCCTCCATGTTTTCTTTTTAGTTTTAAAAACCCTAAAACCCTTTCCCCTCTTTGGAACACACATTTGGGTTTCCTCCTTAATCTATGGTCCTTAATTGTGATCCCTAAGACCCCAAATAAATGTAAGTAATCATTTTACAGTATTGTCTTTTTTCTGATGGACATTACACAGTGTCAGAAAAGTGGGATCCAGAATGACTCGCCTCGGTTTCTGGTGCCACCGCGGACACTGCAGGACACCTGCAAGAGGCTGTTTTCTCTACCATGTCCAGCGGCCCCTTGCCAGGTGGCGGATCCTCTGGGGCCTGAACGTCCTCCTTGGCTGAGATTCAGACCTTCACTTGGAAGCCCCCTGTTGCCAACTTCTGCCCTCAGTCATTTCTGAGGGGAGGATTCTGTCTTCACTCATTTCTGAGCGGAATATTCAGGTTTCAGGTTCTTATTACCTTTCTGAGCAGTACTTGGTTGTAGGAAACAATTTTTCGAAGGGAACCTCTAACAACAAGCCCCATGTGGGACTCCTGCAGTATTCATGTTTAAAGACTGTGGTCTTTCCTGTTCTAAATTCATCACCAGGGATGATCCTAGACTCTACTGGCCAAATTGGGGCTCATTTGAACTTCATAAGTTGGTATATTTGTGCATACAATTAGAAGAATTATAAAACCAAACAAAATAAATGGGAAGCTTATTTTCATTGCTATCTGGAGGCCTCCAAGTGAAACACTGAAAAGGTGGCTTTCCAAATTAGAAAAATTGGATGAAGCCTCACAAATTTTTTCTCCTCTTTTAGCTCCACCTACATTCCTTCTCCTTCTCCACTACCCCCTCCTTTCTATCCTCTGTGGCTGAACTCCCCTTTGCCAGGGACCCTGACCCTCCCTCAGACAGGACGCCCCTCTTCACCCTTCCCCCCGTTATTATGGCTCCAATTAAAATCAAACCAATAACTTGGGGGAAATTGATCTAACCATAGTGGGAGAGGTAACTAAAGCTCTAATGGACAAAGGGGCAATTCTATCAGTTTTCAACAAAATCAGCCTCTCCTATCTCCTTCCTCGGAGTACTCAAACTCTACAAATGGTTGGAGTCTCTAATCGCCCTATAGAATCCCTCCCCGTCCCATTCCACCTGGGACCCATTCAGGACCATCAGGGGTCTGTCCCGGCCCCGTTGTTTCCTGTTCGTTTATCAGGGTGATTTTCCTGACGCCCATCAACACACATCTCCTTTTCCCAAAAGAGGAAAATGTTTTAAAATATCAAACCAGCAAATCCAAACCTTCAAGAAGATCCCAACACCCCAATTTCTATCTCTGTTCTTTCCCTAAAACCTTCAACCTCCTATGAAATTCTCTTACTGTTGCCTCCAAACATCACTATTGTTCACTGTCATTCTTTAAATCCTGCCACCGTGTTAGCCCTACTCTCTGCGGAAACAGCCCCTTATTGTGTTTCTTTGATGAACTGAGCTCCTAGTCCCCAGACCTGACTTACAAGCAACACCACTTGAAAATGCAGATTTAATTTGGTTAATTGACAGTTCTTATTTTAAATATGAAACAGGGGCATGTAAAGCTGGTAACGGTATTGTTTCCTGATAGAAACCATTGAGGCTGGATCCTTACATATGACTACTTTGGCCCAAGCATCTAAACTGATAGTCTTAACTAGGGTTTGCCTCTTGGCCAAAGACCAAACTGCCAGTACTTAGTGCCCATGCCTTCTAAGACTGTGGCTCATGACTGGTATACACTGGAAACAGAGAGGCTTCCTAACCTCTTCAGGACAAAAGATTAAAAACAGTTCACATGTTTTAGAACTCCTAAATGCCATTCAAAAGTCTAAATCTTTAGCTATTATAAAAAATTCCTGGTCATTCAATGGCAGACATGGGAAGTAAAAGGAAACCATTTGGCCAATAATGCTTCTAAATAGACAACCCTCCAAAAAGAAAAATAATCTTGGAATTGCCTTTCACACCGTTACCTACATAACACCTCAAGGGCACACTTGGGGATGCTCAAGAAATAGCCTCAGGGCAAGACAGAAAGAACTGGTCTGGACAAAACTGCCAATTTAACCCTAAAAAGAAACTCTTGTATGACCCAAATGGCAGACCAGTCCTCCCTGATTGCCTCCAGGAACAAATCCTCAACTATGTACATAAACTAACCACTGAACACAGAGAAGATGGTCCTTTGGAGAAAACAGTACTATTAGAAACCATCCCCTAAAATAACTTTTCAAACGTCAAATTTGCCTCAAACATAATCCAGGGAAACCTGTTTATACTTCAGTTGGGCATTTCCCTTGACTTCTGAACCTTTGACATATGGCAATTGGATTTTATCCAACTGCCATCATCTCAAGGATACAAATATGTTTTAGTAATGGTTTGTCTGTTTTCTCATTGGGTAGAAAAGCCTTTCAAGTCACTGAACTACAGCCTCAACTATAGGAAAAATTTTACTGGAGAAAATTATTCCAAATTTGGGAATAACCTTGGAATTTCACAGTGACCAAGGAACCCATTTCACTAGACATATATTATAAATTGTTTGTCACATTTGGCCAACAATGCAACATTTCATCATGTTCTCCATCCCCAATCATCCAGCCCTGTAGAACAAATTAATGGTGTTATAAAAACCCAGTTGGCAAAACTTACAGAATATTTCCATCCATCACTGCCAAAAGCTCTCCCCTTAGTACTATTGATTCTAAGATACATTCCCCATGGGAGACCTAAACTCTCACCCTTTGAAATCATTACTGGAAGAACCAATGAGATTAGATCAAGGAGCCTATAGTGATAGGAGGACTTATTGTAAGGGATTAATTCAGACCCTTCAAGGAAATGAGAAATTGGTAGAACAGTCTTTTCCACAGTACATTCCTGGGAGATGAAGATATCAAACATCATGGCCTTCAACCTGGAAACATGGTTTATTAGAAAAGATACCTCCACAAAGATTCCACCCAGCCTCACTGACAAAGCTTCCAGGTCTCAAAAAGCAGGGTAACTAGAGAAGTAAGAGGAAGCAGAACAGGGAACATGACAAAGCAACATAGCACAGCACTTAGGGGCACGGAGCCAGGCTGGGTGTGAGCACCAGACGCCCAGACCTGGGTGTGAATTACACTTCCACCACTCAATAGCTGTTGGAATTGGCCACATAGTTTACTTACTGAGCCTTACTCTCCTAATCTGTAAAAATCAGGATAGTAATAGCACCAACCTCATAAGGCTATTGTGAGGACTAAATTAAGAAATGTAATTTAAATCACATTGTCACATCGTATATACACAATAACTGTCAGTTTTCATTAATATTACACAAAAGATCCACCCCCCAAATTTTATAGCATCAGACTAGGTGCAGGGAAGACAGGGAGAAATAGGACAGAGGCTGTAGCTTCCTAAAAGAGATTTTTCCAATCTCTACAAAGTCACGTTGCTAGGAACAAACAGAAAGGGAAGAGTGAGGAGAGAGGTGTGACCAGGGCAAAAGTATGTTTTCCCAAAGGTAAAAATCCACAATAGGAAGTAGAACTTTGGATTTCTGAGAAGAGGTGAGGAGGGAGAGTTGGTGGAACTTAAATGGCTTAGTATCCAGTTTACAGGTGTGTTAATAAAAGCTCTGCTCTTTTTATGTGCATGATTTGACCAAGACACAGTTACTGATTGACTACTCGTCACCCCCTTGGGCATTAGGCAGATGTGTAAAAACTAATGTCTCTTTTTAGCTTCAGCGCCCCTGGTATGGTTGCCCAGGGTGTCTGTGTGGGCAGCATCCCCAGCATTGCACAGCACACAGTGTGCACAACTGTACACAGCAGCCCTGCATGGACTCCACACTCACATGCTTCTGCTTTGCACTGTGTACCATCTGGTCACCTGTGATCTCATAGGAACCATAAAGTCCCTGAGGACAGGAACATGGATTATATAGTTTTTATACCCCCACAGTGCCTGGCACTCACTTGATAAATCAATAATACTCCCCTACTAACATTATCAGGGAGTATGATATAATGAGTCATAAGAAATATATATTTGGTCATTCACATGACCAAATAGACATTTCCCAGGTGTATTTGGTCTTCATCCACAGTTTCTGAAAACACTGCAGAGTCTTAAAGGTGAAACGGGTCTTTTGTCATATTAATGAGAGACTTTTGGACCCCACCCAAGGGTAGGGACTAGAGGTTGAATCAGCAAATGGCCAATAATCTAGTCAATCATGACTATGCAATGAAGCCCTCACAAAACCCCCTGAGAAGAGCTTTTGGCTCTCTCTGCTCTGCTCGGTTGCATCCTGCTTCTTGATCAGAGAGAGCTTCTATGCTTGGGGAATGAGAACACCTCCATGTGCCACTAAGCCAGGCCCCAAGCTGCACGAGGATAGAAGCTCCTTTATTTGAGAACTTGCCCTGTCTCTCTTCATCTGGCTGTTAACTTGTATCCTTTATTAAACTGGTAAATGTGTTTTCCTGAGTTCTGTGGGCTGCTCTAGCAAATTAACTGAAACTAAGGGGAAGGTAATGGGAACCTCCAATCCGTAGCCGGTAGGTCAGAATCACAGGTAACAGCCTGGGGCTTGCTTCCAGCATGTGAGTCAGGGGTGGAGGGCAGTCTTGTAGGACAGAGCCCTTAACCTGGGGAATCTAGTGCTGTCTGTGGGTAAAATTGTAATATTTCCAGAATATCTTGCCTGGCTTTAGCACATCTGCATATCAATAGGCATTCAGAGGTGGAAAGAAGTATGGCTTTAGTGCATTTGCATCTTTCCTCAGAGGTGGGTAATTACCTGGGCAAGGAGGGCTTATCTGTACCCAAGAGGTGAGGGGAGGGCCGGTTTTGCTTCTGCTGGAGCAGGAAAGAGAGATGGCCCAGGACTGCAGGTTGTGAGCAATAAATGGATTTTAAACTTTATTTCTCCCTTTGACTGATTTTGGTTTTTAGAGGTATTTTGCCCCAGGATTTCCTCTCCCCGGACTTACATGTCTCAGGGCAGATAGCATCAGAATTGAGTTCCCGGACACCCTGCTGGTGTTTGAGAATTGCTTGATGCTATGTGTGGGAAGATCCCCTCCCCCAAACTTGCACACATTGGAATGGGGTCTGGGAACCTGAATGAAATTTTACTACTATTACTACTAAGTATAATAGTGTTTCATATAAACACTGTAACTCCAGGGAGAGGAAATCCCAGGGCAAAATACCTCTAAAACCGAACTCAGTCAAAGGGAGAAATAAAGTTCAAAACCCGTTTATTGCTTACAAACTGCAGTCGGGGCCATCTCTTTCCTGCTCCAGCAGAAGGAAGCAAGACCTCCCCCTAACCTCTCAGGTTTAGATAAGCCCTCGGTTGCCCAGGTAATTACCCATTGATATGGAGATGATCTAAAGCCAGGCGAGATATTCCTGAAATATTACAATTTTACCCACAATACATGTACACATATACATATGTATATATGTAGGAAAAGAACTCTTAAGGAGCTTCTTCTGACCAGCTCCAGGGACAGAAAGCAGCCCTCTTTGGACCTGTCCCTGACCCTCCAGGCACACTCAGTCCCACTCCTACATACCCCCCAGCAGCATTCAGTTCAGTAACCTGCACTGTGCCTTCCTTCTCCCGGAGACCAGATCAATTCAAGCACCAGGAAATGATTAACATCAGGGACTCTCATAGGAAAAGGGGCTTCAAGTTCATGTCACTCAGGGCCTGGGTGTATAGTCCACAGGCTGTGCATTGCACAACTCTTAAGGAGCTGCTTCTCATGCACATGATGCACAGTGTACGGATCCTGTCGCAGGGCCCATATACACCCAGACTTCCAGAGAAACCCAGCCAGGGGCTATTGTTGGAGTGTTCATTTTCATATGGTTCCTCATACCAAGCCAAAATCTGTCCTCACCTTCATCCCATAGCCATTCACACCCTGTGCCCTGTCCTGTCCTCTGGAGTCCCACACAAAAAGCCTAATCTCCTATTTCAGTAAATATGAAACAATGAGACCCCACCCAGGCCTCATGGGTTCCACGCCAGCCAAGGGACCATTGTTCTGCAGATGTCCCACCTCTGAAATACTAACCCTGTCACTGGGATGGGAGGAGGGAGGCTCAGGACAGGCACCCACAGCTCACCTACCCCAGGCACGCCTGCCCCTCTCTACTGCAGCTGCTCGCCCAGAGCGTGGCTCTCAGCCTAAGACACACAGGCACCTAGCAAAAGTGAAGCAGCAGGAAATCAGGAAGAAAACCTGTGCATTCGGGCCTCCTCGGCAAGTATCCCAAGCAGAGGGGCTCCTCAGGCTGCTGGCCAGATCTGAGCACAAATAAATCTCCACAGCCAGGGTTCCTTCATAGCTGCCTTTTGGGGAGAGAGACCCCCAACTTTCTGAGAACCCCTCAGCTATCCCAGCAGGCTCTTCCCTCTGAAGTAAGTGTGCTAGGGAGCATGTTCCTCCCGCTGGGCTTGCACCTTCCAGGTTTGGGATAGGACAAGGGTTTCCCCAGAACAGGCAAAAAGGACATGGGCCCTCTCAGCTCCCCGGAGAAGAATCATGGACACATCTCCTCCTGGAGGCCAACCCAGCTGCCCCTACCCTGTCCCACAGCTGCTTGGGATATGCTCCCTATGTCCAGGAAGGAAGGTGACACTAAACCCTTCACCCCATGGGTTTGAGGGCAGATGGATAGGACTGCCAGGAATGAGAAGGAATAGACCTGGGTTGCTGCAGGCCTGGACTGTCCTCAGAACAGAATACCTTCAAGGCATTCCAATGGGGGTTGAAGGGCAATAAGCCCTCTTGTCCCAGGAGAAGCAAAGTGCTCAGGGAGAAGTGTGATGCCCCCAGCTAGGCAGCGGAGCCATGGAGCTGGGATAGGCAGAGAAGGCTCTGGGCACTCTCCCCTTTGGGACCGCAGCCAGAGAAGCCGCACAGACAATTGCATAATCCTTCTGTTTGCCCAGAGCTGCATGTTGTCCTGAAGCTCTCTGCTCTGGGAGGAGACTGAAGAAGACGCCCAGCAAGGACTGGGCAGGGAAGGGAATCAGTGGACGAGTAAGGGGTGTGCTGCATCCTTCGGCCTTCCACTGCCACACAGGAGGATGCAGGCCCACAACGCATCTGCCCCACTCAACTTCACCCTCCCACCCAACTTCGGCAAGCGCCCCACCGACCTGGCGCTAAGTGTCCTCCTGGTGTTCCTGCTCCTCCTCATCATGCTCTCGCTGGGCTGCACCATGGAGTTCAGCAAGATCAAGGCTCACTTATGGAAGCCTAAGGGGTTGGCCATCGCCCTGGTGGCACAGTATGGCATCATGCCCCTCACTGCCTTTGCACTGGGCAAGGTCTTCCGGCTGGAAAACACTGAGGCACTGGCCCTCCTGATCTGCGGCTGCTCACCTGGGGGAAACCTGTCCAATGTCTTCAGTCTGGCCATAAAGGGAGACATGAATCTCAGGTAGGACTGGGGGTGAATGGGGAACAGCAGCCACATTGCAGATATCCCGATCTAGAAGAAAAGCTGAGCTAACGCTAGGAGAGGGAATGAGTGGGGCCAGGTGGATGCTAGGGAAGGGGGTAGTGGCACTTATTGTCGAGAGCTTAAACTGGACTGGAGCAGGAGTTGGGATACATCTTGGTTTAAGCACCAACCCAAAGGGGCCAAGCTGGTCCAAAGCATCCTGGGGACCCCCTTACTCCCAGAGGTATCGCAAGTGGGGCACAAGGATTGTTTTGAAGGAGTACATATTTAAACCCAAGGGGTCTCTGGAGAACTTTATCTACTTCCCATGTTGGGTAAGTTGTCTGCTTTAAGGCCAGAGATCTGAAAGGCAGCATAGTTTGGTTCCATGCTTCCCTAGGGGAGATCAAGGTATCTTGGAAGAACACCTCCAATTCCTGCAGTGCAGGCAAGAATTTCTAAAGATCCTCCCAGCTATCTGGGCAGGTGGGATCTTCTCTTAACTTCCCATCCACCCATCAGACACAGGAACACTTCCATACAAAGACACAACCAGGTAGATACTAGAGCTTCCCACAGCCCACCCAGGTCATGACGGGCCCCAGCCAAACTGGTGGAGGAACAACCAGTAGCATCCCCTCACCCGACATGGCAGCAGAAATGAGCGAGGGCTCACTCTTGCAGGGGCCCAGCTGATCACCTTTCTCAACAGGTAGGACTCTGGTCTGAAACACCTGCCAGAGAGAGGCCCCTTCGGACCTTCTCCAGTGCCTGCAGCAGCCTCTGCTGGCTGAAGGCAACTCCTGAGCAAGATACTCTTGCCTTTACCTGAGCCTCGGTCTCCAGCTAGTTTCCTCTGGCTCTGTCCTCAGTGGAGAAGCTATTCCATGCCGGGTAGGGCAATGAGTTCAGACTGTTGATCTGCTTGTATCAGGCAGCACCCTGCCAAACTGTAGTAAGGAAACCAGCCAAGCAAGGAACCCCCTGTGTGTTGCAAAGTGAGGCCAGGGATGATTTTTAAATGAAAAACTGAGGGTAAGAATTGAAATTTACCAGGACCTGTCATCTAAGCTCTGGACTCTCTACCCTATGACTCAGCCCTCACTGAGGGAGTTGATGGTAAAAGAGGCACAAAGAGGGTTTGACTTGTACAGTGTCACACGGAAACATATTCAATGTTCAACCACCTCACTGTAAGGAAATTCTTCCCTCTATCTAATCCAAATCTTTCCTGCTGCAAAGCAAGCCCTCTGTCTTCCATCTGACCTGTATTCAAGGCTCATCACAGCCTCTGTGCCCTGAGAAACTCAGATTATAGCTTAATTCAGGGTCGAAAGGAGGCAGGAAGTCAGAGGTCAGGGAAGGGGTGCTCTGAGGGCTGTGTAGACCTGTAGAAGCAGCCAATCAGGTGAGACATCATAAGGGAAAATGGGGGACTTTTTAAGTGTGAGCGACCAGATGTCCCAGCCTCATCAGCCAGTGGGTGCCAACAAGGTCTCTCCAGGACAGCTGCATTTCTAAGGTTCAAGGACCCCACTGGCAGAGCCTCTAGTGACTCAGGTACATGAGCCTCCAGGCTCTCCTGCTCAGCCTTCTATCTGGGCACGTGGGGACTCCGACTTCTACTGAAACCCCACGAGACATAACACTCTGTTGGGATGGCCATCTTCTGCCATTAAGCCTGCTTCCACAGACTTCCCATGCACATTAAACCATGCCTCAGGCCCCACTGGTGGAACATGAGTCTTACCATCTACCATCACGTGCTGCCAGACTTGGAATTCCAATTTGAGTTCATCTGGGACTTGTTGCATGTATTATGGTAACAATAATAATACTGATAATAAAAAACAGCCAGGCACCGCATCGAGCACTTTTATGTGAGATCTTCACACAGCATCCCGTGAGGAGGTGCTGTAAACAGTACTGTTTTAGAGATGAGGAAACTGAGCCTTTGAGAGGTTAATAAATTTGTCCTAGGTCTGGGGGGCTCCAAATCCTGTGCTTTTCCTCCAGTACCTTCAGGGCCAGGCATGTACGTAAACAAACAAAGGAGCTAGAGGCTGACTGCCTGCCTGGGAAGCATGGACCCCCCCCCCTTAACAGGGCAGATTCCATGTATCTCTGCCATGGGTGGACTGTGGAAGTGGGGACGTACAGCCACTACAGTTTCCTGCTTTTAAAGAGAAAGTAGAGTCTCCATTTTTATGTGCAGTCTCCAAGTTTTTAAATATTGGAAACTCCCTAAAAAGAAATTAAAACATTGTGCAAGCCAAACAGTATATATTGAGGGGCCAGATGTAGCTCAAGGGCTGCCAGTTTGAGACATCTGTAAGTACAACGTTATATTATTTCCCATTTAGAGTTGAGGGGAATCTTAAGACACTGATTCCTTTTACAAGTGAGGAAACTGAAGTACAAAGACTTGCCAGAGGTTTCCCACGTTTTGTGGGAAAGCCTAGAGTGGGTCCTGGGCTCTCTCCTCCCTATTATTCCACCTCTCAGGTAGAGTACATCTGGGGATCACCTGCTAACACAGGAAGGTGGGCACCTTTCGGGCAGCTGGGCCACCAGGTGGCCCTCTCAAGGCAGCCAGGCATGGCAGCTCCTTCCTCAAGGATGCTACTAGACAAGATCCAAAAACTGCAGGTGACCCACAAGCAAGAGAAAATGCTCTCAAAGTTGAAGTGAGCTCGTCTCACTGGCAGCAGAAGAGAGTGCCAGAGAGAACTGGACCCCTCTGCCCACTTTTGCCCCTCCTCCAGCTCATCCACTGCCCTGCCTGAGGCTCACAATGACATAGGAGCCTAACGAGGATAAGACAGACACCATTCAGGTTCTCAGAAGTTTCCCACTTCACGGTAGAGATCCTGACAGCTCCCTCAGTTGGCCTCCAGTGTCTCTATTAACAGGGGCTCAAAAACCATCTCGCAAGCAGGAGTACCGACATCCAAAAGTAGGGTGTATGCGGTGCTCTGAGAACTTAAGCAGGAAGGATAAATACAAAACCAAATGTATTCCTTTCCTCCAGTCCCTGGCCCTCTGATCCTGAGAGGCACTTGGATTTCCTCTATGGACCACCCTAACATTGGCATATAATGAAAGTTTGGTATCTTTCCTTTCCCATCCCTACACATTTTCTATTTCTTGTTTTGCTGTTGTAGCAAAAACCTATGCATAGTATGATTTACAATAAAGGCAGTGGTAACAGGTATCTGCTTTATTCCCCTTAAAGGAAATGTTCTCATTTTTCACCATTAAGTCTATGTTTGTTGTAGATTTTTGAAGGATACCTTTTACAAGTTAGGAAATTTCCATTCTGTTGCTAGTGTGGTAATTTTCATCATGCATTAACATTGAATTTTGTTGAACAATTTTTTAAATCTATGAGTTGATTATACCATTTTTTCTTTAATCTGATAATACAGTGATATATATCAGTAGACTAATGTTAATTCTCATTCTGGTGGGATAAATGCATTTTATACATTGTATTATTTTTAAAGCCATTGCCAGATACATTTGCTAATTTCTATCTAGCTTTTGTTTCTTTGTTCATAAGAATAGTCCTCATTTTCCTTTCTCATAATGTCCTTTGGCAGCTTTGGTTCTAAAATTATACTACTATGCATATACAATAAATTGGGGCATATTTCCCCTTATTGTATTCCCTGTTTATATCAGCTTGGGACTATCTGTACTTTGAATCTTTAGCAGAACTGTACTATAAAACTATATGTACCATATGGGGTTGGGAGGATAGGTTTTAAGCTCATTAAATAACTTTGGTGATTCTAAGTTGCTTCACATTTTCGCCTTCATTTTGAATTTATTAAAGATATTTTCCAGGAAGTTGCCCATTCAATCTAAACCAAAAAATGAAAGTACAAAACTTTCCTTGTTTCTTCTATGACTCTGTAATCTTCAGTGTATCTGTAATTATTTTCTCTTTTTCATACCTAATATAATCAACTTGTGCCTTCTTTTTCATTGATTAGTCTTGCCAAAAGTGTCTGTTTTATTGGACTTTACAAAGAATCTCCTCTTGGTTTAACTGATGCTCTCAATTTATATTATTTTATTTTATTTTATAATTTATTTTGGTATCATTAATCTACAGTTACATGTGCAATATTATGGTGATTAAACTACCCCCTTCATCAGGTCCTCCCCACCAACCCCATTACAGTCACTGTCCATCAGCGTAGTGAGATGCTATAGAATCACTACTTGTCTTCTCTGAGTTGTACTGCCCTCCCCGTGCCCCACACACACATTATGTCTGCTAATCGTAATGCCCCTTTTTCCCCTTCTCCCTTCCTTCCCACGCATCCTCCACAGTCCCTTTCTCTTTGGTAACTATCAGTCCATTCTTGGGTTGTGTGAGTCTGCTGCTGTTTTGTTCCTTCAGTTTTATTCTTTGTTCTTATACTCCACATATGAGTGAAATCATTTGATACTTGTCTTTTTCCCCTTGGCTTATTTCACTGAGCATAATACCCTCTAGCTCCATCCATGTTGTTGCAAATGGTAGGATTTGTTTTCTTCTTATGGCTGAATAATATTCCATTGTGTATATGTACCACATCTTCTTTATCCATTCATCTACTGATGGACACTTAGGTTGCTTCCATTTCTTGGCTATTGTAAATAGTGCTGCGATAAACATAGGGGTGCATATGTCTTTTTCAAACTGGGCTGCTGCATTCTTAGGGTAAATTCCTAGGAGTGGAATTCCTGGGTCAAATGGTATTTGTATTTTCAGTTTTTTGAGGAACCTCCATACTGCTTTCCACAATGCTTGAACTAATTTGCATTCCCACCAGCAGAGTAGGAGGGTTCCCCTTTCTCCACATCCTTGCCAACATTTGTTGTTGTTTGTGTTTTGGATGTTGGCCATCCTCACTGGTATGAGGTGATTTGTCATTGTGGTTTTAATCTGCATTTCTCTGATGATTAGCGATGTGGAGCATCTTTTCATGTGCCTGTTGGACATCTGAGTTTCTTCTTTGGAGAAGTGTCTATTCACGTCCTCTACCCATTCATTAATTGGATTATTTACGTTATGTTTGTTGAGGTGCGTGAGTTCTTTATATATTTTGGACGTCAACCCCTTATCAGATACGTCATTTGTGAATATATTCTCCCATACTGTAGGATGTCTTTTTGTTCTACTGATGGTGTCCTTTGCTGTACAGAAGATTTTCAGCTTGATATAGTCCCACTTGTTCATTTTTGCTTTTGTTTCCCTTGCTCAGGGAGATATGTTCATGAAGAAGTCGCTCATGTTTATGTCCAAGAAATTTTTGGGTAGGTTTTTTTCTAAGAGTTTTATAGTTTCATGACTTACATTCAGGTCTTTGATCCATTTTGAGTTTACCTTTGTGTATGGGGTTAGACAGTAGTCCAGTTTCATTCTCTTACATGTAGCTGTCCAGTTTTGCCAACATCAGCTACTGAAAAGGCTGTCATCTCCCCATTGTATATCCAAGGCTCCTTTATCAAATATTAATTGACTGTACATGTTTGGGTTAATGTTTGGATTTTCTATTCTGTTCCACAGGTCTGTGGGTCTATTTTTGTGCCAATACCAAATTGTCTTGATTACTGTGGCTTTGTAGTAGAGCTTGAAGTCAGGGAGCATAATTCCCCCTGTTTTATTCCTCCTTCTCAGGATTGCTTTGGCTATTCGGGGTCTTTTGTGGTTCCATATGAATTTCAGAATTATTTGTTCCAGTTCATTGAAGAAAGCTGTTCGTACTTTGATAGGGATTGTGTTGAATCTATAGATTGCTTTAGGTAGTATAGCCATTTTGACAATATTTATTCTACCTAGCCAAGAGCATGGGATGGATTTCCATTTGTTAGTGTCCTCTTTAATTTCTCTTAGGAGTGTCGTGTAGTTTTCAGAGTATAGGCCTTTCACTTCCTTCGTTAGGTTTATTCCTAGGTATTTTATACTTTTTGATGCAGTTGTGAATGGAATTGTTTTTCTGATTTCTCTTTCTGTTAGTTCATCGTTAGTGTATAGGAAAGCAACAAATTTCTGTGTGTTAATTTTGTATCCTGCAACTTTGCTGAATTCAGATATTAGTTCTAGTAGTTTTGGAGTGGAGACTTTAGGGTTTTTTATGTACAATATCATGTCATCTGAAAATAGTGACAATTTGAATTCTTTACCAATCTGGATGCCTTGTATTTCTTTGTTTTGTCTGATTGCTGTGGCTAGGACCTCCAGTACTATGTTGAATAACAGTGGAGAGAGTGGGCATCCCTGTCTTGTTCCCGATCTTAGATGAAAATCTTTCAGCTTCTTGCTGTTAAGTATGATGTTAGCTGTGGGTTTGTCATATATGGCCTTTCTGATGTTTAGGTACTTGCCCTCTATACCCACTTTGTTGAGAGTTTTAATCATGAATGGATGCTGAATTTTGTTAAATGCTTTTTCAGCATCTATGGAGATGATCATGTGGTTTTTGTTCTTCTTTTTGTTGATGTGGTGGATGATGTTGATGGATTATCTAATGTACCATACTTGCATCCCTGAGATGAATCCCACTTGATCATGGTGTATGATCCTCTTGATGTTTTTTTGAATTCGGTTTGCTAATATTTTGTTGAGTATTTTTGCATTGGTCTGTAATTTTCTTTTTTGGTGAGGTCTTTGCCTGGTTTTTGTATTAGAGTGATGCTGGCTTCCTAGAATGAGTTTGGAAGTATTCCCTCCTCTTCTATTTTTTGGGAAACTTTAAGGAGAATGAGTGTTATTTCTTCTCTATATGTCTGGTAGATTTCAGAGGTGAATCTTTCTGGTCCGGGGGTTTTGTTCTTGGGTAGTTTTTAGATTACCACTTCAATTTCGTTGCTGGTGATTGGTCTGTTTAATTTTTCTGTTTCTTGTTTGGACAGTTTTGGGAGGTTGTATTTTTCTAAAAAGTTGTCCATTTCTTCTAGGTTTTCCAGCTTGTTAGCATATAGATTCTCATAATATTCTCTTATACTTCTTTGTATTTCTGTGGGGTCCATCATTATTTTTCCTTTCTCATTTCTGATTGTGTTTATGTGTGTAGATTCTCTTTTTCTCTTAATGAGTCTGGCTAGGGGTTTATCTATTTTGTTTATTTTTTCAAAGAACCAGCTCTTGGTTTCATTGATTTTTTCTATTGTTTTATTCTTCTCAATTTTATTTATTTCTTCTCTCATCTTTATTATGTCCCTCCTTCTGGTGACTTTGGGCCTCATTTGTTCTTCTTTTTCCAATTTCAGTAATTGTGTCTTTAGACTATTCATTTGGGAATGTTCTTCCTTCTTTAAATAGGCCTGGATTGCAATATACTTTCCTCTTAGAACTGCCTTTGCTGCGTCCCACAGAAGTTGTGGCTTTGTGTTGTTGTTGTCATTACTCTCCATATATTCTTTGATTTCTGTTTTGATTTGGTCATTAACCCATTGATTAATTAGGAGAATGTTGTTAGGTCTCCATGTATTTGTGAGCCTTTTTGATTTCTTTCTAAAATTTATTTCTAGTTTTATACCTTTGTGATCTGAGAAGTTGGTTGGTAGAATTTCAGTATTTTTTACTTTATTGAGGTTCTTTTTGTGGCCTAGTATGTGGTCTATTCTGGAAAATGTTCCATGTGCACTTGAGAAGAATGTGTATCCTGTTGCTTTTGGGTGTAGAGTTCTGTAGATGTCTGTTAGGTCCATCTGTTCTAGTGTGTTGTTCAGTGCCTCTGTGTCTTCACTTATTCTCTGTCTGGTTGATCTGTCCTTTGGAGTGAGTGGTGTGTTGAAGTCTCCTAAAATGAATGCATTGCTGTCTATTTCCTCCTTTAATTCTGTTAGTATTTGTTTCACATAGGCTGGCGCTCCTGTGTTGGGTGCATATATATTTATAATGGTTATATCTTCCTGTTGGACTGACCCCTTTATCATTATGTAATGTCCTTCTTTATCTCTTGCTACTTTCTTCGTTTTGAAGTCTATTTTGTCTGATACAAGTACTGCAACACCTGCTTTTTTCTCCTTGTTGTTTGCATGAAATATCTTTTCCATCCCTTCACTTTTAGTCTGTGTATATCTTTGGGTTTGAGGTGAGTCTCTTGTAAGCAGCATATAGATGGGTCTTGCTTTTTATCCATTCTGTTACTCTGTGTCTTTTGATTGGTGCATTCAGTCCATTTACATTTAGGGTGATTATCGATAGATATGTACTTATTGCCATTGCTGGCTTTAGATTCGTGGTTACCAAAGGTTCAAGGATTGCTTCTTTCCTATCTAACAATCTAACTTAACTTTCTTGTTAAGTTATTGTAAACACAGTCTGATGATTCTTTATTTCTCTCCCTTCTTATTCTTTCTCCTCCATTCTTTATATACGAGGTGTTTTATTCTTTGCCTTTAGTTAGTATTTGGATGGTATTTCTTTGCTATTTTATTTTCTCTGGTGACATCTTTTTAGCCTTAGGAGTGCTTCATCTAGAGCAGTTCCTTTAAGATGTCCTGTAGAGGTGGTTTATGGGATGCAAATTCTCTCAGCTTTCGCTTGTCTGGAAATTGTTTAATCCCTCCGTCATATTTAAATGATAATCATGCTGGATACAATATTCTTGGTTCGAGGCCCTTCTGTTTCATTACGTTAAATATATCATGCCATTCTCTTCTGGCCTGTAAGGTTTCTGTTGAGAAGTCTTATGTTAGTCTGATGGGTTTTCCTTTGTAGGTGATCTTTTTTCTTTCTCTAGCTGCCTTTAATACTCTGTCCTTATCTTTGATCTTTGCCATTTTAATTATTATGTGTCTTGGTGTTGTCTTCCTTGGGTCCCTTGTGTTAGGAGATCTGTGGGATTCTGTGGACTGTGAGACTATTTCCTTCCCCAGCATGCGGAAGTTTTTAGGAATTATTTCTTCAGAGACACTTTCTATCCCTTTTTCTCTCTGTTCTTCCTCTGGTACTCCTATAATGCGAATATTGTTCCGTTTGGATTGGTCACACAGTTCTCTTAATATTCTTTCTTTCTTAGAGATCCTTTTATCTCTCTCTGCCTCAGCTGCTCTGTATTCCTGTTCTCTGATTTCTATTGCATTAACAGTCTCTTGCATCTCGTCCAGTCTGCCGCTAAGCCCGTCGATGGCTTGTCTCATTCCTGCATTGTCTTTCCTGACTTCCCTCACTTCCTCCCTCAGCTCTTGCATATTTCTCTGTAGATCCATCAGCATGGTTATGACTTTATTCTGAATTCTTTTTTCAGGAAGATTTTGCATTTCCATCCCTTCAGGCTCCCTCTCTGGTGTTGTCTGGGTGAGCTTTGTCTGTACCATATTCCTCTGTCTTTTCATGACAATAGAAGTGGTCGCTGGCAGGTGCCACATATGTCAGCTGGGCTCTTTAAGACTTTAAAAAAAAAAAAAAGGAAGAGAAAGAAAAGAGAAAAAAGAAAGAAAGGAAAAAAAAGCCCACTAGGAGTAGATTCTGTAAGGATGCTGTAGGTGGCGCTGTTGCTCCACTATTCCGCAGCCTCGGCCACGCTGCTCTGCTGGGACTTTTGCAGCTCTGGCCAGGGTGGAACCAATGGGAGCCTATTGTTCTCTGTATGAAGTTTCAGTGCGGCTACTTTTTCCTAGTCGCCAGCCAAGGGGTCCGAAATTCCTCAGGACTCCCAGCCTGCTGGGCTAAGTGTGCTGGGACAATCATAAGACCACTGAAAAAAAGCGCACACTTTTCTTTTGTCCCGGGAGCCGGCTGCAAGGGCCCGGGCGCATTCCCAGCTCAAAACCTGCACCTTCTGCCTCTCCAATCTCCACTACACCGTGCGATGTGTATCAGCGCTCCTGGCACAGATTACCAGGGCTGGTTATTTCGCAGGCCTATACTTCCACTCCCTCCCAGGTCTGAATCCTCTCCTCCCGCCAGTGCACTGGGGTGGGGGTGTACTCGGGTCCCGCCAGGACCCGGCTCTGTATCTTACCCGCCTCGCGGGGTGCCAAGTCCTCTCAGGTGCAGATGCAGGCTGTGCGCCGTGCTGTGTATTCTGGTCTCTCTTTTAGGAATAGTTGTATTTGCTGTATTTTCATAGATATATATGGTTTTGGGAGATTTCCACCGCCCTGCTCACACTGCCATCTTCCCGGAACCAATTTATATAATTTAAAATTTTTATTCTCTCAATTTAATATTTTATTCTGTTTTCTGGAGTTTGCTTTGCTTTTCTCTTTTAATTTCTTGAGTAAGGTGCTTTGCTCATTAATTTTTAGTCTTTTCCTATATAAACATTTAAGGCTATAAATTTTTCTCTAAGAATTATTTTCGCTGCTCCCAAGATTTTTTTAATTTATTTTTTTATTGAGAAATAATTTGCATACCACAAAATTCACCTTTTAGAAGTGAAAAACTCAACTTTTCACTCTTCATCCCAGCCCCTGGCAACAACGAATCTACTTTATGTCTCCATAAATTTCATATAAATGGAATCATACAATATGTGACCTTTTATGTTTCTGCTTCTCTCACTTAGCATGTTTCCAAGGTTTGTGCATGTGATAGCATGTAGCAGTACTTACATTGCTTTATGTGCCATATTTTGCTTATTCATTCATCAGCTGGTGTTTTTATTGTGTTCAACTTTTTTGCTATTATGAATAATGGTGCTATGAATATTAGTATATTAGTTTCTGTGTGAACATGTGTTTCATTCTCTTGGGTATCTGTCAAGGAGTAGAGTTGCTGGATCATATGGTAACACTATTTAATTTTTTGAGGAACTGTTTTTCTAGAGCAGCTGCACCATTTTATACCCTGATCAACAACACATGAGGATTTCAATTTCTCCACATCCTCACCAAGATTTTTTATCCATCATTTTTATTGTCACCGTACTAGTGGGTGTCAAGTGGTATCTCATTATAGTCTTGATTTGTATTTCTCTAATGACTACTGATGTTGAACGTCTTTTCTTATGCTTATTGGCCATTTGTATACCTTTTCTGATAGTATCCTTTGAGGCATAAAGGTTTTTCATTTTGATGAAGTTAAATTTATTTTTCCTTTGGTTTCTTGTGCTTTAGGTGCTCTAAAACTATTGTCTAATCCAAGTTTATCCCCTCATGTTTTAAAATGTATTGTATTATTATTCTGTTCCAAATATTTTCTTTTGTCTAGTATGGTTTCCTATTTAGCCCATGAGATAATTAGATTTTTATTTTTCTGGTAACCCTTTTATTACTGATGTTTCAGTTTCAACTCTCTTTCCAAAATCTAAAACCTCAATTCAGGTCCCTCCCTTGGGCATTAAAACCTAACCCTCCAGATTACCAAGATTAATACTCCATCCCTTACCCAGTCCACACAGCGCTGCTTCATCATCCCTCACCCACTAACTACTTTGCATTCTTCGTTTCTGGTCCTTGGAAAACTCCCTTACAATTTTACAAGCTTAAGTATGTGCTAAAGTGTTTTAGGTGTTCATGAAGGAAGAGTTTTCCCATTATTTAGTCCACAGTATTGTCTGAGGGTCTCTCCTCACCTGTGACAGCTTCTCGTCCCTGTTGCTGTTCTTGATGGTTACTCTCTGTGCCCTTCGATCTAGGCCATACTTGATGTTCATTTAAGTCACATTTCACCACTATGGTAATCATAAAGAAGTGTAAATAGATGATAGGGCTGTAAGGAGGAGGACCACTTACCTAGTGTGGTTTTCCTGTCATCTTGCCAAGCTCTCGCCCCCAATTTTCCTACTAGAATGGAATTCAGAGCCATATATTATAACATGAATAATGTCCACAAATCCAAAATGTCTCCTAGCAGCTTCATTCTCTCAGTTGGCCTTTTGGAGGGCCTCTCCCTATTCAGGGTCCTAGGCCTAGTACGTATTAGATTCCAAATGGAAATGGTAATAGTAAAATTAGAATACATATTAGAGCTGAGAAGATATATTATTCCTACTCTGAGACTCACACTCAATTTATCTTAAATAGTGTATGGATAAACCAGAAAGTAAAGAACATGAGAATATCACCCTATAGCCTGTATCTCCTAAAGCTCCTAGGAAAAGTAAAGGAAGCAATATATGTAAACTGTTTAGCACAGTGCCTGGTATATAATAGGCACTCAACAAAGTAGTCCATATTAAGAAGAGAAAGAGATATCTGGGACACATACTCACAGAGGGACACCCATGTGAAGAAGCAGCAAGAGGGTGGCCATGTGTAAGCCAAGGAGAGAGGCCTTAAAGAAAACCAACCCTAGCAGCACCCTGATCTTGGACCTCCAGCCTCAGAACTGTGAGAAAATAAATTTCTATTGCTTAAGTAAAAAAAAATAGTCTATATTAATGGGCTCTCTCTCTTTGCCCTATTCTTGTTTCTCCCACTCAGCATTGTGATGACCACCTGCTCCACCTTCTTTGCCCTGGGCATGATGCCCCTCCTCCTGTACATCTACTCCAAGGGGATCTATGATGGGAACCTCAAGGACAAAGTACCCTATGGTGGCATTATGGTATCATTGATCCTGGTTCTCATTCCTTGCACCATAGGAATCATCCTCAATGCCAAATGGCCACAATATGTACCCTATGTCACCAAGGTAAGAATGATGGGGCCGGGGCAGGGAGCAGGGTCACCATCATCTCAAGTGTATTGCTTGAAGAAAGTCATTTGGGCTTTTTCTGT